>CP137674.1:22482981-22600193 GCA_037976565.1 Mesocentrotus franciscanus | reverse complement strand
ATCACTAATGTTGTAGCCCAGTTTTTTTCAGAAGAAAGGGCTGTAGTGATAACTTAAGTCTGTCGAATGAAAAAATGAAATAAGATATAAGAAAATCAACAATGTATAATAACATACACCCTGATACCTGCTCAGAAAAAAAAGGACTGAAATTCACTTGGGGTTCTAGTGGAAAACCTAAACTATTTTCCTACAAGACTAGTTACTGACCACATCTTAGACTATTTCCGGATGATCCCATTAAGACGATAGGCCTACTGGAGCTTGGATCAGAAAATGTATGAAATAAGTAATACAATGTACTTGTAATGTAAACTCGTGCTCATAATTGAATGATATGCGGTTTAAAGTATGGGACATAAAATGACAAACAACTTGGACCAGAGAATGTACCAGAATAATGCTAGTGAAACATACGTAATGTAGACTTATATTTCATCTATATTGACATTTTATTTTTAATCTAAATCACAATTGTGATATTCAGTCAAGTATTCTTTACAAGTCAATGGACAATGAAAAATATCTTTGTCAGATCTATGATTTCTGCATGACATGTGTTCCACAATAGTTTATTGGGGGTACCTACATGTATATTAGCACACTTTCTCGTATGAAGTGTAGTAGGCCCTCATCTCTAGATTGATCCCGTCAATATCTGTCCTTTGTTCCTTTCCTGAGTTTGTAAACCAGCATGCCTTCATCATCCACTGTAGAGAAGCATCATCCTTCATGAGAGAAAACAATGTAGGTACTTCAATTAAAACTGATAATGGATACATATCTACCATAATACATCCTATAAACAGACTTTCATTAATCTCATTTTGTGTTCTACTTCATCTTCATTGCTCAAGAAGTGAAAGGACCCTTACCAAAATATAAATAATGAGGGGTCATGTGTATACCCTACATGTAGTGCTTTGAATGTGCATTAGATATGGCTCTTCTACACACAGGACCTCCTGTAAATAAGGACAAATTTCCTTTGTAAATAAAGAAAGGAAAGACATCAATATTTGTATGCTAAGTGCAGAACTAGAATAAAATATACCCTCCACTATATAGGCTTGCAACATAAACTTAGTTCCATTTCCTTTATAGTGAATTAATAGGTGGTCGTTTAATATTTGTGTGCTAAATATCCTGAAAATTTTACCTGCATGGGACTTTCTGCTTCATCTTGCCAATATAAGAGATGTTGTATTGTCTACTCATCAGTTAACTCCTTCCAGCTCTTCAGTTTCAATCTGTTGGAACAAAAAGAAGGGGAAAAAAAATCAATATGACAATCAAGGCGTCCCTTTCTCCTTAACAAAATAAAATAGATTTAGCATAATAGCTGTTTTTGATGTCATGGTTGGACTTAATTTTAATAATATGGTGTGGAAATCAACATTTCTATTTAATGAACCACAGTACAAAGTAAAACTAAATGGAAGATTTAACTTGTGCCTCAAACAGTGCTTTCTATGGCCTACAAGTTCGAAGTAGTAGATTTATCAACATGAACTGTACAATTTGGAGGAAAACAAATCTGTAATAGTCTATGTCATATGATTTATGAGTTATGTCATGACAACTTGACAAGCACGCTGGACCCACACAAAGTCTAAACAATGAGAAAATAAACAAATCCTACTTTTTTGGAATATTTTTATTAATAAGTTCCAGAATCCAGGATTACATATAAATGAAATAGGGTATGGAGTTGTTTGATTATGAATGGTCACAGATAAGTTTGGTCTAAAGTTGACACGCACCGATGATGCAACTGAGCGAACGGATGGCATCGAGTAATTAAGCCAACAGAGTCCACATCTACTAGAGATCTAGATCTAAAGATTTAACAAGAATTAATCCACTTGGATTATTAAAAAGATCATACTTCATAGATTATTTTAAGGTGTAACGTTAAATCTAGATTTAAATTCAATCGATGATTGGTGAATTAGATTCATGATGATCAAATTTGGAATTAAACCAGATTAGAAAGTTTGAATTTGATGCAGAAATTCCCCGGGTGGGCCTGCCGGAACCCCGGGGCCCTAACTGGAGTACTAGGATGACATGACGGCAAACCGCAGTCAAACTACTTCATGACGATGAAAATCAAAGTGCAATTTCAAGAGAAATAATTTCCTAGCCTTTTCCCCAAAAATCTGTTAAAACTGTCTCAAAATGTAAAGAAATTACCGTAGATCACGAAGACTATTGCAGCTTTTTCAAAATTAATGACTAAATTCACTTAATCTACTCATAGTTCAATCAATTACTCACCCATTCTCCGTGAATTAAATCTTCTCACTTTGTGCGAGGCACTAGCACTGCACTGCGAGTATAGCGTCGTGCATAAAATCTGCATAATTAACAAAACGGAAGTGACAAAAAAGGTCAATTAATTAGTATATTTTTTAACCGATACTATCGATAAAAATACATATTCATTAGGATCTTATCCAATCAGAATGCCGCCTAGGGTGCTTATTTCGTATTCAAATGATCCAGAAGAGGCGGAGCCTAATCACATTCGTGTAATGGTTTCCGCGCGTGCTGCTTTCCGTCTAGTAATTATATTTAAACGCCTTTGTGTACACCAGTTAAGTGTACATGAACAAGGATACTCAAATAATTCAGTAGTACTTGAAACACCGCCAGCTATATTACAAGAATTCATCAGCAACATTTCAGCTCCAGTTACTGAAGTCCGGCGATGTCGACCCCAATCCAGGGCCGACAACGGAATTACATGTACTCAGGTATACATCCTACAATATAAATGGAGAATGCACGGTGTATGGCAAGGATTTTCTGTTGCAGTGCAACCCTGCATGGAGAAATTTGAGTTTTGAGACACGTGACAAATGGATTACCAAATATACTTTACAAAACAGGTAGGAACAGAGGCATGCTCCACGAGAATGTATGGAAAGGGATCAAGGAACTATAGGTATCCAGACACATCTTCGAGTGAAGAGAGGGTGCAGAAGAAGAATTTTACAAACAGGAAACTGAACTTCAAGAAACAGAGAGGGAGGAACATCGACAATCTGAAAGCAGTCCAATACGTAAATAATTCTCTTGTTGAGTCTAACTGTAGTGTTTGTTTATGGAATGCGCATTCTGTCAGGAACAAAACTACACATGTTACTGAGTATGTCAGTGAATATGATATCGATATCATGTTTATTACTGAAACCTGGTTAAATGCCCAGAATGATGTGGTAAACGGGGAGTGCACTCCTATAGCGTATGGTTTTATAAATTCACCAAGAAATGCAAGTACATGTGGGGTGGCATGGTGTATTGTATCCGCTCTTAAGTTGATGATTGAGTTTTTCCACTTTTGAATGTGCACACATTACCGAATTGCCAAGTTCGATCAATGTTTTCGTTGTGTATAGACCACCGCCTTATTCAGCAGATATGTTTACAGGCTCTGATTTCTTTAAGGAGTTAGATGAATATGTAAGGAAGTAGATGTGATGTCAGTGCTGAGTGTACAGTGACCTAGGCATTTGTTGTTTCAATCCCATTTTCTGGTGATTTCCTGGAATTCATTGTGGCATAACTCTCTTATTTTGTTATTTAACATCTGAAGCTACTGCAGGATAGTATCTCATGGATTATTTGTGAAGGATTGCATAGATTTTTTGGATTGCTTTCTTACTCGGAATGGCCTCAGGTAGACAGAGCGTCTAACCTGGTCCCATACATGCATCCTTGCGTCATGTTGAATTATATATTCAAGATGGACAATAGGTCTACATTACGGGTTTTTGTAGTGTTACACTGATTGATTTTGATTTTGATTTTGCTTAGTTGGGTGGATTATTCTGCTCTTTGAATTTTTAATTGGTCTAGTATATTTGATTGATTTACAAACAGTGCAATGTGACTCGTGGCATCGTGCTACAATTACACAATCTTTGATAGCTGGATGAGGACTTCACATTTCAGCCGTACTTGCTCTTGCCATCATGTCAAGCCCCATATACTATTTCTACTGGCTCTTCTTGGCTTCAGCAATTCATTATGACCACCCGATACTCGCGCTCTATAGTACGGAGAAGCAGGGCTTTATCTTTCAAGAACTGATAAGGCTTCAACACACTTTCAATCCTTCAACTACCACCAGCAGTTGGCTTCAGGAAAGTCTTCATTGGTCAGCCTGTGCAAGTCGAAGGAAAAGGAGATGTACTAACGCTGCTCCTGAGCATGGAAAGAAACACACCCTGCTCTATATAACTTTTGTGCTGCTCTCTATTGATTCAGATGTTGAACTAAACCCTGGACCAAGAGCTCTAAAATATCCTTGCCAGATATGTTCTGGAGCAGTTACCTGGAAGCAACGTGGGTTCGCTTGTGACGATAGTGATGGGTAGTATCATGTTCAGTGCATGGGCACGACAACACGTGTGTACGAGGCCCTTCGTGATCCTAATGTCTCATGGCACTGTGTTAAATGTGGCCTGCCACAGTTCTCAAGCAGTCTTTCTGATCATACTCACCTTGAAACGTCCAACACCTTTAAAACGCTTGATCTATCAATTGACAACACCACCGGCTACAGTGGTAGTGATGCCCAGCAGGACATTATAATCAGCTCTTCCTCTTCCGCTGCTTGTTTTGGCCCACCGCAGCACACTTTCTCACCCAGGAAGAAGGGATCCAAGCAAGAACAACAACTTCGTAGCATGAAAATCCTGAATGTAAATTTTCAGAGTATAAGGAACAAGAAGGAGGAATTGGCTGTTCTTATAGAATCAACAGAACCCAGTATCATCATTGGGACTGAAACCTGACTCAACAGCTCCATTTTCACCTCAGAGATTTTCCCGCCTAGCTGCAGTGTAGTGCGAAAAGATCGAGAGGGTGGTCATGGTGTAGTCCTACTAGCAGTAAGAAGTGACTTAACATATAACACCTTGCAAATACAAGACGAAAAAGAGCATGTATACATCAAACTGTCATTCGGAAAAGATGTAAGCCTAATTGTGGGAGCCCTGTATTGCCCTCCCAACAGCGACACGCAATACATGGATAGGATCTGTTCTACGATTGAAGAACTCTCTGTACAGAACAGAAAGGCAGTCTTGTAGATAGGTGGTGACTAAAACTTACCAGATATTAATTGGGAAGACTTGAGTGTTAGCGGTCACAGTAACCCAGCTTCTATCAACAAGAGATTCCTAGACATGATGCAGAACTGCAACTTACAACAGATGGTTACCTTTCCAACACGAGGAGATAATGTACTTGATCTCTTCTTAACCAACAGACCAACGCTGATCAACAAATGTACTCTACTACCTGGTCTTGGTGATCATGACATTGTTGGTGTGGATTCAGATGTAACAGCGAGAAGGAGTAAGCCGGTGAAAAGGAAAATCTACCTATGGAAGAAGGCCAACCTGCTGGGAATGAAACAGGACTGCCGTCAGTTTCAGCAAGAGTTCCTGAACAAATATACTGAACAGAGCTCAGTTCATGAGATGTGGAACTGTTTCAAGATCAGCCTGCTAAACATGATACCATTGGCATGATTTGACCTTAATTTTTGAAATAATCCTCTTATTCATTTCATGTCTATTAGTGTGCCAAATTTCAAGTCTATACAAAGCATGGTTTTAGAGAAACCATGTACAGTAAATTTGACCTTTAACCTTAAAATCTAAATAATATAATGAAATGTGCATATTCTCGAATTTGTGTTTTTATATCAAATACTTTTTCTTACCTATCAACATGCAACGTTTTAAGTCAATTGCGACCAATATACCAAAATACTCCACATAGACATTACACGTGAACGGAAAATGGAATACGTGCCTTCACGGTTGTTTCACCGCAAAGCATGCCGGGACAGACTACTAGTACGGCAGGAGATTTTCACCTTCGCCGCGATCAGCTGTTCCATTGCCAACAACGGGATTGTTATCCTGTCGAGTCAACATGACATCATAATCTTGTACAGGATCCGTTATTCTGCATTGATTTTCTTTCATTCCATTATCATTTGTACGGTAATAAACCAAAGTCTGTGATTATGTATTTTTATGACGATCCTTCAACCTAAAACACAAATGTTTAGCAGCTTAAAAGGGCAAACCACCGACCCAAACTTCACACACACACATTTGAACATATGGGACTACATATTCATACCACGGAACCCACTCTCATTAGCCCACTTTACTTCGTATTATCAGCTTTATTTTTTGAAGGATCGTCATAACAATACACAATCACAAACTTTGGTTTCTTACTGTACAAATGATACTGGAAGAAAATCACTGCAGAATAACGCATCCTGTACAAGATTATGATGTTGATTCGACGGGATAAAAAATCCCGTTGTTGGCAATGGAACAGCTGATCGCGGCGAAGGTGAAAATCTCCTGCCGTACTAGTAATCTGTCCCGGCATGCTTTGCGGTGAAATAACCGTGAAGGCACGTATTCTCAATGGTTCGGAAGACCCGACCACTAACTGGATTAGGTATTCATACCCGTTGCACCATCTTTTGGTTACCCCCTCTCTCTCTCTCTTTCTAACAAATAGTTAAACCAAAAACTCGAAATCATTAATATTAGATGTACTAAGTACTAATAACAGATATCAATTAAGCTTGCTTCCATAATTAAAGTTATTTAGAAATCTTTTAGTGCATGCCTCAAAACCGCAAATTCCCTCTAATGGACAGACAAGGTCACGCGCTGGCTGAGAGGTAAATATTACCAAATTATGATTTTTATGATATCTGTAAAGAATTTTGCTAAACTTGCTTAATGTATGAATAAAATGGAGAATTTCAGGTGAAAACAAACTTCGAACGAAAGGAATTGACCAACGCTATTACAGTCGGTTTTCTGCATGACGAAGATAGTCTCTTGTCAAGACGTCGATTACTATGACTTGAAAAAATTGAGTACAACCTTTCCAAACATTGTCGTTCACTTGCGTTGTACAGAATAAAACGAGCGAACAACCAAACAGTAATACGAATGAATTTATTAAACAAAATTATAGCGTATTTTCATACATTGATACCATAAAGTTGGAATAATTTTGTTACACTGACCAATGTTCAGAAAATTGAAGAAAAATAAACCCTCATCATATTGATTTAGTACACTAATTTTTACTGATGCCTAAATACACAGTTAGTAAAGATTAACTGTGGTTTGATTTTCATTATGAGGGAATTGATGATTAAAGTTTTGAGAAAATATGCACTTTGTTTAGATTAAGTGTCAAAGACTTTATGAACTACTTATCTACTTATTTCTTCTTAATATTTTATCTTAATTTAAAATATGTATTCTAATGTTTCTTATTTTCTCTTGATCATATTTCAGCAACGAATTGAAAGATTTGGTAGACATCTTGGATGCATTATAGCAATAAATCCTGGGCACATGACGTATTGCAAAAGATAATTATGAAAAGGAGAAGAAGCACAAAAATAATTATAAGAATAATAACAATAACAACAATAATAATGATAATAATTACAATATTAACTATTATAGCAACAACACCAATGATAATAAATATAATAATGATAATAATGATTATTATGATACTGCTGATATTACTACTACAACTACTACTACAAGGAGATGGGAGATGATGAAGAAGGGGAAGGAGAAGAATAATCATTTCAGCGATATTAGTGATTATATTCTCTATGAATGAGGCATACAGATACACATTACATACTCCGTGGTAAGAAGGAAGTAAACGAGGGAAAAGGAAGGTAATGACAAATGAGAGAGAGAGATAGAGAGGGCATAGTCGGGGTTCAAATTCAGGTTTCGTTAAATTATTAAACCCGGTGCTCATGATCATTCATATTCAAATATTGTTCAAATAGCATTGTAGAGACGATGAACAAATAAGAATAATAATGCAACTGAAGGTCGTTAGTCATGAGTCATGAGAATGTCAACTTCTATCTCTCTCAGCTTAATAGTCCGAACAATAGAATGAACCGAGAGGAATCAACATAAATTTCTTAACACCAATGTAAACTTCCCCAATGGAGCCTAACATTAGATTTTTTCCCATTCAATATAATGAACCGAGAGTGATTAACTTAAATTTCTTAACAACAATGTAAACTTCCCCAATGGAGCCTAACATTAGATTTTTTCCCATTCATATAGCGTTGTAAAGGCGGTGAAGAAAAAAATATTCCGCCGTTAATGGTGAGAATGTTCACGTCTATCTCTCTCAGCTAATTCCTGCAAACAGTGGGCTCAACCAAGCGCAATCAACTGTTAAACGAATTTTCATGAGTCCTGACATTTCAATTTGTTACTGCACGTCATAGCAGCATTAAAGATTAGCAATGGCGAACGACTGTCGCTAAAATTCAACAATAGTTACTTAGTTTGCTTTTCCCTAAGAAATAACATGAGACATCAAGCTACATAGAACTATGATCGACAAACATGATATTGTCTTGAAAACAGTCAGAAAACATTGGAACTAGAATGAATAAGAGATAATGCGATCATGTAAACATTTTGTCAATGTTAATCCTCCAGTACCAAATAACCAAGCAAAACTCGAGCCAGATGCAAATAAGGGTAAACTTAATGACATTAATTTATTACCGCTGTCTATTGTCATGATTGTATTCTCTACCTAGTTCTTTTCCTATTATTTCTTAAAAATATATATTCTAATGTTTCCTTGTATTGATTAGGTTCATTTATTTTCATTTTTTTTGGAGGGACGTGGTTAAAAAATAACATCTTTGACATTCCGTTTTCATGACAACGGTCTTATTTGTTACTTGAAATGACTCAAATTTTAATCATAATCAAACAGGCATCTGAAGTTTTTGAATGCTTACTATTTGCTTCATGTTGTTGAAAATCATAATATTCCCTAGAAAAGTCCGATATTTCTTGATTCGTATTCATTACAACAGCCCAGCGCTCACGTCCATCACCCAACTTATGGCAACCAGACAAACTATTATACCAGAGGGCCATAGAAAACAGAATGTAGTCATTTGAAATTATACAACTTTTTTTTAATTCTTCAAATTGTAAACAATCTCATTTTGTCCATTTAATCATCCAGTTCCAAATAACCAAGTAAAACTCGAGCCAGATGCAAATAAGGGTAAGCTTAAAGACAATAATTTATGACATATTGTCTATTGTCATGACTGCATGTATCTACTTATTTCTTCTTAATATTTTATCTTTATTTAAAATATGTATTCTAATGTTTCTTATTTTCTCTTGATAATATTTCAGCAACGAATTGAAAGATTTGGTAGACATCTTGGATGCATTATAGCAATAAATCCTGGGCACATGACGTATTGCAAAAGATAATTATGAAAAGGAGAAGAAGCACAAAAATAATTATAAGAATAATAACAATAACAATGATAATGATAATAATTACAATATTAACTATTATAGCAACAACACCAATGGTAATAAATATAACTAGACTTTAATTCGTCACTTTGACGAAATAAGTGATACGTATGCTAATGTTTAGCATAATGAAACATGCATTTTCACGATTTTACATTATCTTATAAAATGCTCTTCACATTATGGTCTATCCACATGTCAATTTTCATCTGTGTAGCCTTGATCATTAATGATATATCTAGTGCTTTAAAGGTACTATGTCCCATTTGCAGGCCAAAAAATGAAAAGGTTAAATTCCAACGGCATTTGAAAGATAATACTAATTTAGAACTTCCCTAAAAAAGGGGCTTGAAAATGTCTTTAAGTGGGAAAATAACGACTATTAGTTGTCGAATCGACTTAAGAGCTATAAGCCAGTAAGTAATAGTCTGATTTTCAGACCATTGTACCGAATGGTCGTACGTTTTGTGCTGCGCAAAGATTCAATCAGTTTAATTTTGGCCATTACAAGAAGTGGGTTATTGATGTAGACAAATGCTCATGTACCCTTTACAGCTCATTTTATGTATGTTATTACCAAAGAAGAAAAATCAGTCAGTCACTCAATAGTGTCTGACAGTGAAGTCTAGCAAGTAAACGGGTTTCCTTGCATAATTTGAATATTAGGACACTGCTAACGTTTAAATTTCACAAATAGGACACACATGACATATTCATAATTCCTGCAAAGTTCTACAGAATTTGATGTTGGCTGCAAAAAGGACATAGTATCTTTAACCAATACACAAAAATATTTCTCATAGACTTTACATGCAAAAATGGCCTTGGCATGGTCGCAACTACAACTTTCAATTGAAAAATTCGAAATTATCTCGACATCTCAATCAATTTTCCATGAATATGCTGACGTCATAATATGCAAATTCGTATTTTGAGTTCCAAAGTCAATATGCATTTTCTAGATTTTGTTTTTTATAAGAAATCATATCTCCGCCTCATACTCTATCCAACTATGAATAAAAACTTAATACACGACAAGGACTCAGATTTCCCATAGTAAACATTGCATAAACTTGGGCTGCATAACTGGAAAGTATAAACGTCTGGGAAGGAGACTAACATCATAAAAATGGGATGATTTGATATATTCCAACAGACTTAGAGATTAACCCTATTGGTTTAATACACGGCAAGGAATCAGATTTCCCATAGGGTTGTACTCAAACGATTGACATTCTTCTCCCATAGATATAACACGCAAAATTAGGCATTTTATTACATTGTTTGTGATTGTATATGATAATATGTTATAATAGTCGAAGAAGATCATAAAATCAAATTTAAAACGACGGCAAAAAAAAAAAAATGACCCACCAGGAATCGAACTTGGGTCGCCGGAATGGGAGGCAAGTGCTATGACCACTATACCAAAATAATCCACATAGACATTACACGTGAACGGAAAATGGAATTCTCAAATCCCACTTTGCAAGTGAAATATGAGCATGATCCCGGCATCTGATCGAAAAATAAAGGGCACACTTGTGATAGCTTATTGTCTCAGCTACAACATACTCGAAGCTCAGCGAAAACAAAACTAAAACGACGGAGATATTGCTCGCGAAAGACGGGAATGTAGAATCCAGTTTTGAAAAAAGTCATGTCCCATAGAGAATACACGCAAAATGTGAAAAATTGACATGCCTCCTTTAATCGCAAAAATACGCCATGATGCCTTTGTCAAAATGAAAAATCGTGTGACTGCATTTGTAGAAAATTGTCTCAGCTAGAACATATCAAAATTTGGAAGAAAATCGATCAATATTTACAGAGATACAATCAATTTTCCAAAAATATGCTGACGTCATAATATGCAAATTGAAATTTTGAGTTCGGAGGCCATTATGATGACGTCATGAGTTAATTGAGGGTCAAATGAGACATGAAATCATATCTCCGACTCATAATCTATCCAAATATGTAAAAAAATTGGGAGTTTCCATTCATTCTGAAGAGTTACAATGAATTTTGTATAGGCATGTTTTGGCCCATATATGCTATGTATTACAAGAGCTCGCGCGCACGGACATGTTTTTTGTAATGGACGCTCATCTTGTTATTAATGGTCATTAAAGAGATAAACATGGTATCAAATTGTTCGAAAAAATATGGGAAATATCATGAAAGAAAAAAAAATGGCGATTCTATGTTGTGTAATGGTGTTACGCGCGAAAACGCGCGCGCATGTGCGTGTGCGCGATTTTTTATAAAATGCTTAAAATGACCTAAAACGTATCAAAAATGAATTTGAGACGATTTGGAACATTTTGAAATTTTTCGCGCGCACGGACGTACGCATGCGCGCGCGTTTTTTGACCTGAAATTGACCGGACGGATATTGACCTTGATCATGATATATATGAATGAAAAACGACTTTTCGTTATGAAGACATGATCATGAGTAGATTTTCAGAAAATTTTACAAAATGGCGCCTAGATGACGTCATCAGTCAAGGTCAAGGTTGAAAACCTTATTTTGCTTTGTTTATAATTATGCCAATACATATGTGTGCCAAATTTCAAGGCATTTGATTGAGTCATTTTCAAGTTACCGTGCTAACAAAAAAGTGATTGGAAATAACAAAAATAAAGAAAGAATAAATAAATAATAAAGGCAATTATAACAAAAACATAAGGTGGTCTGTATTATATACAGCCCACCTGATAAATAAAGGCAATTCTAACGAAAACATAAGGTGGTCTGTATTATATACAGCCCACCTGATAAATAATGATAATAATAAATAAAGGCAATTCTAACGAAAACATAAGGTGGTCTGTATTATATACAGCCCACCTGACAAGCAATAAACAAAATGATAATAAGAAAGCGAAATAATGGATAGGGGACACTCCCACCCGAATTGTCACCACAGGAGCGGGGCAAATATAATAGCTATATTATGGGGATGTGTTGCGGCACAAATTGTCGCCACCGGCACAATTTGTAGCCGGCGACAATTTGTGCCGGTCTTGCCGAGTTCAATTTTTCGCCTCCCTGGCGACAATTTGTGCCGGTTAAACAGAAGCTAGGGGCACAAATTGTCGCCAGTCGCTGAATATGTAGCGGTGAAGATAACGATGAGAAACATGAGTCGTGACTTGGGTGGGGGTGGGGAGGGGAGGGGAGGGGAGGGGATATCATTTACCCCTCTCCAGGGGAGCCGGAAGTGGGGGCAGGGGCAGTCGACCCCCCCCCGAAAAAAATTAGCAGTATAGGAATAAAAATGGTTTGTATATTTTAACCAAAAATAAAATAAAAAATAATAAAACCTGAACTGAATCACACAAAAATTATATTCCATTCAAAGGAAAGGAGAGTAAACATGAATTAAATTTCCTAAACATTCCGCATGCCCCTATATTTATCAATGGAGAATTTGAAAATAGCGATACGCACATATCGTGGAAATATTGTGAGAGGATGGGAAAGCTTGTGTGTTTTTTTTATTATAGGGTAGAGGAGACATGATCCACTTAACACTGGCGTACTGATGGGGGGGGGGGCTTGGGCGGCAGTTATTCCCCCCCCCCTTAAAAAAAATGATGATTCCAGAACCTTGCAGTACACACCAATACTTATATGCTAGATGATCAACCTTTTCTGATCGATTCCACAACGTTTCTTTCACAATGCAATCGCATGACCAGAACTGGTCTGTCTCTTTAAATTTGCTTATTTAGAAGCCTTCATGCCAGGGCCTGCAGAATGGCGGGGCTCGGGGCTCGAGCCCCCCTCCCCCTCACCTTTTTGAAAAATTATGTTCAAGAGAAAAAGAAAGAAAGGATGAGTGACCTGCTAGTGTCACAAATGAGGTATCAAAATATGCTCATCTGACCGTAATTAAATGCCTAAAACCCCTGAGCTTTCCGGGGGCTCTGCCCCTGGACCCCACCAAGGGCCCTAAGGCGGGCCCCTGGATGCTCATCTGACCGTAGTTAAATACCTAAAACCCCTGAGCTTCCGGGGCTCTGTCTCCTGGACCCCACCAAAGGCCCTAAGGTGGGCCTCTGGATGCTCATCTGACCGTAATTAAGTGCCTAAAACCCCTGAGCTTCACAGGGCTCAGCCCCCTGGACCCCTGCCAATCAATGACCTGCCAGTGTCACAAATAAGGTATCTAAATATGCTTATCTGACCTTAATTTAATGCCTTAAACCCCTGCGCTTCCGGGGGCTCCGCCCCTGGACCCCCGCCAATTTACGCTCCACTCGCTTCGTTCGCTACGCTCTACCTGATCGTTATTACTCCACTTTGAAAAAGTGAAAAAGGTTCCGCGGGGCCTGCATGTAACATGTAAGAGTGGTGGTGTTGCAGATTTTTTTTCCCCCATTCCAAACTGCTTCTGGCGCGCCTGCCCCTCTCCAAAAAATGAGGTGGGGTGGGGAGATGATCTGAAATATTATCCCCCTACATTAATTTTGAAAGTTGATAACAATGATGATAGTAACACTGATATTGCCGAACTAAGTTCTCAAGGGAACTAAGAGACGGGTGTGTGTGTTTATGTGGGTGTGGGAGTGGGTATGTGTACGTGTGTATATGTTTTTGGATGGGCGCATGTACGTGTGTGTGTGGGAGTGGATGTTTGTGTGTTGGTATGTGTGTTTTTATGATAAATCAATGAACCATGTGTAAATTTGATTACACAACCAATTCGGGGTCTGACCACTTGACCGAAGGTCCACGAGAACAAAGGCAGGCCGATTTTTCCCTCAGATTTGTTTCCTTTCTCTGCATGCCTCCATGTTAATTTACGTCAGTGCCCCCCCCCCCACACACACACACACACACACACACATACTCGGAAGGAGGGTTCGAACCCACGACCTCCTGATCTCTAGACAGGCGTCCTATCCACTAGACTACCGAGCTTTCGCCCGATAGCCAGTGTTGGTTCTAATCCCTTGTATTAGCGGGTACCGCATATTTATTCAAATAACAATATTTATTTGAATAACCTTCACTGACGTAAATAAACACCGATTAACAGTGTGTTGAGTAATGAACATGATAAAATATTCGTCGAACAATGTACGAGATGAATAGATTGCCAAAATATGTTAGTAAAAATATTAGTATATGTTCAAAAAAACAAAATTATATATTGACAACAGCCATTATAGACTACATTAACCATTAAATCTGCATCTCAAAATCATCTATATACCAGCCGTAGAATATCTCTAAGCAAAGTATGACGAAAATTTATTCAGGCGTTCTCATCGCGTGTACGTAGGTACGGTCGGATAGACGGACAACTTGAAACATACAGGCCTCCCAGCACCCTTCGGGGTTTGAGACATAACCAGTAGCCGAGTTTATTTTTACAACACAATCAATATTATCATCGGTATTTCTTTCTTCTTCTTCTTCTTCTTCTTCTTTTGCTCCTCCTCCTCCTCCTCATTATTATTATTATTGTCACCGTCATGAGTATTATCACCAACAACAACATCATGATAAAAGTATTTGTGATCATAAAGGTCTCGATTTGAGTTCAGGTAGATGTCAAAAGTTCTCCATGACGGAATTCACCGTCACATACACACATAAACCCACTTCCACACCCACACCACAAACACCCACACCCACCTGACACACATCCACACCCAAACCCCTCCACCTAACCCCCACACACACACACACACACTTAACATGACCTAGGCAGTTTGTTTATGCGTATGCATACATGTGTCATGACATGAAGTTATGCCACTTACTAGTACGGGAGCCAGGGGGGGTCAACCTAGCTGGAAGGGAAACCAATTTTCATATGCACAGATGTAAAGATCGCAAAGCTCCATATAACAAATCGACCGTCTGGCATGTTCTAAGTGGTGGGTGTGGCCAGGGGGGCCCCTCCCAAAAAGCGGCCCTTTGACGACAAATTAGTATTTTGTAAATAATATTGTAAGGAAACATCGAACCACCATGAGTTTGGTGTCATATGAAAGAAAATTAAATTATCTACATTTTGATACCTATTTCAACGAAATTAAGATTAATTTACATAGCAAATTTAAGTTAAAAACATGATTTTTGTTATTTTTTCGAAATATTGAATTTTATCAAAAGATTATTTTCCATATATCAAAATGGAGAGGTGCATTTTTCATAACTTTCCAGGAATTTGCTTATGTACAATGACAATATCCTGTGCGAGGGAGAGGCTTATATATCTTTTCAATAAAAAGTTATAGCAATCCAAAGTCATTGATTTGATTTCCACAAAAACAACATTTTTGCCCACATGTGTATTAACTGTATGCATATACGTGCATTAGTGTACTCTTTGCCCGCCACGTACACAATCCCCCCTGTGCCACATTGTTTTTAGGGTGCCACCTTATGAGGGGTTCTGCATGGACTATGCTTATTCAACTCGCAATAACTTTTGATTGGTGTACTGTAATGAAAAACTTTGTGTAGCAATATTGTATAGAAATTAATAGTCTTGCCAATGGTATCATTTTTGTAATGTATATTATCATAAATTTTGAGATTATCAACTATACATTTTGTATCCAAGTTTTCGTTTAGAAGGGTATTCTATACCTCTTATATCTAATACTTTGTTATGGAGGTTTATGTCCTGAGTTAGTTCATTGAAAAGATGTATTCATGAGCCATTATCATGTTCTGTGGGATTACGCAAAAGTGTACGTGTGGGACCAGGCTCATCTTCCTCGTCAGAGTCAGTCTCGCTCTCCTCTGAATCAGAGTCGGCTGTTGGAACAGGGTCCATCACAAGTTCTCGTACCTGATCAGCAGTGAAGAAGTCCCGTCTCCTCCTAATAGGGGCCATCCTAGCTCATCAGAATATTTGCAAAAGCAGTTTCAAAAACTC
This sequence comes from Mesocentrotus franciscanus, assembly GCA_037976565.1. NCBI lineage: Eukaryota > Metazoa > Echinodermata > Echinoidea > Camarodonta > Strongylocentrotidae > Mesocentrotus > Mesocentrotus franciscanus. Next base: position 22,583,875 of record CP137674.1, on the reverse strand, counting down.
AATTTTTCTCGGAAAATGTCAATGTAAACAATGTCTGCGAAAGCGGTGCAATGAAGTGTGATGTGTATACAATGCGAAGCACGCGTTACTATTGTGTGTGTGTGCGTACAATAGAATTAAATGCGTTCCGTGTGTATTGTGAATGAAATGTGACTTGAGTCGAAGTTGGCAGCCCGCTGTATGTTCCGCTAGCCGAACGTAGCGGGCAAAGAGGCAAAAAGGTGCTTTATTGTAGATATTCCTCTGATTTTGGCCAGTATCTCGGTATATTAACTGGACAAAAGTGATTAGACATTTAGTAGTGCAGAAAATTCGAAGGATTGGGAGCGCTGAGTGCAATTGATAAGTTCTTCTGTACTCTGGGCTGTTTCAGGAAATGTGGACATTGGCAGTTGCCTCCCCCAGGCGCGGATCCAGGGGGCCAGGGACCTTGCCCCCCTCCCCGCCAAGAGAGAGAGAGAGAGAGAGAGAGAAGGAAGGAAAGGGAAATGAAAAGAGAGAGAAAGGGAAAGAAAGAAGAGGAAGTGGGAAAGAAAAGGGAAATAGGAGATCGGGAGGGGGCAAATGGCCTTGCCTCCCAGGTTTTGCCTCCCCCAGCAACAACAAAAAGAGAGAAGGAAGGAAAGGGAAAGAAAAAAAGAAAAAAAGGAGATAAAGGGAATGAAATAAAGAGGACGAAGAAAAGAAGGGGTATAAGTTGCGATTCTCCCACCAACAAGTTGTGGATCGGGGATGGGAACCTAAAGGCCCTTGCCTTTCCCTCCCCTGCCAAAAAGAAGGGGTGAAGGGAAAGGCAAAGAGGAGAGCTAAAAGGGAACAAAAACGAGGAAGAAGAAAAGAAAAGGATGAAAACAATTTTAATACCTACCCTGAGCTTACGGGGCTCTGCCCTGGAATCCACCTAGGGCCCTAAGGCAGGCCCTTGGATGCTAATCTGATCGTAATCAAATGCCTAAAACCCCTGAGCTTCCGGGGGCTCTGCACCCTGGACCCCACCTAGGGCCCTAAGGCGGGTCTCTGGATGCTATATCTGATCGTAATCAAATGCCTAAAACCACTGAGCTTCCGGGGGCTCTGCACCCTGGACCCCACCTAGGGCCCTAAGGCGGGTCTCTGAATGCTCATCTGACCGCAATTTAATGCTTAAATCCCCTGAGCTTCCGGGGGCTCCGCCCCCTGGACCCCACGCCTATTAGTGACCTGCTAGAGTAAAAATAATAATACGCTTAATACGCTTGAAATGATCAGTTGTAGCACATTTACTAGCTTGAAATTGCAAAGTATTACATGCAGATTTCCATTTCTTCTTTTCTTTTTGCCCACATCCCAATTAAAATTCAATAAATAGAAGTAATCAAAGATTGTCTATGACAGTGTCCCTGGTGGAACTGTAACTCGAACGCTGTTTCAAAGGAAACAATCTACGACAAGTTTGCATTTTATTTTATTTTAATTTAAAAAAATGTTATTCTATGTTCAAAAGGACCATATGATTTATGCAACGGGCATGATAGAACTTTAATGTAGACGGTGATGTGTTACCAAAATTATAAGCTGGTACCTAATGACATTTTCCAATCATCAAATCGTGAGATCCTTAGAGAGGGGGCCGGAGGCGCGGATCCAAGATTTCTTAGGGAGGGCCCAAATTTGAAATTGTGCGAGCCAAATATTGGTACGTAATGGTGACCACTAAAGCAGTGACGTAATGAGCAAAATCGTTTGGGTGGGGCAGAAGAAAAAAATCCGCATCACCACCACTCTTACATGCAGGCCCCGCTGAACGTTTCTCAAAGTGGGTGGGGGAGAGGCTAAAGTATTTACGATCATGAAGAGCGTAGCGTAAATGGGCGTTGGGTCTAGGGGCAAAGCACCGGCGGGGTCAAGGGCGGAGCCCCAGGAAGCTCGGGGCGTATGGGCATTTAATTACGGTCAGATGGCATTTTTTATACTTTATTTGTGACACTGGCAGGAAAATAATTGGCGTTTGGTCCAGGGGGCGGAGCCCCCGGAGGTTTAGGGGTTGGGGCATTAAATTACCATCAGGTGAGCATCCAGGGGCCGCCTTAGGGCCCTAGGTTAGTCCAGGGGCAGAGCCCCGTAAGCTCAGGGTTTTAGGCATTTAATTACGGTCAGATGAGCATATTTTGATACCTTATTTGTGACTCTGGCAGGTCACTAATTGGCGTGGGGTCCAGGGCAGAGCCCCGGAAACTCAGGGTTTGATACATTACGATCAGATTAGCATCAAAGGGCCTGCCTTAGGGCCCTAGGTGGATTCAGGGGCAGAGCCCCGTAAGCTCAGGGTAGGTATTAAATCACGGCCATATAAGGGGGAGGCAAGGACCTGTCGCCCCCACACCTTGTTGGCGGGGAAAATCACTCATGATCTCCCCTACCTTTCTTCTTCCTCTTTTTTTCCTTTCCCTTCTTTCTCTTTTAAGTTTGCTGGGGAGGGGGGAGAGGGGCAAGGGCCTTTCGGTCCCCGATCCATACATTGTTGTCCGAATTAATCGCAACTGATCTCCCCTTGTTTTCATCCTTTTCTTTTCTTCTTCCTCTTTTTTGTTCCCTTTTAGCTCTCCTCTTTCCTTTCCTTTCCCCTTTTTATTTTTGGCGGGTGGGGGGAGAGGCAAGGGCCTTTAGGTCCCATCCCAGATCCACAACTTGTTGGCGGGAGAATCGCAACTGATACCCCTTCTTTTCTTCGTCCTCTTTATTTCATTCCCTTTATCTCCCTTTTTCCTTTTTCTTTCCATTTCCTTCCTTCTCTCTCTTATTTTTTGCTGTGGGGGAGGTAACAACCTGGGAGACAAGGTCATTTCGCCCCCCATCTCCTATTTCCCCCTTTTCTTTCCCACTTCCTCTTCTGCTTTCCCTTTCTCTCTTCTTTTTCATTTCCCTTCTTTTCCTTCTCTCTCTCTCTCTCTCTCTCTCTCTCTCTCTTTGGCGGGGGGGGCAAGGCCCCTGCCCCTGGATCTGCGCCTGGGGAGGCAACTACCAATGTCCACATTTCCTGAAACATCCCAGAGTACAGAAGAACTGATCAATTGCACTCAGCGCTCCAAATCCTTTGAACTTTCTGCACTACTAAATGTCTAATCACTTTTGTCCAGTTAATATACCGAGATACTGGCCAAAATCAGAGGAATATCTACAATAAAGCACCTTTTGGCTCAAAATTTATATTTCACACACTACATCACTCATTGAAATTGATATCAGGATGAAGGTATTTTAATTATCCATCTTTTGACACCAAATACATGGTGATTAGAGGTTTTAGTTATGAGTTATCTTTAAAACTCGATGTAAACACGCCAAACAGGTCCTTAATACACTAATGCACGTATATGCATACAGTTAATACACATGTGGGCAAAAATGTTGTTTTTGTGGAAATCAAATCAATGACTTTGGATTGCTATAACTTTTTTTTGAAAAGATATATAAGCCTCTCCTCGCACAGGATATTGTCATTGTACATAAGCAAATTCCTGGAAAGTTATGAAAAATGCACCTCTCCAATTTTGATATATGGAAAATAATCTTTTTGATAAAATTCAATATTTCGAAAAAATCACCAAAAATCATGTTTTTAACTTAAATTTGCTATGTAAATTAATCTTAATTTCGTTGAAATAGGTATCAAAATGTAGATAATTTAATTTTCTTTCATATGACACCAAACTCATGGTGGTTCGATGTTTCCTTACAATATTATTTACAAAATACTAATTTGTCGTCAAAGGGCCGCTTTTTGGGGGAGGGGGCTCCCCCTGGCCACACCCACCACTTAGAACATGCCAGACGGTCGATTTGTTATATGGAGCTATGCGATCTTTACATCTGTGGACATTAAAATTGGTTTCCCTTCCAGCTAGGTTGACCCCCCCTGGCTCCCGGACTATACGGCTTTGAACTTCATCGTTCAATGTAATGTGCTTTGATCATGGCTGGCGACAATTTGTGCCGGTGGCGACAATTTGTGCCATCAGGTTTTGCAAAAATCGGCACAAATTGTCGCCGGCGACAATTTGTGCCGCAACAGGATGTCTCTATATAATTATCAAAGCTAAAAAGTAAAATATACTTTTAAAAAGACATAATAGAGGGGACGCCACCGTTCGCCTAATGCCTTACGGTCACAAAATCGTAACTTATTTGGCTTAAAATCTTGAAAATCAAACTTCCTTACTTATATGGAAAATATATCTTGCAATATAATTGTATATTTACGAAAAGCTAGAATATGGTATATAACTTAAGTCCCTACAACCCCTCTATGTCGCTTCCTTTGCTGAGGGTTAGGGACATGATAAATCAGCCCCTTGATCGCAACGCTGCTACACCCCCACCGCCCCCCCCCGTGAAACACAATGCCATCTTTGAACTACTTGGACGAAAACTGTCCGTAATATGTACTTGTACAAAGGGAATAATGTGAGGAGGGTGGGCCGAATGGCGCAGCGTGGTCGGACTGATTGGGGATGGGGCCGGGATGATGGGTCGCGGACATTATTAGGGCACGCCGTTTTACTTTATTTGTTCAGAAATGTACGTTTTCAATAAATGTTTTCTACAAATATTCGAGTCCTACTAAAAGCTACTTTCTACAAAAACATTATTGTCGTAAAAACAATTACTAGTTTCTGAAATAGCAAATTCAGTCCTTAAATAACTATGATAATGGGCCTGCTTGGTTTACTTAATGTCTCAGTGGCGTAGCCTGGATAAGATCAGTCGGGGCAGGGTGGTGGGGCAAGGTTTTCAACAAGGAAGACAAATTACAATGGGATTATATGTGTGTTATGCTTTACTTCTTTTTTTCGTCACCACAGGAGCGAGGGATGTCTTTTATAATTATCAAAGATAAAAGGTAAAATATACTTTTAGAAAAGACAAATATTCAGGGCCATGTGCCCCCGCAGCTACGCCACAGCCGTGGGGATGTCCCCCATCCAATATTTCCCTTTGTTATTAGCATTTTGTTTATTGGTTATTTAATTTGTATGAATAGCGACCCTCATTCCGTATTATGAATAGCGACCCTCATTTCGTATTATGAATAGCGGCCCTCATTCCGTATTATGAATAGCGACCCTCATTCCGTATTATGAATAGCGAATCTTATTTCGTATGATGAATATCGACACTCTTCTCGTGTTATGAATAGCGACCCTCATTCCGTATTATGAATAGCGACCCTCTTCTCGTTTTATGAATACCGACCCTCTTCTCGTATTACGAATAGAGACCCTCATTTCGTATTATGAATAGTATGAAAAGTGACCCCAATCTAAATTTTGAATAGGGCCCCTTCTTCATGTTTATGAATAGCGATCGACCCCGATTTCTTATTATGAATAGCGGTCCCTACAAGTAATGACCCTCAATATGAATTATGAATAGCGACCCTCATCTCACATTATGAATAGCGGTCCATATGAATAACGGTCCTTATTTCTTTATGAATAGTGACCCCCTTTACCTTGATGAATAGCGGTACTTCAGGTATGGGAAGTTGCACGTTATGAATTGCGGTCATGTATAGCGAGCAGACTCCAGTGATTCATGTATTAGAACTGTAATCTATGACATGACCCGGCCGATATATATTTCCGGGTCAACGTACCAAAACAAAGCCGATGGCCAATCAGATCATTCGTTTGATATTGGGTTTATGAATATCAAAACATCACTGGGTCAGCCGGGCTGACTCTTACATAGCTATTGGACGTTCGAAGAAAAACAAAAGAATATTCATTAACTCAAATCAAGATGGCTGACAACAAATCATATTGACGACAAGTCTTTCTCGAATTAAACATTAATTTAGGATCTGAATGAGCAAGCTATCTTAAGTCACAGTACATATTTCCGTTTTAATTATTTTTTACAATCAGATTCTTAGGGTTCAACCTTTCCCCTCAATGCTATCCGCTTAATGTTATGTAGATTAAAGAATTGGGTTGAATGCATTGGGTAGTTAGACTCCACTGCACTCTACATAGCTCCAACAGGTGATACATATCTGTAGTGGGTGGGTTGGCTTAACTAGCAGTTTTGTGCCACTATCTGCACATAAGTCATACAGGCAGGACCTATGGGTTGGAGGTGAATGAAAGTTGAAGTTTCATTCTAAAACATGGCATTTTGCGCTGCAAGTCTAATTTCCATGGAGTGTCAAGATCACCAGAACCGATATTGAGGCCTGCCCCGATTCCCTGCATTTAGCCAACCAAGTCAAACTATGGTGTTCCGGCTAGGACAAACATAACAAGTCCTCTGTCAAAGTTTCATGCCACAATGGGTGGATCCCTACAACTACTAAGGAGAGTTGAAGGTGCTACCAGATGGCGCAACACATTCGTTATGGTGGACAACTAAAGTTTTAGCACCATTAACAGCTATGATTTCTTCATTCTGGATGAACAACTATTTTAATATCACATCTTGAGAGTGATTGCATCACTAAAGTGGGTTATTTTGTTTATATCTCCAGACTTTAACACGATAAGCTTACAAACATTTTAGTGTCAATACTCTGTATAAATGTGTTACTCTGTGACAGCTAAGAATACAACCTCAGGGTTTGGATCAATATAATCCTTATATGTTTACATGTATTTCTATTGTTATAAGAAGTAAAGGAATAAAGATAAGGAGATTATTTTCTTTGATACACTTAACACAATTTGAATTCTTTGTTTATTGTGTAAATCTTCTTGTGAGATGAGTAGAGAGTTTTAACTAGATCACAAATTATAGTCACCTGAGTTTACCCAGTTGTGACAGTTGGAGTGTAATATTGCGGCCAAAGGGGGAAAATGAAGACGTAAAGAGTAAAAGAACTCGTAGCATATATCATTCGGCACTGGGTTTTTTTAAATATACCAAACGTGTCCCCAAAAGGGTCAAAAATGAAATTATGTTTACTTACTTCAAACGTGTATTTTTAGGATCAAGACTATTCATATTTTTGAGAAATGCAAATTTTGGAGCTTAATCTATCTCCTTATTTATTCACCAGATATGAATACTATGAGTTCTTACAATTTTATTGTGAACTATAGCATATCCTAATAACTGTGATATAAAACTAATTTGCTAGTAACTACACCAACAAATATGTTGGTCTTTAAGAATATGTTTCAGAGATTATTCATGAAAATTTCGAGTTTCTATCTTGAAAAATACAGATTTTGTATCCCTTGACAATAAAGCTCTATACCTCTAACAATCTAAGGTTAGCTTGCAACTAGTCCTTGGCTAGATGTCTAACGGCTAACGTTTTATAGACCGAATTCGAAAGCTTCAATCTCGATATCGACGATCGTTGATCCACTGAGTCAGTCTCGGCACAAATGTCATTTTTTATTCAAGAATTCCTCCAAACAAGGCGGTTGCTTCTGTCTAGCAGGTCAGACGAGAGTAGAGCCTAGATCTAAGACCCCGTTTACAGTGAGCAAAAAGGCCGGGCCGGCCGGGCCGAGCCGCGGCCCGGCCTAGCACTGTAAACGCGCAAAAAGCCAAATGCGAGGCCAAAAGTGGCCGCGCATTTGGCCCTGCTCTGGAGGTAGTCTCGGCCGCGGCCGGGCCGCGGCTCGGCCGGGCTTTTCTCACTGTAAACGCACGCAGGGCCAAATGCGCGGCCGAGCCTGCCACTGTAAACGGGGTCTAAGTTAGAAATTAGTCTGTACAAAACAAAAGCTATAGACTAGAATAGATCTTTCACTATCAGTATCAGACATTATTTAGTGACTGACACGTCGCCGTCATGTGTATCGTCGTTGGTTTTGTTTGGGGCTTTAAAGCCTTACTTACAAGTAGATCTAATCTAGATGTAGGTTTAGACTATAGAGTTCTACTAACTCATGATCATCGTTACTGTTATAGATCTGGGTGTTTTTAATAAATATTATCATTTTCAAACGTGACGCTAGATCTATTTGTACCGAAGGCTGTACAGAAGGCTCAAAACACTATAGAAACTGTGACTTCCTAAAACACCCTGACACCATTGACGACAGGACCAGACAAACCATGTAGATACCGTGCAAACGATGCATATTCAATCTGCAATTCAATGTAAACATTAACATTTGTTTAGTCATATGTCTCCATTATTATAACTCATTCATCATGAAATAATGTCTTTCCGGATTTTAATACACTTTACTTTAATTTAGCTAGCTCACTCGTTTGTGTTAATTCCTATCATTATTTTGCCTAAACCAATATAAATTGTCATACTCTTAATCTATAATACTCTGAGGGTCTTTCCACACTTGTTACAACCAAATAACCCATTATATTCCTTCATCTCATATGAACTGAATAAATAGCGATAAATGTAGAAGTCTACAGGGTCTTTATAATCACAATCTTGACATAAACCCTCCATAACATAACAAATCAAATCATGCACTGCAGTGATACTCTAGTGCTGGCAGTAATCTTGTCTCCCTTTTGTAGAGAGCATGCACACTCATAATATTCCAACTGAGCTACAAAACTCCATAATATGCACCTTATAGTTTCATATTATTCATTTTCACTTTCGGAAAGCTAAATAATACCTAAATGTAAATGCCCATATGCCCGATTCATTATCCTTGTACATTACATGTACATTACAAGTTCTTTGCATAAACACAAACTTGGGCACTTTCACCTATAATAATAATAATAATAATAATACGAAACATTTATATAGCGCTTGTGACATAAATGTTTCAAAGCGCTGTACACAAATCAAGATTACTTCAAGACAAATCAATATTACTAATGGAAATAACATAACTTAAATTACCAAGAAAATAAAATATTGCTAACGTAACTAAACATTAGCTATACACGTGTACTCTCGGCCCTTCATTTATAAGGCATCACAAATGTCACTTAAATCTCATAATTTAAAAAGCCAGTAGGCTAGAAAGATACATTAAAGCTTTAACTTGATTCAAGATTACATGCTTATTTTACTTACATTATTGGACTTGTATCGAAATTAGTCAAAAATCAATGGCATCTCTGGGTTACATAACATTTCCAACACAGGAAAATCAGCAGCACGCCTTAACGGCGCCCCCAAGCGGCCAAATAAATAACTAGCTTCTGGGTTATCGCTAGTGACGTCACAGTCTTGCCTTAATCTAACAAAAAAGGGCTTTCTACACACGACAGAAACAATACATATACTTAATTACTATAGTAGTTAGTATACAAATAATACATGTTTGCGAGTGCATTAGTGAATATGCACTGCACGCAGGTTAAGTCACAGTAGGATAATGAACGAGACTTGTCGAGTTCATTGTCCGTCTCATTATGACTTAACCAAGTGCAGTGCATATCACTAAATCACGAGCTAAAATCATGTATTATTTGTTTTATAAGATGGGTCTACAATATGAGTATAAAGTCGAGAAATTGACTCTTCGTGCATATGGTAAAAATTAATGCACGCACACGTGATCCATTTCGACGCTTCTCATTGGCTACATTCTTGAACCCATTTTATAATACTTCTTAACATGTAATTCAAATTAACTTATCCTCCAATACCTAACTCTCTTCTCAATTTTTACAGTAAATTGTCTTATTTGTACCATACATGTATGTGCAATGGCCTTCCCAACACAAGCTTTTGATTTCCGACTTTTCGCCTCCTTCTGCTTTAGAATTTATTTGCTGCACTAGCTGTTCTATTTTTTGTTAACCATACGTATTGTAATTGAGAAGGAAATAAATGTGAATTTCAATTTCAATTTCACATATATTATACATGTAATCATTTATCGCACATTATGCGTTGTTTTAAACATGTTGCGTGTATATGCAACGTATTGCAACTTATTGTCAATAATAAACTATATGTATACACATATGTATATAAAGCACTTCCGTCCGACGGGCCGGAGTTGATGATCGCGAGTATGGGTCAACATGTGACACTTTTATGTGATTCCGTAACAAAATCACTGCAAATAATTGATTTTGTCACAAAAGCAATCTCACAAAGTGATTTTGTCACGAAATCAATCCCATATTTGATTTTGTTGCAAAAGCAGATTCACAAAAACTAAATATTTTGTCACGTAATCAATTCTGTCCACGGATTTCATGAATTATTTAAAGCCCTCTTACAGTGTTGGGAGCCCCCAAATCGCCAAAAATTTGATAGCAAAATTTCACTTAAATTGTAACATAATGTGAAAGAGGATGTCATTTAAGGCACACTTCTGCAAAATTCCCCCAAGTGTTCGAAGACAAATATTGATAAAAGAATACATAATTTTGGTTTTCTGTTGTATACGCAAAAACCTAAATTTTGTAATTTTTCATTATATTCACCAAACCACTTAAACGTAAATTTAAGCAGCACTTCTTGGCATTGTATAGTGCTTCTTAAATGATATTTTGTAAGCGTTGTTTATCCCTTTACTCTTCTCCAGCTGACTGAGCTTTTTATTGTTAATTATATTGTGACGCGCTCACGTTGCGCCCATTCATCAAGCTCCTGTGGCTTTTACGGATGCACCTTTTTCCATCCTTTACTTTTAGTAGATTTAATCATGTCTTCTTTTTCTTTTATTTTTCTTTCTTTTTCCAATGTATATATATATTTTTTTTTTCTTTGCCTATATTTTACAACAATGTATAATGTCATTTTTACTGTGATTGGAATCAAATAAATTAATTCAATTCAATAAAACTATAAAAAAAAACAAAGGCTATATAACAAAATAACAAAGATTTTGAAAAATCTTCCTCTTCATCTCTATTTACTCTCCGTTCTGTACAGTTGAGGGATTGTGCCCGTGTGCTAACCTCGGTATATTCCGTCGTCATATTCTTTGTCGTATGCTACCTTCTCTACCGATCGCCGTCCAAAGTCGGGTCCATGGAAGGCGGATATCAGCGATTCCGGTTTAAAGGTTATTCAGAGGACGACAAGGATGACAGTAATGGAACCAAACCTTCTACTCGGAGTCCGAACACCGGATATTATTTCCTCGATACCAATCAGGTGAGATGACAAAGATCACCGGGCCAGATCTCCAGCCTTTTCAAGAAAACATTGATTTGGGGGGGGGAATTTTTTGTTGTAGTTGTTGGTGGGTTTTTTTTTTGGGGGTCTATAAACCTGTACAGTCAAATCTGTCTTAGTAGCCACCTCTCTATAAAGGGCCACCTGTCTGTAGTGGTCATGTATTTTGTCTCCCCGAGGGAAAAAAGGTATGTTGTAGAACCTGTCTAGCAAGGTCACCTGCCTACAGTGGCCCCTTTCGCTGATTCCCTCGGGTGTCTTCAATAGAAAAGTTTGACTGTAAATGAGGTAGATACATGCATAATAGAAAGAAAAAGATAGTTCATAGAGGTGTCGTGGTCGAGTAGCTGCGCTATAAAAATGTCGATATTATTATTGTTCTCGATCTAGAAGACATGTAATGGCATCGGAAATCACTGAGAAGCGGGAGGGTGGATACGAGCAAATCTGTTTTCGATATAAATCTTTCTCGCAAGAAAAAGATTTTGGGCATTCGGGTATCGGGTAGGGAAGTACGGAGACTTCCAACTGGCAATTTTTCCCTTGGAATAAGATAACCGGAATCTGACCGGCATTGAATTATCAATGTTGATCAAAGATGAATGATAAAGAAAAAATTACATTCATGAGGAGATTTTTCCAACCTGTAAACCTTTTTTATTTTCATCCCCCACCCCCTTTCTCCTGCAGACATTCACTAAACGATGTATACAATGTTCGTTGGTGTCGAGTGGTGGTCACCTTTATAAATCAGGGGCCGGTGCTGAAGTCGACAGCGCCGACTGCGTGATCAGAATGAACACTGCCCCGTCACCGGATGGACGAAGGACGTCGGGGCTCGAACCGACATCCGTGTCATCGGGCATGTCAACCTGCCCCGGGGTCTTGTCAAGAAACGCCCCCTACTACGAGAGATTCTGGAGGACGAGGACACGAGAGCCAAGTATATCGTCGTTCCTTGGCTGTACGACGAGAAAAGCAACAAGAAAAAAACTCATAAAGTGGTCCGGAATGCCAGAGGTTTTAAGAAGAAGTATCCCGAAGTAAAATTTGTTTTCCTGACCAGGGAAAAGTATGAAGCATCTGAGAAGAGGTTCAAGCTAGAGACTGGCTTTTCCAGGTAATTCTGACGATTCCCCTCTTTCTCACTTTCCTCTAGTTTTGAAATAGCTCGAAATACCCTTATTAACTACGTTTATATAAAGCCCAAGTCACACTAGAGCTATAACCGTTCGCCGACTCCCGGCAACCACTGATCGGGAGTTACTTGTCAGAGGTCGTAAAGAGGTTTTTCGGCAGTCTTTAAAAGGTTGTCAGTGGTCGGGGATTGGTCTTCGGACCATTTTTTGTCGGCTGGAAGTTTAGAATGTGGCATCGAAAAACCCTTTGCCGACCAAATTGGTCGTGGAAAGGTTTTTCTTGGTTTTCCAAAGGTAGGTAACAGTTTCCAGACTGATTGGCGACTGATCTTCAGTGATTGACGACTATTTCCCGGCGATATATGATTGAGAAAAGGTCGGCAGCTGATCGACGAATGATATACGATCAGTCGCCAATTAATCTCCAAACGTTCGTTTAATACCGACAACCAGCAAGGGATTTAACTCTAGAAACCTTGAAATTTCTGTTGTTGCTTCTAGTGCTGGTTCATAAATTCAATTTGCTTAATGCTTTTCCATTGATCATGATCATATTAAAAGAAAGAGCGAAGAAAGGGTTATTTGTAACATTAGCATTTTCTTTTTTGTTTACTTGCTGCAGCCTGGTAGAAAAGACCAAAATGTCAGTCCAAAAGTGAAACAAAGTCTGTTGATCCATTCATCGATACATGCTACATATGCTAAGTATGTCTATTTTATGGGATAAGACCCTCCACTTCATAACACCCACTAGATTTAGGTTTTATAGATTTTCAACAATAGATAATGTCAAGGTAAGGATTTTAATCTCCCCCCTAAATGAGTCATCAACAGCATTAATTAAACAGTTTATAGAAGACCCCCCATTTACATACTAAACTATACTCCCCATTTCCCTTCTTTTTCCACTACTTACTGCTTTTCTGTTATCTACACACAGCTTAGCCATCAACTAGCTTCCTTTATTCACCGTCTCCCTCCACCCCTTTCTGTTTTATTCATTTTTTAAAGAAAACTTAAACATCACGGAGTGAAAAATATAAATGGAATTACGCCACATCTAAACAAATACATTTCTAATAACAAGCAAGAAAGTGAATTTTCTTATGCGTGTTTGTGTCAGTAATTTTACCACTCCCCAAATATCATATGAATTAGTTTTGCTCGATTTGGACAGTTAACGCGACGTAGAAAATACCAGCACTCAACGCTCTGCGGAGTCAAACCAAGATTTTACTGATACGCGTCACACAGGAGCGTAGCTGAACAAAGATACATTGGACGTGTCCATTATAGCAAATGGGGTGTATGGTGTTAGGCTCATAAGCCTGTGTACAGTGAAAATTGGGACTCGGACCGTCAAACAAAATATTATTAGTGTGTTAAAACGAGAGTTATATCAGTGTTTTGATCACATGGGTCTCCTGAACATGTATTATGTGGTAGAGATTAAGAGAACTTTGTATGTATTCTGCCATGACACACATACAGGTCCTCTACACCCAACACATCACACACACACCCTATACACCCAACACATCAAACACACTCACACACACACACGCCCTATACACCCAACACATCAAACACACACGCACATATACTTACATTGAATTGAATTTATTTATTCACCACCATTGAAACCATTGAAACAAAAGATATATAAATGTACAATGACAATGTCAATATAACATAAATATAAGCATGACATGAATTAAAATGCATGTTCTACAGCGATAAACATTATAAAAAACAAATAGTTATTAGTAAATTTTGTGTCAAGAGTAAAACAATAAATGACTATTTACAATGAATTTGTGATCGATGGTAAAATAGAGTCAGAAATAGCACATGTGCTAGTCGAGCCCGACTCTCTCGTTATATAAAGCCTAAAATAAAGTAAAAGAAGAATACACGATGGGTTTCCAAATCCTATAAATAAGATTTGTGTAAGATATTACAATCCAAACAACCAGACAGGTTTCTATATACAACTATATAATTACAAAGTTATAATTCGTGGTTTTCAACTAAGAGTAATTTTGTGAGCTTTTTACGAAAGGAGGTTCTTGATCTCTCCATTCTTAGATCTGTAGGAAGCAACAAACCAAACAGAAAACTTTCCTTGGTCTGTTTTGAATAAAGGAAGACGTAATTGTCGACCCGTTTTTTTTTTTGTCTTGTGGAATATTCATGTATCATACTGCAATAATGATTTAAAGGATCCGGTAACTTTGTCTCAGATTCTGAAACAAAATCCTGGATTTAGCTCATGCTGCAATGATAATTATAAACCTTCAGGTCAGTCAGGAACCCCATGACTTTAACAAGCCGATCGCCTGTCTGATTATCAAGATATTTATGATTGGAATTGAAACCAAATTTTGCGTTTTCCTAACGGTTTTCATAACTGTACACTACAGTCTATTGGGGAAAGCGAGTATAGTAAAACCGGTTACTCAAAGATTTTTACTTTTTTGAGGCACTTCTTGATCATTTTGAAGCTCGATTTTTTTTTTAGGGCTTCAATATTACACCATATCACAAACACTGATAACACGTAGGGCCGTGCATCTCAGATTTAACATTGTTAAACGATGCCTTTAAAGGGCAAGTCCACTCCAAAAAATAACTTACTTTCAATAAAAGCAGAAAAATCAGACAAACCAATCAAAAAAAGTTTGAGCAAAATCGGATAACTAATAAGAAAGTTATGAATTTTTGAAAAAGTAAGTAAAACTATGGAACAATGAGAATCACAAAACAAATTGCCAAGTTGGTTATCAGTTTGTGACGTCATGTCCTCACAACTTATCAATTGCTTTACATAGTTTAATCCCATTAATTTCCCTTTATCCCCAAAACTTGATTTCCCATGCCTTTGCCCAGGTTATATGATTTGTATCATATTGCGTGCATGACATTTCCAAAAACTTTTATGAATGTTGAAGAATTGATACTATTTTCTGAATATTGTATTTCATAATTATTGATTTGTATATAAATAGTTTATCAAAATCCAAGTTTTTCATGATTTAACTGGACACAAATTTCTATTTATTTGTGCATCCACACAAAAACATATTACTAACAATCTAACTTGGATGCTGGTGTGAAGAAATAAGATTCTTAGGGTGAAAATAGGAAATTTATATTATCAATATACAGAAAATAATTAGTGGATAGTGAGGACCATACGTCACAGACTCATGAGTGAGTTGCCAATTTGTGTAGTGATTTTCAAAGTTTTTCATGTCATTAAAAATTCATAACTTTCTTATTAGTTATCCGATTTTGCTCAAACTTTTTGATGGGTTTGTCTGATTTTTCTGGTTCTATTGAAAGTAAGTTATTTTTGGAGTGGACTTGGGCTTTAAGGAATGAGGTAATCGTTCATTTATCAAATCAAACACAAAAGTATAAATAGATGATTTATGCAATTTGAAAACATTCAGCAATTGCAGGTCATGAAACAGTGCATTAGTATGAGTACGATGTGGCTTGAAAGTTATAGCACGTACAGCCATCTTTTGAGTGTAAAATATACAATTCAAATGTGAGTTATAAGTACCTCCCCAAACCTCGATGCCATATGTAATATGTGGCTGTATCAGAGATTTATACAACAGTATCAATATGTATTTAGGGACAAAGTGCCGTAATTTAAAGAGGATACCGACCTTTCTCCGTATACAGTCAACAGATTTGATATGTGAATTTCATGTAAAGTGTCTGTCAATGGTAATTCCAACAAATGTTGCTTCCTCCGCTTCTCTTAATTCTGCCCCAGATATTTCCAATCTCCCTCTAAGCACGGCCTTTCTTCTACGACTACTAAAGAACATGAAATTGTTTTTTGACGCATTGATAGTAAGCTTATTTGCAGTGCACCAATTTTGTATCGATTTTAATTTTTAATTTACTTCACACTCATTTATTTGATCTACACTTTTGGGAAAGTATGAAAATATTAGGGTGCGTTCAAGCGACACTTTTTTCACCCTAGAAACGCGGTTTTCAAAGACGTTTAGTTTAAAACACGGTTGCGTTCAAGCGATTTCAAGCGATTTTTCGTCGGTCGTAAAAATAAACGTGTTTCAAAACGCAAACATGAAACACTGAAAAAGATGTAACGTGATTCTGCAGAATCACGGTCGCTAAAACTCGCTTGAACGCAACGGAGATTTAAATCATGATTCTATGACGTCGTTAACTATTATATATATTATCGCTAGCTATATCTATTCTTCCTGGGTGGGTTTGAAATGAGCGAGAATCAGCGTTGATGGAAAATCGCTTGAACGATCTCTCGCAGTAACCGTGTTTTGTAACGGCGTTTTGATTTCTGATTCATGTTTGTGATTCTAGCTTCAAAAAATCGCTTGAACATCTGCAAATAGTCTGAAATTGAAATAATTAGTCACAATTGGCAAGTCATTCATATAGATTTCAAACAGAGTTGGTCCTCAGACAGAACCTTGTGGTACACCACATTTGATATATCTACTTTCTGATGATGACTCTTTGTATTTCACAAACTGCATTCTGTCACTAAGATAGCTTTCGAGCCATGTTAGTGCATGTCCCCGGATGCCATAATGGGATAGCTTTTTTAATAATATGTTGTGGTTTATTGTGTCAAAAGCCTTTTGAAAGTCAAGAAACACACCAAGCGTAACACATCCTTTCGTCTATACTTTTCAAAACCGTATTCATAAGATTAATAACAGATAATTTAGTACTATACTTCTTTCTAAATCCGTACTGATGGTGATATAAAATGTCCTGCGTTTCTAGGAAACTGGTCAATCGAACATTAACTATTTTTTTCTAAAACTTTACCCAAAATCGCGGGTTGGACAGAAATGGGTCTATAGTTCCCTGTTTCATGTTTATAACCTTTTTTAAACAGTGGAGAAACTTTAGAATTTTCATTTGATCAGGAAAATTTCCTGTTTTCAATGAAAGATTGAAGATATGTGTTAATGGTTCAGCAAAATTGATGCACCATCCTTAATCAGGCGTACTGGAATGTTGTCGTAACCACAATCTTTCTTCTCGTCAACAGCCAACATTGTGACCAGTTTCCAAAAAAGGGATTGCTCAACACTATTATTCAAATAGTCTTTAAATAAAGTGGGTACATTTGGTATTGCTGATGCTAGATTTGGACCTATGTTTACAAAGAAATCGTTAAATTCATTGGCAATTTCAGAATCAGTTGTTAGAACTTCATCATTTCCATTAATACGCCTTATAAGTTTTACTACCTTATTACCTTTGTTACCATTATTTCTCCCCGATAGTAATTCATTTATGATATTCCACGTTTTACTAGTGTTATTGTTGTTCTCAGCTAACAAACCACTGTAATAATTTCTCTTGGCATTACGAAGAACAGTGCAATCGGGGACAGGTGTTTTATACCGTAAAGTGGGGACATTATAATAAACGCCCTGACAATATTGACTGGTTTTGATTTATATCTCGTTTATTGCCTCCATTCATAAAGTGAACCGAAGGTTTGATAAGGGGATTTAATGGAATTTATTTTTGAAGAGAGTACTTCACATTATATTCGGGGCCCCAAAGGATAAACAGGTGTGTCGGTCGTGTAAACGTTTCACTTATAAACACTGGCGTACTGATTGTGGGGGGGGGGGCTTTGGGGTCAGTTGACCCCCCAAATATTATTCAAACGTGGTTTATTTCTAATTCGATACCAGTGATTAACAAATGTTGCTGAAATGAAATGATTTTCCCGGTGTTTTCTTTCACTTTTGCCCATTATGCTAGAGGCGGGACTCCCAATGGGAAGGGGGAGGGGAGAGGGGTGCAATGTGCCCCCACTTTTTCAGGTACCTCCAAAAAGCCCATTTTTACATAGGTCAAGTGCCCCTTTTCTTTACTAATAACTGTCCTTTTCCTCTCTTTTCATCTCTGGTGAGTACATCTTTTCAGGTGCAAGAAATTCCCATGTTTACCTCTGATATTTTGTCCTTTTTTAATTTGACTCGTGCCCCTTTTCCTTTTTAATTAGTGTACTTTTTCCTTCTTAATAAGAACCCCCTTCCCTTTCTATTAAATGCCACTTTTGACCTCTGATAAGTGCCTCTTTTATTTTGACACGTGCCCCTTTTCCTTTATAATAAGTACCATATTTCCTTCGGATAAATGCCCCTTTTTCTTTTTTATATGAGCCCCTCCCTCTTTTCAAAATGCCCCTTTTAACATCTGATAAATGCCCCTATTAAAATCTGATAGGTGCCCTTTTCCTTCAACAGATTCCCCATTTCCATTCTCACAAGTGACCTTTTTCATCTCTGTTGAGTGTCCCTTTTAAGGTGCAAGAAGTGCCAATTTCATCTCGGATAATTGCCCTTTTTACTTTGATACGAGCACCTTTTCTTTTCTAATAACTATACTGTTCCCTTTTGATAAGTGCCTATTTTTCCTTTCTCCATAATAACACCCCTATATTAATTCAAGGCGATTTAGAGCCCCTTTTTCTTTAATTTTCCCTAGAGCGCGCTCGCTCGCATGTATAGATATTATAATTATGTTACTTATAAAAGAACTTTTCAGTCTTTCTTCATTAGATTGTGCTTAATACTCATCAAGGTTTGGTTTTTGTCTTCTTTATAAGATGTAGTTATTCGCACTGGGACCTCGCAAATCTTTAAATTCGCTCGCTCAAAAATTAATATTCAGACCATTACACCCAACTGCAAGGTATGTTGCTTAATTAAGCAGTATCTTGTACCACGTAAAGAAAGAAAGAAATATTGATATCATCCCTGGTAGTATAATCACAATCATGACGATATATGGGTTTGTTTACCAATGTCTAAAAATGGTGTATGTTTTTTGGATGTTTCCCCTTGTAGGTGCCCCTTTTTTCTAGAAAGTGCCCTTTTTGTTGTTGCCCCTATTTTAGAAGACGCTCCGCCACCCCTGCATTATATGCTACTTGGTGGTGATGCGGATTTTGTTCTGACCCCAAAAGTTTTTGCTCATTACACCACTGCTTATAATAGAGGAAATGTGTATGCATGGACTAGGAGGGAATTTCACATTCCAACTGGGGCCCCAAAGAATACACAGGTGTATCGATCGTGTGAACATGTTACATGTATTTTTAAATGTGATGCTTTGGGAGAAATTTCAATTATTTAAACATATTTGTGGCTTACACCCAGTAATATGTTTAAATAATTGAAATTTCTCCCAGGAAGCATTACATTTATAAAAGTTATTGTCCTATGGCGGACTAATGAATATTAATAAGTCAGAATGAATCAGGAGAGCTTGGGTATTTGTTTCTAGTTCATCGTGACTGTGCCATGGACCAATGATGGTGTTAGAGTCGCTGCCCGGCAAGTAGTAGATGCAGGTAGATGCAAGTCCCGCTGGTTCCAAGATTTTTTCTGACTTTTTTTTCAATACAGATCGATCAATCGATCTTATTTACTGGGTGTAAGCCACAAATATGTTTGAATAATGTTACATGTACTTATAAATAGAGGACATGTGTATAAATAAACTAGGAGAAAAATTCACATTCGAACTGGGGATCAGATGAATACGCAGGTATAGCATGTCGGTTGCGTTAGCGATTTATTATTAAATAGAGTAAACGTTTGGACGGTGAGAGACTAGTCCAACTGGGGAATACACAGGTGTGTCAGTCATGTGAACGTTATAGGAAATGACATATGGATTAGGAGGGAATTTCACTTTTCAACTCATTAGGAAAACATCTCATTTGAACTCAGCTGACCAGTTTACCACTTTTCCTTGTGCTACCATGATCTGATAAGGAGACAAATAGAGCACTGACCACTGATAAAGGAATTACCAGTAGGGTCCATGGGGAGAGAGACAGCGGTAAATCACAGCCTAGTTAAAGCACGTCGGCACTAGTATGGCCAGGAGGGATTAGACCACCCTGCTGGTCACTGACAGGTGGCCAACTCATCAACTCAGCTCTCAATTAACGTAAGAAAAAGATGATCATGGGGGACCAACGGGCAACGCTTAGGCATTGTTTTCTATAAAGAGGGAGCAAGTAGCTACAAGCAATGCAGTGTGGCTTTAAAGCCAAAGATATATCTCGACATACTCATTCCAGATTCATACTCTTCTCATTGCAGATCCTATACCGATACTTATAGTAGGCCTGGAGTACTGAGACATACAACTCAGTGTGTCTAAAGTCTTACTTGTTATTGTTTATAGCAAGTACTAGTTAAGTTTCTTTTACGTATAGAAGAGAAAATTTATGTGCTTGGCAATGAAGTGCTGCAGGTTGTAATGTACATGTTATTCATTCACTATCATTATTCTTATCATCGTCATCATCATCATCATAAATTATCATTAAGGAGTTGGAAACGGCCATATCTTAAGGTCCTACTGAATTAAAGTTCATCTCTGGCCTAAGAATATTTGTTTTTTAATAAAGGCAGCTTAGTCTTAGAAACTTACCAACGGCCGAAAAAAAAAAAGGTTTGAGGACAATCAGATGACTAATAGAGGAAGTTATGAAACAGTAACAGTCAAAATTGGTACCATATGGATACAATTTGTTTCATTTATTTAGTTACCAACAGCAATATACAGTACAATGGAAATTTGGGCTCGTTTTGTACATAATTCTGCACCATAATAAGATAACAACAAATTAAAGTAGATTTAAATCTCCCGCCGCACGCGGGGCGGACCAATTATAGATTCCGACGCCTCCTCACTAATGCCTCAGTCACAAATTTGCGTATTTTGCTTGCGTATTGCTGCGTATTTATGGCAAGGCGTTTTAACATTTATTCCTATTTCTTGATATTAAGAAATGATTTCTTGATATCAAGAAATCGAATTCTTGATATCAAGAATTACCATTGCTTTACAACAGAAAATCATTTCTTGATATCAAGAATTCATTTCTTGATATCAAGAAATAGGAATAAATGTTAAAACGGCTTGCCATAAATACGCAGCAATACGCAAGCCAAATACGCAAAGGTGTGACTGAGGCATAAACGCTATATGGCGGATATCGAATCACTGACACTGGTAACCAAGCCATCTATTTAGAAATATAATTAGAGGACGGACTCTGGACAGTCACGTCTGCAAGAAGTGTTAGTGTAGAGAATCTATCACTAAGAGCGGATTCGTCCTCTGATAATATGGAATATCAAAACTCAGTATTTCGTAACCAAATACCAGTAAGAGTAACTGACCTAAAGCTCTAAGAATAGTAAGGAAAAACCGAAAAAGGGAAGAATCTCAGGAAATAAATGTACATGCAGTCCCAACTCGCAGTGTAATGTTATCATTCGAGGCAATAGAACTTCCCCAAGACATCATTCTTTGCGTCCAAAAAATAAAGTCAAACCCGATATACCTTCAATTCCCAGGTGTTTTAACTGCTAAAGATATGGCCACACCATTGCTGTTTGTAATCAAAGACAGTTGTGTCAGATGTGGAGGGGAGCATAGTTTCGACGATTGCATAAAAAAGGACACCCCAAAATGTGTAAATTGTGGAGGTGAACATTCCGCTGCATATAGTGGATGCGAAGAAGAACTAAAAAGCACAAGTACAAAATATAGAAGTGCTAAATAATCTGAGCTATGCTCGAGCTGCTTGTCAATTAAATGAAGAAAATGAAAATATGCAAGCGCAAGCCCCTATGCCATTGGAGCGTAAACTATATAGCTAGCTCCTCCCCAAAGCCAGGTAAAACATCAAATAATCCACCAACCTCCGTAAACACAGTAAAGCAAAACCACCCCACCCCCCCCAAAAAAAACAAAACAAAACAAAACAAAACAAAACAAAACAAAACAAAACAAAAACAACAACAACAAAAAATCAACAACTCTCAATCGTTTCCGGATCTCACTCCAAAGACAGATCCTCCCTTGACACAACGCCGATAATATAGGCAGACAAACGAAAAGACATGGCGACTGACTGTTATAACAAAGGCAACACACGAAGAATCGATAACATTTTTCCTACACCTAATGATCCAATTTATGAAAGACAAGTCAAAAGGAGAGGTGCTGTCTTCAATCAAGACAGCTGCTGGTCAGCTCATGAATGCCAAACAAACGCAAGGGGGCCGAGGGGCCTTGCTCCCCCCGCCAAAAAGAGAGAGAGAGAGAGAGAGAGAAGAAAAAGAAGGAAAAGAAAAAAGAGGAAGAAGAAAAAAAAGGGGGAAAGAAGGAGATCGGGTGGCCGAAAGACCCTTGCCTCCCCCAAGCAAACTTAAAAGAGAAAGAAGGAAGGGAAGGGAAAGAGGAAAGAAATGGAAAGAGAAAAAAAGAGACAGAAGAAAGGTAGGGTAGATCAGTTGCGACTTTTCCCGCCAACAATGTGTGGATCGGGGGGCGAAAGGCCCTTGCCCCCAATCAGCAAAAAAAAGGAGAGAGAAAGAGAAGGAAGGGAAGTGAAAGGGAAAGAGGGGAGAAAGGGAAAGACAATAAAGAGGAAGAAGAAAAGAAAAAGGGTAAAAGAAGGGAAGATCAGTTGCTAATTTTTCGCTCCTTCTATCATCATTGTACAACTGTCATTGTACAAATGTATTTACATATTTATTCATTTATTTATTCCTGTTTGATGACAATGATATGAATATAAACTCATAACAGCAACACAACAATATGGCAGAAAGAAACGCAAAAATTATCATGCATTTGCATGTAAGTGTTTTATTAGAATTATTCATATTATTTTATTACATCTTGTGAAATAGTATGCATTCAAGTTTTTGGAACTTTTTCTGTGTATTTGTATGAAAGAAAGCGTTTGAAACTTAAAATGCACGTGATGCAATTTCAGGTACAATTTACTGTGTGAAACGCCTTGTCGGATACTCGAATACTCTTTTATTTTTGTTAAACCTTTTAAAGTAATACAGATATGTGCAAGCCAACCAATTTTGTTTTTAATCATGTGAACCACAACCTTTCTACACCTGATCAAATATGGGACACGCACGGCCAGGCACTAGTGTAGGAAATCTTCAAATGTTAATCAGTTATATGATAAAATACCTTACGAAAAAGTATATATTTAGTCAGGCCTGAATTGAGTGGCAAAACAATTATTGTGTTATGAGGAAAAAAACGTATTTGATGACATTCAAAATTCCCCAATAACCAAAACGATTTGAGAGTGAGTACTCGTTTTTTTTTTCTTCTTCAAAACTTACTCAATAAAAACAGTATTAATAGCTGGCCCGGATGATACTTCAGCCTCTCACGAAACGCAAGTAGGTGTCTCAGGCCCAGGCCTGAGGTGTCTTTCCATTTTCATGTTGTTGCTAAATGTTGCTGAAATGACATATTTATATATTTCTATACTTTTGTATGTGTTTGTTGGAAAATGACAAATTCCCAAATTTACAATCAGGCAAGAAATATGCTTATTTCGAGGCTTACATTTCAGGGCCCTTGGAACGGCGGGGCTCGGGGGGCTCGAGCTCCCCCACACACACACACACTTTTTCGAAAAAAATATATTAAAGTAGCTGTGCGAAGATTTTAAAAACTAACTTTATTTTCATTATTGCAAAGGTGAAACTTTGATTAGACAATTTTATCAAAATTCAATGTTTGGAAACATTCGAAGTAATGATTATTATCAATTACAAAACGCTTAAATACAGCCCCGGCATAGCACCTGAAGAGTTCTCCGAACACTGCTGAGATGTGTGACATCACACGTTGGGCATGATTGGTTAATTGTCTATTTTCGAAAATTATTAAAAGTTACATGACTGAAAAGAGGAAATATCAGGCATTTTAAAGATGCTGGTATCTATGCGGGGCAGTCCCAAAACTAATGCTAAACCTATCAAACCCGGCCAAAGTATGATTTTTCTGATTCCTTACCATGCCTTTATAACGGGCGCTGAAAATCTCTTTCTTTAGTGCGGACGTGTGACCGCTTAACTGTCCAATAAAATTGTTATGAAAGCGTGCCGACCGTCGTAAGAACATCGGCCATTAATTTCCGACTAGTTGTTTGTTATCGCCGATCAATCGGCAAACAAGTGCCAACCATTCGCCAATATTTCCACGAGCGGTTCACGAGACCATTTGATGATCGGATAATTTTCATACGACAATCGCCAACCGATCGGCAACTGATCGCCCACTATACATTCCTGCAAATTGGTTGTCGATGGTTGCACCTTTTGGGGTTGTCAGAAGTCGGCAACCGGTCGTACGCCTAGTGTGAATTGGACTTCAAATCTTTTCACTATTACTGGCGATTGGAGCCACGGTGACACATCCTCTCTCCATTTCAGCCATTCATTTCTTCTTGGACATATGCTTCCTTTCTTTTCTTCCATCATTTTTTCTTGGGGCCGTTTAACTGTTTTCACCCACAGACAGCAGTCCAACCTCAAAGTATTGATTTGTGCATTATTCAATGTGATCAATATATATTTCTAAATAAAATACAAAAGTTCATATCTTTCAAAATTGTGTTACTACAAATGTATTTGTGCAACGTTGAGGTGATCTTTTATGAAACTGTCAAATTTTGTATCATTTTTTTGTTATAGATATTTGTTCTCGCTTCAAAGGCGTACACAGCAAAATATAACAAATAGAATGATTTGTAGAAGATGGTACTTTATGTAAATGTACGAAAATCAAATTTATGATTGTGGCAGATTTACGCGATTTTTGTGTGTTTGATTTTGTGATCCTAGAACCAAGATCCACACATGGTTCAGCACTGGTTTTGTGTCCATGATGTTTGCACTAGATGTTTGTGACAAAGTACACGTGTATGGGATATCCACATCTGAATTCTGCATGTAAGTCATTACTTAATTGTTTTTTTCACGACCACACTGAGAGTAAAAAATCACTCAATATAACTATTGGCTAACGTTCTTAATTCAAAAGTAAAAAAAAAAAAAAAGATTAAGTTAAGCAAAATTGAATGCATAAACAATAGAAATACAGAACAGAACACAGAACGTTATCCATACAATGTACGTCATGTTTTTGTTCTCATACAGAATAAAACAATTGCAAAAATTGAACTGAATTAAAAGATTTACATTCAATATTCCGTGTTGGAAGATCGCTCATGCCAACATGGAAAAGTGCTATACAGTCATGATGTCAGACTAATTTTTCCATCTACATGGAAGTTTGTATTTCATTGAGTGATTAATCTTATTTGAAAACTCTTGATGGCTTAAGCATTTGATATTACCTCTTAATTATTTTTTTTTGGGGGGGTCGATTTGTTTTGTATTGTTTTTTTCTGGAAATGTCATTCCATAACCCCTTTTGTCCGAGTACTAGTAGTCTTAGGGGTATGATCGAAGACCAATATATATATATATATATATGTGCATGATGATTTCAAGTACATCTTCTTCTGATTCTACTACACACTACAACTTCTTCTTCGATCTCTTCTTCCTCTTCCTCTTTAACTTCTTCTTCTCCCCCTCTAATTTTCCTTTCCAGACATCACCCCAAGTCCATGGTCCCTTACCACTACTACGAACCCAAGAAGACGAAGGAATGCTCTTTCATGAACAAACAAGAACTTCGACTGGCCGGTGGCCATAAATTCATGACCGAACGCGCCATGTTCGCTCGCTGGTCTCTCATCTACGACATCACCTTCCATTACCCGTCTTGGAAGGCCACCATCGAGAACGTCACCGGTAATCTAGATACGCCGTTCCTACGCAAATACAAGGAGGCGTTGAAGAATGGGACACGGGTCCGCGCTATTAAGGTCGTCGATAAAGCACCGCAGAGCGGTACGAGCGGGTTCGACAAAAGGCGCCTAAGGATGAAAAATCATTACCGGAAATAGATTCACAAACTGAAGACCGGAATCACAATGATACGGGCCATGATCCTCTAGAAAAGAAGAAAAAGGTTGTCAAGGAAGTTGTCAGAAATGTCATCGATACAGCATCGAAGAACGGTACAAATGGGATGGGAAAAAAGACGCTTGAGGATGAAAAATCATTACCGAAAGTAGAGTCGCAAATTAAGGACCAGAATCTGACAGTCAATAAAGATAAGGATCATGCTCCTCGAATAGAGAAGAAGGTTGTCAAAAAAGTTACCAGGAAAAGGCGTAGGCGAACAAAGAATCAATGATACTTCCCTATTTTTCAATCCAATGTGAACATTTTAAAGGGGAAGTCCGCCCTAATGATAAGTTTGTTTTAATACAAGGAGAAAATGTGAAAAACAGATCAGTGAAGGTTTGAGAAAAATCGGACAATAAATAAGAAAGTTATGGATTTTTCAAATCCATAACTTTTAATGAAATACTTCTAATCGGTGAGTCAAATTGGCAACGCGGTCTCTAAATATGATGTCAGCCCCTCACATGTTATCCTTTGTTGAAACTAAAATGTCATTAAATTCCATTTTGATCAAAGATATATTTTCTTCATGCCTATCTCGATCATATATCACGAATAGCATGTTCTTTCATGCACCCCCATATAAGATAGGTGTACTATTCAATTAACATTCAGAGAAATGGAGATTTTAGGTCATTCTGTCATTCAGATCAGTGGTGAATTGTGAAGGGATGACATCACAATTTCTGACCGCATTGCCAATTTGTCTCAAAGATTCCATGATCTTCATGATTTTGACAGATTCATAACTTTCTTATTTGTTGTCCGATTTTTCTCAAACTTTCACCTAATTGTTTCTCTAATTTGTCTACTTCTATTAAAACCGATTAAATAATAGGGTGGACTTCCCCTTTAAGAAAATTGATGGATTGCAAATCACTGTTTCTATTGTTTGGATCCACCTACCGCTCTATTCGATGTTCTACCGCGGGATTCTAACGATTCGCCTCCGTTTACCGCCCCGGAAAAAACCTCTTAGAAGTGTGGACAATATCATGATGGTTCCCCACGGCACTCAGTGGGTAGAGAAGTGGTCTCGTAACCGGGAAATCCCGGGTTCGAAACCCAGTCGACGCGCTAGTGCTCTTTAGTAAGGCATTGACCCTAATCACCAAGTCCCTTGGAGAGGACTGAAAGCCGTCTGTCCCCGGTTTGCTCACTTACAAGCATACACATGCTTTCTTAGTAGTCGGGTAGAAACAAACCATCAAACGAGTTATTTGAGTATTCAACATTATATGATAATTGTAATGTAATGTGCATTCAGTGTGCAATTTATTCTTTTGATTACCATCTTTAAATTACTAATTTAAATTGATATGATTTGATAATCTCTGTGCAATTATTATACATGTATGTCATTTAATATTATCCGAATGACACGGGAATGCCATTTTCATCAACCTTTTAAATATAATGTCTATTTGTTTTAAACATTCATTTATTTTCGAATTTTATTTATCAATTACATGTAAACATGAATGATCCAGTTGAGGCTGCTTATCACTTAAAATTTCAATAATGGTTTACTGATGCCCCCGAAAAAGATATTTACAAATATTTTTAAATTCAATAACAGTTTCGTGAGCATACTGCAGCGTTCCCTCAAACATTGAGGGCGCAATTTCAAGTATAATATCTCCAAGAACTTTTGTCTAAAGTTTTGGCTGAAAAAATAAAGAATGTATTAGAAGAGGTGATTAATGCAGATCAAGTGGGATTTCTGCCTGGTAGGAATATAGGAGAAGCTGTGAGAATTATTGACGTTGTCATATTTTACACACAAGGTATACAATGTACAGGGGTTTTTTTGGTAACAGATGATTTCGAGAAAGCTTTTGAGACCGTCTCACACTCATATATGAATATGTATTTCTTAATAACAAAATGTGATTTTGGCCCATATTTTTGTAGATGGATAGAACTATTGTATAATAATGCAGTTAGCTGAGTCATGAATGGGGGCTTTTGCACAGGCTATTTTGAAATAGGCAGGTTACCGTCACCTTTTCCTTTTTTATATTGAAAAATCTATTTTTTTCCTCTCAAATTGCAGAATTGTATCACAATTTGTATACTTGATTGAATATGTAATATATTAGTTTGGATACTTATGGAAAAATATTTTCCCATTGGTTTACGTGTTAAAATTATCTTTGTGCGAGCGCGGACATGCACCATACAGTGCTTTTTGTCTGCGATTCCCAAATGATTGAAATTTTCAGTCATTTTTCCAGCGAAGATTAACAGACAGTGTCCCAGATTTTCTGTGATGTTTTAACCAATCTTTACTCAAGAAAAGGATAAGGTAAGAATTCTCGGTAGATTTTTGTGTCAATTCGGTATATAAAAGAGATATCGACTGCTTTAATATTCGAGGACTGACTGTTTCTATACTGGCTCGCGGGAAAGTTGCATCTTGCCCTTGAGCGTATCAAAACAGCCAGTCCTCTCGTAGCAGTCGATATCTCTATACTATACAATGGATGACGTCATAGATATTTTCTTCCATGGCACTACTGTGCATGCATTCAGCGAGCGTACGGGAATTCAAATGCCTCCCGCGGTCACGGCGCTCACGCTGTGCAATTTATGCTGAGCCGCAGTAACTGCACTACTTTTTTGTTAAAGCTTTTTAAAGCTTTATTGCCTTTATTCAGATTTTCATATACAACACTATAAAGAAGAACATAATTTTTCTAACAGTAAAAACATAGTACATTGTCTCATACATTATAAACACTGACATATTTTGAAAAATATTTTTCATAAGTATCCAACATAATATAATACATATTCAATCTAATATACAAATTGTGATAACATATGTGATCGATTTTTCAATATAGAAAAAATAAAAGGTGACGGTAATACTTCATATTAATATTTTCGGATACAACATTATAAAAAGGAACATTCTTTACAGTATAAACATATCTTCTATACAAATTAATTAGTTCAATATAAATTAAGCAATCTGAATAAAGATTTTCTTCTATAAACAAAAAGTTAAAGGAGAAGGTGCTGCTTCATAACCAATAATAAACCAATTTGTTATATTTACATAAAATGACATGGTGCTTTTTTTTTAACTCCTAGATTTTATTATTATTATATGAGGGTCTTGTATCAGTGGAGGTCTTTAATTATACTATTGTAAATTAAAAAAACAAGCAAACAACGATAATAGATAAGTGTAAGGATCAATGAGAAAGTGAGAGAGTGAGCAGGAATTAAAAAATATATATATATTATATATATATATATATATATATACATGTATATATATAACTTTACATGGTACATTAATAGGACATCTATATATAACCCCATATGGTACATTAACAGGTCATCATAAAAACTGGTATATTACCCTAACCCTAAATTCAAAAGAAGATAACTAATTAAACTAATGAATAATGAATAAACCTATTGTTTCTTGGGAGGCCTATAAGTTTCCTCTGCCTGCAAACGTACGTAGAGGGCAGTAATTCTATTGTTCAATCGTTAACAGGACATGAGAATGTCGTGCTAATGACCATGTCTACTTGGTGCCAGGTAAAAATGTCAGAGGTAAAAACGTCTGAGGTTATAATGTCAGAAGTAAAAATGTCAGAGGTAATAATGTCAAAGGTAATAAAGTCAGAGGTAATAATGTCAGAGGTAAAAACAAGTAATGATTATGGTTGTATTTGGGTCAAAAATAGGGCAAGAAGGAGCAACAGAAGTGAAGATTGTATTTGTTTTTTCGGCTTGAAAAGTGTCCTCTGTGATTCATGGCCTTGGCGTACAATCCATTGCATATTAAGAAACTGAAACATTTTAAATTTGTTTCCCACCTCATTCCATATCCTGGACACTTCAGTACATTTATAGAAGATATGATAATAGGTTTCTACATCTTTTCTACAAAAGGAACACAATTTGACTGTATTCAGCCAAAATGATTCAGTTTATCATTACAAAATACAGTTTGTACTGAAATTCCCTTAACTACCAATCTAGAGTGGAAAATCTGGGGATTGAGAAACATGTTGTAATTGCCGACTTATCCACATTTAAAGCTATTACCTCTGGATGTTTAAAAGCAAAGGAAACTTATATTGTAGCAATACAAATGTTATAGAACATTTTGGAAGACACGGACTCAAAAGAATACACTGTTTTGTTAATGCTAAATTTAATGTTGGAAAGATCAATAGTGTCATTCAGAGTATCATCTCTCCCTCTGCATATTCTCTTAATCTTCCAGGCAGCTGGCAACTTGGTGTATAGATCATTTAGGAAAAAACAATTCGTCTACATTAAGACCTTTCCTTATGAAATAGTCCCCTGATCTCATATTACCTTCTGCGTCAATCAAATGTTTAACTTGAAAAATGTCTACATGAAATAATTTGCATTAAAAGGAATTATCCTACCTTCAATAAAAGTATTGTTAAAGATAATTCGATTTTCATTATGTGTTTTTTTGACAATATATTCCTTCTCTTTTAAATAATTCCAGATATTCAAAAAGCCCAGGTAGAGACAGGGTGCCCTGACATTGATTTTTTTTGGAATTATAATTGCAAAGAAATATTAACCTTCCTCCCACCGTTCTGAATATATATTCGAAAAATTGTTTCCATTTCATGTCACACTACACGCTGTGCATAAATCATGTACTTGAAATTCAACATTTTCAATCCCCCAGTTTCGTAGTTCAAATATAGAATATTCCTTTTCATCTTATCATGGCCATTCCATATCAAGTTAAAGCATATCTTCTCAACTCCATATGAATTTGTAACCCCCGATTTCTTTCACCTAATTTGAAGCTTTTAATCAGCCCGGGTCAGCTGTGCGCATACAGAACCGACTACGCGTACAATGTCCGCGCAGCTGTGCGGCTGAATCTGATTGGCTCTGATTGGATCACTCTAGGTTCGCGACAGTTCTATTTAGAGCACGGGTGATTGAATAAAAAAAGGAGTCTAATACTTAGTAATGGAGGTCTTATAGATGATGAATCAGTAATATGGCCAATATACACACATACACACAGTTCAATTCGATTATTATTTTCCGTATGCAATGCATGAGAGAGTAAGCGCAATTATAATCCACGTTAAAAACCCCTTGATTTCCCCCGAGCAAGAATGATACGACCCGGTCCGCTGGCTACCTACAGATTTCAGCGATCAAGAGGCAACACATGTTAATCAATGGGGAAAAATGGAGTTTCCAAAATCAGACGGAGGTACCGATTGGTTTTGTCTTTTGACGGGTTTTTTTTTCATCCAATGAGAATCATTTATATATCAAAATGTTCAGAATGAACTGAATGACATGAATCTTTTTCCGTTGGTAAAAAACAGCCCTCTCCCGGCAAGAAACTGCCAGATATAGCCAGGAGCGTTCAGTCAAAAAGTTCGATACCACAGACATTTTGACCAAATTGATGAAAAATAATCAAAAAATGACGGTGCGATGGAACAACAAAATATCGTGATTTTTACATCACCATAAAGAAGAAAAGTCAAATTTTCTAATGATTTTTCCGTTGGTAAACTAGGCCGATCGGATAAAAAGATGACTGTAGTTGAAAAGGGGGGATTTTAAGATATTTGTTAAGCTTTTCACGTCGGTGCGCGGTGTGTTTGAAGAGGTTGACGTTTAAGTGTATCGGTAAAATCCATATGCTCTCAACTTCCTTGAAAACCATTGGTGGTAGTGACATTATAGAAGACACATATATTAATTTAGTGATTGCAAAAACTTTAACCAATTGAATTTTCAAAAAATAGTGTTAAATCCCGTTGCTTCCACCACCCTTACAATCTTTTTATTTTGCTCAGTATTTCTTTATAATTCATTTCTTCTTTAACATTAATATCCAAAGAGAAATATATCCCAAGCATCTTTACCAAAGAAACCGTCTTACCCAATGCAATATTTTCATTACTGTGACTGGAAGACCCCAGCTTCATAATTTGTGTTTTGTCCCTATTAATTAATACCTGAGAGAAGGAATCCATTATTCTAAGGTTTTCATATCTTCTAACCGGATAATCATACTGATATATCGAAAAGTCTTGTTCATTCTTACATCCGATTGTATCTTAACCTGCGCTAGCTAGCCAGCTGCACGTACGCATCGCACGCATATTCATATGAAATTATATTATTAATAAGCTTGGCCCTTGGGAATTGTTAGACTCGATATATTCACGACCATTCACGCAGCTCCACAGAGCTATCTATACCATGGCTGATTTTAGCACTTTCCGGCAAAGGATCTGCCAAAGAACTACGAAGGTAAGCCTCGTATTATAGTTAGCTCAAGATCTTAACGTCTAACTTTCCTTTAAAATCTAAAGTTAGACCAGCTTTTCTAGTCTAGACATTGCTGTTATTAAATATTATTTGTTCATTCCTAACCAGATCCTAGAGTCTAGACTATAATGTCGACAATGTTACACACGTTGCATTCTGCCGCAGCGGCGGCAGCAACTAGCAGTGCACTGCATACACTAGACAGACATAACCGTCTGGTATGGGTTATTCATTAATAAAACTGACATTTGTCAACCTTCCCCATACACAGACGGTACACCTTACGGGTAACACAGCGGGGGAGAGACCCAGAATGCTATCGTATTTTGTACCACATCTGGTACAAAAACTTTTCCCCTGTTTTTCTGTTCTGTTTATTGCCCTTTGCGACCGACCCTAAAATCCCTGGATGCTCATCTTACCGTAATGAAATGCCTAAAACCCCTGAGCTTCATGGGGCTCCGCCACTTGACCCCCGCCTGGGCTTTGCCTCTGGACCCCCCGCCAATTTAAGCTCCACTTGCTTCGCTCGCTCTGCTCTACCTGATCGTAAATAATTTAACCCCCCCCCCCCACCCCCACTTTTAAAAACGTTCCGCGGGGCCTGCACGTAACATGTAAGAGTGACAGTGATGCGGATTTTTTTCTGACCCCTTCCCCACGTTTTTGCTCATTACACCACTGCTCCTTCGTCCCTCGCATTTCGTCCCCCCGGTCATGAAAAGAAATCGCCGCCTCTGGTATATAACCATGCACTGCACCAGCTAGAAACCAGGGAGATATGGGCGACGTTCCCGGTTTGAATTTTTATTCATGACACATTTTGAAGGCACTAAAAAAGAAAAAGTTTAAAAAAAAAAGATTTCCGACCGACCGGCCCATGTTTTGGCACCTAAAAGGCAATACAAGATCTTTGTTTTTGTTTAGGCATAATAGGAGAAGAGGGTCTGTTGACATCTGACCGTTATCAAATGCCTAAAACCCTTAGCTTCCGTGGGCTCTGCCCCCTGGACCCCACCAGGGGCCCTAAGGCGGCCCCTGTATGCTCATTTGATCGTAATTTAATGCCTAAGACCCCTGAGCTTCTGGGGGCTCCGCACCCTAGACCCCACTCCAATTAGTGATCTCAATGCCAGTGTCACAAATAAGGTATCAAAATATGCTCATCTGACCGTAATTAAATGCCTAAATCCCCTGAACTTCATGGGGCTCCTTGACCCCCGCCAGGGCTTACCCCTGGACCCCACGTCAATTTACGCTCCACTTGCTCTGCTCTACCTGATCGTAAATACCTTAACCCCCCCCCCCTACCCCCTACTTTGAAAAACGTTCCGCGGCGCCTGCATGCAACATGTAGGAGTGGTGGTGATGCGGATATTTTTTTTCTGCCCCCCAAAAAAAGTTTTTGCTCTTACATTAAACTAATGATGTCCAATGACGAAACCGACATAAATGCAATAATAATATTTGGAATAAGCGAAATGTACGACAAACGAATAGAACTACTGAAAAATAATAAATCAACATAAAAACACACATAACATCCTCTGCTTTAATTTTTTTTGTAAATACATTTAAGTATGTATGTGTATGTATGTATAAATATATACAGAGTTCAAGTATTGTTTTTTGACCACGTAATTTCTTACCTCTTTTATTTACATTGCTCTTTCTCTGTATACATGTACTATTTATCTTTATACATGTTTTATTAATATATTTTGATTGTCTATCATGTGATAGAAATACGACCATATACGAAATTAGTATATGTAGATCATTGATTGTTTTTTACCATTATTATTAATCTCGATGTAATTAAGTATTGTCAAAGGCATTATTTATTTCCATGCTCATTGTCTCCCGCAAGTTTGGAATAGGAATAGGGTGGATCTGTCGGGATCATCTAAATTTGGTAATCACAAAACATGTATATATGTATATTGTCTTACTATCATGTTGTATATATATTTATATTTTGTTTTCTTCTTTTTATTTGAAAAGAAAAGGGGGAAAATTGTATAAAGTATTACGAATAATATGATTTATTCTCATCCCTGTGTTACATGAAGTAGTATTTTAATTTGTGTCACTCCTGGTTATTGTTATCTTTACACTCAATTATCTATGTTACACTATAATTTTGATATTTGTTAACCAATGTACAAACAATTGAGAATGATCCTATCTGTTTGGATTGAAATCAATAAAGTTTGAATTTGAATTTGGATTTAAATTCACATTACGCCACTGCTCCCCCGTCCCTCGCATTTCGTACCCCCGGTCATGAAAAGAAATCGGCGCCCCTGGTTGTTGTTGATGAAAATACTCATGACGGTGACAATAATAATAATGAGGAGGAGGAAGGAGAAGAAAAAGAAATACTGATGATAATATTGATTTTGATGTTGTATATAGCAAATAAACTATACTGGTTATGTGTCTAACCCCGAAGAGTGCTGGGAGGCCTGTATGTTTCCAAGTTATCCGTCTATCCGACCGCTCATACGTACGTACACGCGATAAGAACGCCTGAATGGATTTTCGTCAAACTTGGCTTAGAGATATTCTACGGCAGTACAGCTGGTATATAGATGATTTTGAAATGCAGATTTAATGGTTGATGTAGTCTATAATGGCTGTTGTCAATATATAATTTTGTTTTTTGAACATATACTAATATATTTACTAATATATTGTGGCAATCTATTCCATCTCGTACAATGTTCTACAAATTTTTATCATCTTCATTACTCAACACACTGTTGATCGGTGTTTATTTACGTCAATTATTGAATATAGGCAGAGACAGTGGCGGATCCAGGGGGCGGGCCCCTCCTGACAAAAAAACAGGCAAAAACACACATACCAACACACAAAAATCCACTCCCACACCCACACGCGCACATGCGCCCATCCAAAAACATATAGGCCTAATAAAAAAAAATTTAAAAATGTTCTCAATATATTTTTTTTATTGATTCCAAAACAAAACAAATCATTCTTAGAAGTTGTTTTTCATCTTGACATGATTCAATACATTTTCAATACATAGATTGTACGATTAATGAAACAAAAAATGAAATCAGTTGTAACATAAAACAAATAGCCCCATCCAACCGAACACACTACTACCCCCAACCATGCGACACACGACACACACGCACAAACACATACACACACCACCCGACCACACTTCCACACACATACTATACCACACCCTGTTCCTAGCCCCTTCAGAATAGCCAAAATAGCAACGAAATAATCTATACAAAACTTGAAAAAATAATTAAAACAAGGCTACAATAACCCAGTGGTAAAAGTTAATGAAAACTTCACTTGTTCCCACTTCTGTAAATGTAAGGCCTTTTTGAAAATCACCCAAAGACAATATTACGGACTTTCCCCTGCATCTATATATCCAATATTTCATTGCAAAAATACACACGTACACATACCCTCTCCCACACACACATCCCCGTCTCTTAGTCCCCTTGAGAACTTAGTTCGGCGTGGACATTAGCAGTGGTATTACTATCATTGTTATCAACTTTCAAATGTAGGGGATAATATTTCAGACCATCTCCCATCCCACCTCATGGTGACAAAAAAAGGAAAACATAACACACATATAATCCTATCGTAAATTGTCCCCCTTGTGGGAAATCTTGCCCCACCACCCTGCCCCGGACTGAGCTTATCCAGGCTACGCCACTGAGAACAAGCAGGCCCATTATCCTAGCCATTTAAGGACTGAGTTTGCTATTTTAGAAACTAGTAATTGTTTATACGACAATAATGTTTTTGTAGAAAGTAGCTTTTAGTAGGATTCATAGACCTACAAATTATATAGCCTTTGCCATATCAATTCAATTCAATTCAATTCAATTTATTTATGTTTCCAACAAAACAAGTACAAAATCAATTTTAAACATTTACAACAATTTAAGAATACATATTGGAAACAGAGGGGTCCACTAAAAGCAAAGCTTGTACAAGTGTGGACACCCTAAATGATACTTAAGAATAATGATTAATTAAATTAACAAGTTCTTAACTACAAAAGGAACTACAAAATAGAGAAACAATGGGGGGAGATGCCAACAGAGACGAGAACGGGACAAGAGAGTACTTTACATGACAAATATGGGAGGATACGGTTACAATACAAAGAGTAGAGAAATGCCCCAAAAAGGAGAGAGATAGGGGTACAGAAAATAATATAAAATGATGAGGTGCATGTGGGGTTGAAAGGAAAATGAGGAAAGAGAGATGCGCATTAGAAAGGAGATAAGCTTGAGAAGGCATAATATAATATATCAAATTACATATCCATGCACCCAGAAGCTCTTCAATTTCAGCCAATGAAGATTTTCAAGATTTTCGTTTTTCCATGAATTACCAAACCTCAGGATATAGTAATCATATTAATCAACCTAACTTGATTTATCCACAATCTTGATTTTCTGAAACTTTCCTAACACCGAAAACAAACGGAGTTGCTACTAAACTAGATTTTCAATTTCAACAGATAGACTGTATCCTACTTTTCCTACTGCTAGGCCTAAGTACTACTACTAGATTACCCCTTTGTACTCTACATGACGCGAAAACCTTCAAGGTCCGAAAGTGTTCAAGCCCCCTATCCCCCCAAACAAAAAAAACAATTTTAAAGTGCCCCTCTCATCCCTCTCCGGGCAGTAACTAGGCTCATGGTCCGGTCCAACCCCTTTATATAATTTGTAGGTCTATAAGTCCTACTAAAAGCTACTTTCTACAAAAACATTATTGTCGTATAAACAATTACTAGTTTCTGAAATAGCAAACTATGATAATGGGCCTGCTTGGTTTACTTAAAGGGCAAGTCCACTCCAAAAATAAATTACTTTCAATAGAATCAGTTAAATCAGAAAACCAATCAAAAAAAGTTTGAGCAAAATCAGATAACTAATAAGAAAGTTATGAATTTTTAATGACATGAAAAACTTTGAAAATCACTAGACAAATTGGCAACTCACCCATGAGTCTGTGACGTCATGTTCTCACTATCCACTAATTATTTTCTTTATATTGATAATATAAATTTCCTATTTTCCCCCTAAGAATCTTGTTTCTTCACACCAGCATCCAAGTCAGATAGTAATATGTTTTTGTGTGGAGGCACTAATATAGAGTAATTTTTTTCCAGTTAAATCATGAAAAAATTGAATTTTGATAAACTATTTATATAAAAATCAATAATTATGAATATACAATATTCAGAAAATAGTATCAATTCTTCAAAGTTCATAAAAGATTTTGTGAAATGTCATGCACGCAACATGATACAAATCATATAACCTTGGGCAAAGGCATGTGGAAATCAAGTTTTGGGGGATAAAAGGGAAATTAATGGGATTAAACTATATAAAGCAATTGATAAATAGTGAGGACATGACGTCACAAACTGATAGCCAAATTGGCAATTTGTGTAGTGATTTCCATTGTTGAATAGTTTAACATATTTTCTCAAAAATTCATAACTTTCTTATTAGTTATTCGATTTTGCTCAAACTTTTTTGATCGGATTGTCTGATTTTTCTGCTTCTATTGAAGGTAAGTTATTTTTGGACATACGACGTACTCTAGTCTATGTAAAGAGGCGGTCAGAGGCAGTGGCGGATCCAGGGCCCTCCCCCCTGCCAAAAACACAGGTAAAACACCCTTTTTGTTTAAAAAAGAAGACGGGCCCCCTTCCCTGGTGCGAAAGGGGGTGGATGTTGATTAAAAAAAAATAAAATATATATATATATATATCCCCCGTTGAGCATAAAAAGTGCTCCTTACCCCTGGCTCGGTGTAAAAATGTCAGAGGAAAAAATATCAGAGGTAAAAATGTCAGAGGAAAAAATGTCAGAGGAAAAAATGTCGGAGGAAAAAATGTCAGAGGAAAAAATGTCAGAGGTAAAAATGTCAGAGGAGCGCGCGCTTTGCACAGGTTCATCGTTCTATAATTATGTGCAAAAAGTTGTTTGTCATTTATAAAATATAATAGACTAGCCAGTAGCGTACGTCTCTACATTTTGTGTGATAAAGTGCTGAGATATTATGACGGCACTGATTTTTACCCCAACATTTTTTTTTGTATATCTGACAATTGTACCTCTGACATTTTTACCACTGACATTTTCCTCTGACATTTTTACCTATGACATTTTTACCTCTGATATTTTTACCTGGCACCCCCCCCCCTCCCCCCGCTTATTCACCGGCTGGCTGAGTTGCCGCTAAATATTTTATAACGACGAATTGGGGAAAAAAGTGCTCACTACCTACATGCAGTGAATTTAACTGTTCAATATTTTAGACACCACAACTTGCTCCCCAAATTTAGGTCTAGATAGGACCGGACTACTGACTGTTACTTAGTGTTACTAGATTAAGATTATTCAAATGGCAATGATATATCTATGTTAGATCTAAAAATCTAAGGTTAGCTTGCAACTAGTCCATGGCTAGATGTCCAACAGCTAACGTTTTATAGACCGAATTCGAAAGCATCACTCTCGATATCGACGATCGTTGATCCACTGAGTCAATCTCGGCACGAATGTCATTTTTATTCAAAAATTCCTCGATACCAGACGGTTGTTTTGTCTAGCAGACATTGGACCTAGAGAGTAGAGTCTAGATCTAAGTTAGAAATTAGTCTGTACAAAACAAAAGCTATAGACCAGCATACAGGGGCAGCCGAGCAAGTTCTAAAGTGGAGGGCACCAACAAAAAAGGGCACTTTCTGGAAAAAGGGCACCTACAATGGGAAATCTCAAAGCGAAATATATACCATTTGTTTAGACATTGGTTTATACCCCTACGTTGTGATTACATTATCAGGGATGATTTCAATATTTGTTTCTCTTTATACATTATATCGCTTAAGCATCATACTTTGCTGTTGGGTGTAATGTCTAAATATTCAAGGAAAAAATTTAAGATTTGTGAGGTCGCAGTGCGAAAAATTACATCTTATGAAGAGGAAAAAACCCAATCCTGATGGGGTTATAAGCACATTCTCATAACGGAAGACTAAAAAGACCTTTGATAAGTAACATAATTATATCATCTATAAATGCGAGCGAGCGTAGCAAGCGAGCTTCGGGGGAAATTGCTCTTAGTCGCTTTAGATTAGGGGCACGTTTAATGATTAGAGGAAAAGGGGACACTTATCGAAAGGGATAAGACATTTATTAGAAGAAAAAAAGAAGCACGTGTCAAAGTACAAAGGGTAATTATCAGAGGTGAAATTGAGGCACTTCTTACACCTGAAAAGAGGCACTCACCAGGGATGAAAGAAGACACTTATGAGAATGGGAAATGGGCATTTGTTGACGGAAAAGGGGCACCCATCAGATTTTGATAGGGGCATTTATAAGCGGTGACAAGGGAATAGCTCCCTGTTTAGACGGAAAAGGGGCACTTGTCAAAGTTAAAGGGGCACCTCTCAGATTTGAAAAAGGGGAATTGTCAGAGGTGGAGGGGGGCACTTATCAAAAGTGAAAAGGGGCACTTCTCGTAACTGAAACGGGGCACTTACTAGAGATTAAAAAAGGCACTTATGAGAATGGAAAATGGACACTTATTGCAAAGGGAAATGGGAACTTGTCGAAGGAAAAGGGACACGTGTCAAAAAAGGGGCACTTTTACAAAGTAATAGGGGCACTTTTCATATGTAAATAGGGGCACTTTTCGGGTACACTGTGCACCCTGCCCCCATCCCCCCCCCCTTCCCCCGTGAGGGCCACCTCTGCTGGAATAGATCTATCACTATCAGTATCAGACATAATCTAATAATCTAGAGACTGACACGTCGCCGTCATGTGTATCGTCGTTGGTTTTGTTTCGGGCTTTAAAGCCTAACTTACATGTAGATATAATCTAGATCTAGGTTTAGTCTATAGAGTTCTTTTTATATTTTTTCCATCACTTATTAATTGAATAATACTGACATAAAAACACATAATTATATTGATTACCAAGAAAAACACATGAATTATACTTATATCACAAAATTAATTATACTTTTGTTAACATATTAACATTTTTTCCAGAGGTGATACTTTTCAACATTTGCCCTCCATAATATTTCCTATAAAATAAATGTCGAATATGTTTGTAAAATAGAGTTCTACTAACTCATGATCATCGTTACTGTATGATCTGGGTGTTTTTTAATAAATATTATTATCATTTTCAAACGTGATGCTAGATCTATTTGTACCGAAGGCTGGTAGGCCTATACTATAGAAAGCTCAAAACACTATAGAAACTGTGACTTGTAAAACACCCTGGCACCATTGACGACATGACCAGACAAACCACAAACCATAGACACCGTGCAAACAATGCAGGTTCAATCTGCAATTCAAAGTAAACATTAACATTTGTTTAGTCATATGTCTCCATTATTATAACTCATTCATCATGAAATAATGTCTTTCCGGATTTTAATAAACTTTACCTCAGTGAAGGTACAATACAGCAATCTAGCTAGCTCACTCGTTTGTGTTAATTCCTATCATTATTTTGCCTAAACCAAGATAAATTGTCATACTCTTAATCTATAATATTCTGAGGGTCTTTCCACACTTGTTACAACCAAATAACCCATTATATTTCTTCATCTCATATGAACTGAATGAATAGTGATAAATATAGAAGTCTACAGGGTCTTTATAATCACAACATTGACATAAATCCTCCATAACATAACAAATCAAATCATGCACTGCACTGATACTCTAGTGCTGGCAGTAATTTTGTCTCCCTTTTGTAGAAAGCATGCATACTCATAATAATCCAACTGAGCTACAAAACTCCATAATATGTATCTTATAGTTTTATATTATTCATCTTCACTTTGAAAGCTAAATAATACCTAAACGTAAATGCCCATACGCCCGAATCATTATCCATGTATATACATTACATGTACATTACATGTACTTTGCATACACACAAACTCGTGCACTTTCACCTATACACGTGTACTCTCGGCCCTTCATTTATAAGGCATCACAAATGTCACTTAAATCTCATAATCTTATAATCTCATAGACAACAATCAATGGCATCTCTGGGTTACATAACATTTCCAACACAGGGAAATCAGCAGCACGCCTTGACGGCGCCCCCAAGCGGCCAAACAAATAACTAGCTTCTGGGTTATCGCTAGTGACGTCACAGTCTTGCCTTAATCTAACAAAAAATGGCTTTCTACACACTACAGAAACAATACATATACTTAATTACTATAGTAGTAAGTATACAAATAATACATGTTTGCGAGTGCATTAGTGAATATGCACTGCATGCAGGTTAAGTCACAGTAGGATAATGAACGAGACTTGTCGAGTTCATTGTCCGTCCCATTGTGACTTAACCAAGTGCAGTGCATATCACTAAATCACGAGCTAAATTCATGTATTATTTGTTTGATAAGATGGGTTTACAATATCAGTATAAAGTCGAGAAATTGACTCTTCGTGCATATGGTAAAAATTAATGCACGCACACGTGATCCATTTCGACGCTTCTCATTGGCTACATTATTGAACCCATTTTATAATACTTCTTAACATTTAATTCAAATGAACTTATCCTCCAGTACCTAACTCTCTTCTCAATTTTTACAGTAAATTGTCCTTATTTGTACGGTACATGTTTGTGTAATGGCCTTTGATTTCCGAGTTTTCGCCTCCTTCTGCTTTAGAATTTATTTACTGCACTGTTCTATATTGTCAATGAGAAGGAAATAAATGTGAATTTCAATTTCAATTTCACATAATTTTACATGTAATCATTTTTCGCACATTATGCGTTTTTTTAAACATGTTGCGTGTATATGCAACGTATTGCAACTTATTGTCAATAATAAACTATATGTATATAAAGCACTTCTGTCCCGTCTCCGGCCGACCGGCCGGAGTTGATGATCGCGAGTATGGGTCAACATGTGACACTTTTGTGTGATCCGTCACAAAATCACTGCAAGTAATTGATTTTGTCACAAAAGCAATCTCACAAATTGATTTTGTCACGAAATCAATCCCATATTTTGATTTTGTTGCAAAAACAGATTCACAGAGTTATTTTGTCACGTAATCAATTCGGTCCACGGATTTCATGAATTATTTAAAGCCCCTCTACAGTGTTGGGAGCCCCCAAATCGCCAAACATTTTATGGCAAAATTTCACTTAAATTGTAACATAATGTGAAAGAGGATGTCAGTTAAGGCACACTTCTGCAAAGATCCCCCCCCCCAAATGTGGTCGAAGACAAATATTGATAAAACCACTTAAACGTAAACTTAAGCAGCACTTCTTGTCATTGTATAGTTCTTCTTAAATGATATCTTGTAAGCGTTGTTTATCCCTATACTCTTCTCCAGCTGACTAAGCTTTTTATTGTTAATTATATTGTGACGCGCTCATGGTGCGCCCATTCATCAAGCCCCTGTGGCTTTTACGGATGCACCTTTTTCCATCCTTTACTTTTAGTAGATTTAATCTTGTCTTCTTTTTCTTTTATTTTTCTTTTTTTTCCAATGTATATATATATATATGTATTTCAATGTATTTTTCTTTGCCTATGTTTTACAACAATGTGTAATGGCATTGTTACTGTGATTGAAATCAAATAAAGTTCAATTCAATTCAATAAAAATATAAAAATACAAAGGCAATATAACGAAATAACAGTGGTAACATCACACAGCAATATCATAAAAGATTTTGAAAAATCTTCCTCTTCATTTCTCTATTTACTCTCCGTTCTGTACAGTTGAGGGATTGTGCCCTTGTGCTAACCTCGGTATATTCCGTCGTC
Organism: Mesocentrotus franciscanus; assembly: GCA_037976565.1. Lineage (NCBI taxonomy): Eukaryota > Metazoa > Echinodermata > Echinoidea > Camarodonta > Strongylocentrotidae > Mesocentrotus > Mesocentrotus franciscanus. Next base: position 22,540,567 of record CP137674.1, on the reverse strand, counting down.
GTGTTCTTTGCAGTATGCTACCTTCTCTACCGATCGCCGTCCAAAGTCAAGTACATGGAAGGCGGATATCAGCGATTCCGGTTTAAAGGTTATTCAGAGGACGACAAGGATGACAGTAATGGAACCAAACCTTCTACTAGGAGTCCGAACACCGGATATTATTTCCTCGATACCAATCAGGTGAGATGACAAAGATCACGGGGCCAGATCTCCAGCCTTTTCAAGAAAACATTGATTTGGGGGGGGGGTATTTTTGTTGTGGTTGTTGGTGTTTTTTTTTTGGGGGTCTATAAACATGTACAGTCAAACCTGTCTTAGTAGCCACCTCTCTATAAAGGGCCACCTGTCTGTAGTGGTCATGTATTTTGTCTCCCCGAGGGAAAACAAGTATGTTGTAGAACCTGTCTAGCAAGGCCACCTGCCTACAGTGGTCACTTTCGCTGAATCCCTCAGGTTTCTTCAATATATAAGTTTGACTGTAAATGAAGTAGATACAGTGTACATGCATAATAGAAAGACAAAGATATTCCATAGAGGTGTCGTGGTCGAGCAGCTGCGCTATAAAATGTCGATATTATTATTGCTCTCGATCGAGAAATACATGTAATGGCATCGGAAATCACTCAGAGGCTGGAGGGGGTACGAGCAAAACTGTTTCCGATGTCAATCTTTCTCGCAAGAAAAAGATTTTGGGCATTCGGGTATCCGGTAGGGAAGTGTGAAGACTCCCAACTGGCAATTTTTCTCTTGGAATAAGATAACCGGAATCTGACCGGCATCAAATGATCAATGTTGATGAAAGATGAATGATAAAGAAAAAAAAAACATTCATGAGGAGATTTTTCCAACCTGTAAACCTTTTTATTTTCATTCCCCCCCCCCCTTCTCTCCTACAGACATTCACTAAACGATGTATACAATGTTCGTTGGTGTCGAGTGGTGGTCACCTTTATAAATCAGGGGCCGGTGCTGAAATCGACAGCGCCGACTGCGTGATCAGAATGAACGCTGCCCCCGTCACCGGATGGACGGAGGACGTCGGGGCTCGAACCGACATCCGTATCATCGGGCATGTCAACCTGCCCAAGCGTCTCGTCAGGAGGCTCCCTACGAAGAGAGATGCTGGAGGACGAGGACACGAGAGCCAAGTATATCGTCGTTCCTTGGCTGTACGACGAGAAAAGCAACATGAAAAAAACTCATCAAGTGGTCCGGAATGCCAGAGGTTTTAAGAAGAAGTATCCCGAAGTAAAATTTGTTTTCCTGACCAGGGAAAAGTATGAAGCATCTGAGAAGAGGTTCAAGCTAGAGACTGGCTTTTCCAGGTAATTCTGACGATTCCCCTCTTTCTCACTTTCCTCTAGTTTTGAAATAGCTCGAAATGCCCTTATTAACTACGTTTATATAAAGCCCAAGTCACACTAGAGATACGACCGTTCGCCGACTCCCGGCAACCACTGATCGGGAGTTAGTTGTCAGAGGTCGTAAAGACATTTTCGGCAGTCTTTAAAAGGTTGTCAGTGGTAGTCATAGGTCTTCGGAACATTTTTTGGTCGGCTGTAGGTTCAGAATGCTGCATCGAAAAACCCTTTGCAGACCAAATCGGTCCTGGAAAGGTTTTTCTTGGTTTTCCAAAGGTAGGTAACAGTTTCCAGACTGATTGGCGACTGATCTTCAGTGATTGACGACTATTTCCCGGCGATATAGGATTGAGAAAAGATCGGCAGCTGATCGACGAATGATATACGATCAGTCGCCAATTAATCTCCAAACGTTCGTTTAATACCGACAATCAGCAAGGGATTTAACTCTAGAAACGTTGAAATTTCTGTTGTTGCTTCTACTGCTGGTTCATAAATTCAATTTGTTTAATGCTTTTCCATTGATCATGATCATGTTAAAAGAGCAGCAGCCTGGTAGAAAAGACCAAAATGTCAGTCCAAAAGTGAAACAAAGTCTGTTGATCCATTCATCGATACATGCTACATATGCTAAGTATGTCTATTTTATGGGATAAGACCCTCCACTTCATAACACCCACTAGATTTAGGTTTTATAGATTTTCAACAATAGATAATGTCAAGGTAAGGATTTTAATCTCCCCCACCCCCTAAACAAAAATACAGATAAAAATTGCGCATTATCACAATTATGAGTCATCAACAGCATTAGGACTATCTATTAAACAGTTTATAGAAGACCCCCCATTTACATACTAAACTATACTCCCCATTTCCCTTCTTTTTCCACTACTTACTGCCTTCTGTTATCTACACGCAGCTTAGCCATCAACTAGCTTCCTTTATTAACCGTCTCCCTCCACCCCTTTCTGTTTTATTCATTTTTTAAAGAAAACTTAAACATCACGGAGTGAAAAATATAAATGGAATTACGCCACATTTAAACAAATACATTTCTAATAACAACGTAACAAGCAAGAAAGTTAATTTTCTTATGCGTGTTTGTGTCAGTAATTTTACCACTCCCCCAATATCATATGAATTAGTTTTGCTCGATTTGGATAGCTAACGAGACGTAGAAAATACCAGCACTCAACGCTCTGCGGAGTCAAACCCAGATTTTACTGATACGCGTCACACAGGAGCGAAGCTGAACAAACATACAGTGGATGTGTCCATTATAGCAAATGGGGTGTATGGTGTTAAGCTCATAAGCCTGTGTACAGTGAAAATTGGGACTCGGACCGTCAAACAAAATATTATTAGTTTGTTAAAACGAGAGTTATATCAGTGTTTTGATCACATGGGTCTCCTGAACATGTATTATATGGTACAGATAAAGAGAACTTTTTATGTATTCTGCCGTGACACACATACAGGTCCTATACACCCAACACATCAAACACACACGCACACATACTTACATTGAATTGAATTTATTTATTCACCACCATTGAAACCATTGAAACAAAAAGATATATAAATGTACAATGACAATGTCAATCTAGCATAAATATAAGCATGACATGAATTAAAATACATGTTCTACAGCGATAAACATTATAAAAACAAATAGTTATAAGTAAATTTTGGGTCAAGAGTAAAACAATAAATGACTATTTACAATGAATTTGTGATCGATAGTAAAATTGAGTCAGAAATAGCACATGTGCTAGTCGAGCCTGACTCTCGTTATATAAAGCCTAAAATAAAGTAAAAGAAGAATACACGATGGGTTTCCAAATCCTATAAATAAGATTTGTGTACAATATTACAATCCAAACAACCAGACTGGTTTTTATATACAACTATATAATTACAAAGTTATAATTCGTGGTTTTCACCTAAGAATAATTTTGTGAGCTTTTTACGAAAGGAGGTTCTTGACCTCTCCATTTTTTGATCTATAGGAAGCAAATTCAAAAAATTACTTCCAACAAACTAAACAAAAAACTTTCCTTGGTCTGTTTTAAATAAATAAATAAATAAATTGTCGACCCGTTTTTTTGTCTTGTGGAATATTCATGTTGTATCATACTGCAATAATGTTTTAAGGAATGAGGTAATCGTTCATTGATCAAATCAAACACAAAAGGACAACTAGACTTGAATTCGTCACTTTGACGAATTAGGTGATACGTATGCTAATGATTTACATAATGAAGAATGCATTTTCACGATTTCATATTGTTATATAAAATGCTTCTACCATTATGATCTATCCATATGTCAAGTTTCTACTGTTTAGCCTTGATAATTATGGATGTATGGAAGATAGATTGAGACAATTTGACCATTGACCCTGGACAACAACCAGTTACACCTTTGACTCTAATACCCCATTCACAGTGGCCTCAAACACCGCGACAGCAGCGGGACTGTCCCGCTGCTGTCGCGGTGTTGTCTTCAGTGTGAAGGCTCGGACCCGTTATAAACTATCGCGGGATAACACCGCCTCGCGATAACGCCGCGACAAACTATCGCTAGGTTCGCCTAGCTACAGCAGCGGGACAGTCCCGCTGCTGTCGCGGTGTTTACTCAGTGTGAAGGCTCTCCGCTATAACACCGCGACAACCACGTTTGATTTGTTTACTTACCTATCACTGACCTCTTTTCTCCAGCAATGGGGAACATAAAGTGAAATAGAAATAAAGTAACCAGTGGATTCAAATTGATTTTATTATTATGTAGATATTATAATTATCCAAATAAAAATATTTCACACTTCAAAAAATTAAAATATTCTGACTGGAAGCAATAAAAATGCTAGTTTTTAAAAAGTAATATGATCGAGGATACAAAAAGCAACTTGACATGTTTACCTTGAGGAAGAGTGTGTAAAGTACAGCTAGCGCGCGCAATTTCAAGCAATCGAAAACCCCGCGCTGAAGTATTTCCGGTCATATCGGGGTCACTCGCGGGTCATGAGCCATGCATACACGTGTTTGTTACGGAGGTAATAAAAATCACCCGCTGCAGCGTGAATGGGTACATGATATTTATCCCGCTGCTGCAGCGGGATAACTTTTCTACTGTGAATGCATTTGTAGCGGTGTTATGGCGGTGTCGCCGCTCCGCTACAACGCCGCTACCAATTTTGAGGCCACTGTGAATGGGGTATAATTGGCATAATGAGGCATACACATTGCATATTCCGTGGTAACAATGAAGTAAGCGAGGGGAAATGAAGGCAATGACAAACGAGAGAGAGAGAGAGAGCGACAGAATATGGCCGGGGTCAAATTAAGTTTTCTTTAAATTATAAGACCCAGTACTGAGGATCTTTTTATCTGCCATGTAACGGTTATTTGACGGCTTTTGACGATACAAAGAAATGCCGTCTTTTGTCACCAAATATTGTTCAAATAGCATTATAGAGACGATGAACTCTAATGCAAAGTCGTAAGCCATGAGAATGTCAATTTCTATGTCGTTCTGCAAAATAATCCGAACAATAGAATCAACCAAGTGGAATCAACTGTTAAACGAATTTATCATGAGTTCTGAAATTTTAATTTGTTACTGCACGTCATAGTAGTATTAAAGAGCAGCAATGGCGAACAATTGTCGCTAAAATTCAGAAATTGTTGCTTAGATTGCTTTTCCACTAAAAATTAACATGAGACATCAAGCTACATAGAACTATGATCGACAAACATGATATTGTTTTGAAAACAGTCAGAAAACATTGCAGGTCGAATAAATAAGAGATAATGTGGTCATGTAAACAAGTGCATTATGTCCATGTTAGTCCCCTAGTACCGAAATCATGATCGTATTCTCCACTTATTTCTCCTATATAATTTATTTCAATTTAAAATAGAAATTCTAATGTATCTTCTTTTGGCTTCATTATATTTCAGCAACGAATTGACAATTTTGGTAGACATCTTGGATGTATCATAGCAATCAATTCTTGGCACATGACGTATTATGTATACAACAATTATGATAAGAAGAAGAAGCATACAAATAACTATAAGAATAATAACAATAACAAATAATCACTATAATAATGATTATAATTACGATATTTACTATAATAATATATATAAAAATGATAATAATAATGATTATTATGATACTGCTGCTATTACTACTAGTACTACTTCTACTACTACTTCCACTACTACTATGAAGAAGTAAATGAAGAAGAAGGGGTAGGAATCGAATCATTTCAGCGATATTAGTGATTACATTGTCAATAATTGAGGCATACACATACACATTACATATTCCGTGGTAGGAAAGAAAAAACAAATAAGAATAATAATGCAAGGCCGTTAGTCATGAGAATGTCACATTCTATCTCTCTCAGCTTAATAGTCCGAACAATAGAATGAACCGAGAGGAATCGACTGAAATTTCTTAACAACAATTGAAACTTCTTCCAGGAAGCCAAACATTAGATTTGTTCCCCATTCAAATAGCTTTGTAAAGGCGGTGAAGAAAAAAAAATACTTCGTCGTTAATGGTGAGAATACTCACGGCTATCTCTCTCATATAATTCCTGCAAACAGTGGGCTCAACCAAGCGCAATCAACTGTTAAACGAATTTGTCATGAGTCCTGAAGATTCAATGTGTCACTGCACGTCATAGTAGCATTAAAGAGTAGCAATGGCGAACGATTGTCGCTAAAATTCAACAATAGTTACTTAGTTTTCTTTTCCCTAAAAATTACCATGAGACATCAAGCTACATAGAACTATGATCGACAAACATGATAGTGTCTTGAAAACAGTCAGAAAAACATTGGAACTGGAATGAATAAGAGATCATGCGACCATGTAAACATTTTGTCAATGTTAATCCTCCAGTACCAAATACCCAAGCAAAACTCGAGCCAGATGCAAATGAAGAGCTTGCAACCAAAAGGCGCTAAATCCACTTTTCACCAAATTGCATGTTTTAAACGATTTGAATAGACCTCTCTCATGTGTATCTAAATCACTAAATTTTCCCTCAGAATTGTTTCAGGAAAATATGAAAATAATAATAATAATAATAATAATAATCTTTTATAGTCCACTCCAAATTTTATTAAACCGAAAATGGAAATTCTTTGTGCCCAATTGATCGTGAGCCCGGCAGCCACTGAGCAGCGCCAGATCGACATTGCTCTATCCCCTTATTGTTGAACGCCAAACAAGGTAGCAGCGACTCTCATCTTTTAACATGACGCGGCCGGGGTTCGAACCCACGACCTCCCGGTTGTGAGGCGGACGCTTTACTGACTGAGCCAACACACCGGTATTTACAGGGCCTCGAAAGAGTCCTGTATATATTGATTTGATATTGATTTTGATATTGATTTGAAAGTTATACTTTCAACCAAAAGGCGCTATATCCACCTTTCTTTTCTTTCCTTTGATTGGCACAATCATACCAGCTTGTGGAAATTTGATCAGAAAGCAATCAGAAAGCAGAACACAAAGAGCATAGCACAGGCAGACTTCCTAGATTCGTGTTTACTATTCACGTTTCGAAATACCTCATTTTCTGGCGATTTCATCATGGATAAATTATTGTACCAGTGGTTATGTGATGAAAGTTTTTGCACATTGATGATCATGTGTGTGTGTTTGTGTGTGCGCGCGTGTGTGTGTGGTGAGGGGGGGGGCTACTATGATTCAAGTACAGGTAAGTATAGTTAATATACAATTCAGAAGCATTTACACACAAATGACATCCTTCTATACTAATGTCAGTGAACAACTCTATATATTGACTGTAAAAAGTGTTCTGTCAAAAGGCGCTATATCCATGATTTCTCCAAAAGGCGCTAAATTCGAAAATAAATGAAATATAAAAAATTATATAAAATACATGCTGTACGCAGGATTTTTCTAACTTGCATTTGTATGACCTATAGTGGTAGTTCTTCCACCTGTAGTATAGATTTGATTAATAAACAGAGACAAATGTGTGAAATTAAAAACAATGATTTTCTCGAAATTAACCGGAATGGATTAAGCTCTTCAAATAAAGGTTAACTTAAAGATACTATGTCCCTTTTGCAGCCAACATCAAATTCTGTAGAACTTTGCAGGAATTATGAATATGTCATGTATGTCCTATCTGTGAAATTTAAACGTTAGCAGTGTCCTAATATTCAAATTATGCAAGGAAACCCGTTTACTTGCTAGACTTCACTGTCAGACACTATTGAGTGACTGACTGGCTTTTCTTCTTTGGTAATAACATACATAAAATGAGCTGTAAAGGGTACATGAGCATTTGTCTACATCAATAACCCACTTCTTGTAATGGCCAAAATTAAACTGATTGAATCTTTGCGCAGCACAAAACGTACGACCATTCGGTACAATGGTCTGAAAATCAGACTATTACTTACTGCTCTATAGCTCTTAAGTCGATTCGACAACTAATAGTCGTTATTTTCCCACTTAAAGACATTTTCAACCCCCTTTTTTTAGGAAAGTTCTAAATTAGTATTGTCTTTCAAATGCCGTTGGAATTTAACCTTTTCATTTTTGGCCTGCAAATGGGACATAGTACCTTTAAAGACATTAATTTATGACATATTGTCTATTGTCTTGATTGTTTTCTCTACTTAGTTCTTTTTCCTATCTTATTTTTTTCAAGATATATTCTAATGTTTCCTTGTATTGATTAGGTTCATTTATTTTCATTTTTTGGAGGGGGCGTGGTTAAAAAATAAAAACTTTTTAACATCCTGTTTCCATGGCAACGGTCTTATTTGTTACTTGAAATGACTCAAATTTTAATCATAATCAACCAGGCATCTGAAGTTTTTAGATGCTTACAATTTGCTTCATGTTGTTGAAAATCGCCTCCGGCTGGATCCGCCCCTGCTTCCCTTCATCAACACACACTTTGAGAAAAGAAAGGAAAAACAATTTTCTTTAATTCAAAGTTGTGTTACAACTTTTGAGCATCATATAATACCCACTTTCATTCAGTTAAACTTGACATGCCAATTGTTTATCGTTTATTTTGTAGTAAGATACGAACCCTTGTGTAATTTAATGTTGGAAATTTGGAATTGAATTGGGGCCTTGAGCGAAGTACACGTTTAGCTGACCAAAAGTGCGAGGCAGTTTCCACTCCCCGTGGGATCATAAAATATGTCATCAAGATCGTTTGCCAGTAGGTCTGGAGTATTGACGGTCGTTAAATTTAAGATCAGACTTCGAAGGGTCATTAGATCTTATTTTGATCTGAAAAATTTCAAGCGTATAAAAGAATCAAAATCAGTTCGAGAAAAGACATCTTTAAGTCTCCAGCGGTAAGACAATAACAAGCATAGTTTAAAACCAATCTAAGACGTATTCATAGTGTATTGCATGGCTGAGATAAAACCATTAGTGGCATTTCACATAATGACGTCATGATGACGTCACGATGCCCTGGCGTCGCTGAAAAGTCACGCAGTTCTAAGTTGGACTATAGGAACTATCTTCAAGGAAAGTTTCATGACAATGGCTTTACCGAATCTTGAGATATCTTGCGAACAAATTCGAGGAAGAATCATAAATATTTCTTCCCTACAGACACAAAATAAATACTATTTTTAATTTTAATTCGTCACTTAGACGAATTAGGTGATACGTATGCTCATGTGTTACAAAACGAAGAACGCATTTTCACGATTTCATCTTCCGTTTTGAAATACTCCTCCCATTATGGTCTATCCATAAGTCAAGTATCAACTGTGTATCATTGATCATTTTGGATCTATGAAAGATGGTCGCCGGAATGGGAGGAAAGTGCTATGACCAATATACCAAAAAATCTGCATAGACATAACACGTAAACGGAAAATTTGATTCTCAAATCAAATCTTGTATTTAAAATATCGCCATGATTCCAACATCTGATTAAAAAATTAAATGTCCCCTTTATGTACAGAATTTTCTCAGCTACAACATATCCGCAGCTGGCAGAAAAGAATCGAGATATTGCTCAAACAACTAAGACTGGAACGTAGAATGAAAATTTCAGAAAAATTCACCTCCCTTAGAGAATACACGCAAAATTGGGAAAATTGACATGCCTCTTTTACTCGCAAGAATGGGCCATGATGCCATTGTTAAAATTAAAATCAATAGCACCTTTTGTGTGGAAAATCGCCTCAGCTACGACGATGTTCTTAATGGCCAAATGAGACATGAAATCATATCTCCGACTCATACTCTATCTAAATGTGAACAAAAATTGGAGGGTCCCGGTGCATCCCAAAGTGCTTTAATGGATTTTGTATAGGCATGTTTTTGCCCATATATGCTATGTATTACAAGAGCTCGCGCGCACGGACATTTATCTTGAATGAACGCTCATTCCGTTATTAATGGTCATAAAGAGATAAACATGGTATCAAATTGTTTGGCAAAAAATGGGAAATATCATGAAAGAAGAAAAAAAATGGCGATTCTATGTTGTGTGATCGCGTTACGCGCAAAATTTTGAAATGCTTAAAATGGCCTTAAACTCACTCTTATTTGATTAAAAAGTGATTTTGAGCATTTTTTCATGTTGGCGCGCGTACGTTTGGTAGTGGTGCGCCTTCGGATTTTAATGGCATGTTTTATTGAACCTTAACCTTAAGTTGATGTGTTTCAAATATGGTTCAATTTTAATGCCTCGTCTTGGCATGGTCGCAATTACAACTTTCAATTGAAAATTTTGACATGGTCCCAACATCTGTTAAAAAAACAAAAGTCACAGTTTCTATAGCCCATTGTCTCAGCTATAACATACCGAAATTTGGGAGAACATAGAGCACAAATAAGCTAGATAGTGCTCAAATATTGATGTCATGTAGATTCATGATTTGAACGAAATTCACCTTCCTTAGACATAACACGCAAATTAAGAAATTTCTGACATGTGGCCTTTAATTGAATTTTTGACTATGATGACGTCATTAAAATGAAAATTAATGTGTATTAATCTTGTAGACAATTGCCTGAACTACAACATATCCAAATTTGGGAGAAAAATGATCAACATTTAAAGAGATACACTCAATTTTCCAAAAATATGCTGACGTCATAATATGCAAATTCGTATTTTGAGTTTCAAGGCCATTATGATGACGTCCTGATGTACTTGATGGCCAAATGAGACATGAAATCATATCTCCGACCCATACTCTATTCAAATATGGAAAAAGTTTGAGGGTTCCGGTGCATCCAAAAGAGCTATCATGGATTTTGTATAGGCATGTTTTTGCCCATATATATGCTATGTATTACAAGAGCTCGCGCGCACGGACATTTAACTTGACTGGACGCTCATTCATTCATAAAGAGATAAGCATGGTATCAAATTGTTCGATAAAGAATAAGGAATATCGTGTCAAAAAAAATCGAGGAGGAATTATTGTGCGTTCGGCCGTGACGAACGAAAACGCGCGCGCATGTGCGTGTGCGCGACTTTTTATGAGATGCTAATGTTAATAATGGCGTACGCGCGCGTTTTTTGACCTGAAATTGACCGGACGGATATTGACCTTGATCATGATAAATATGAATGGGAAATGACTTTCCGTTATGAAGATATGATCATGAGTTGATTTTCACAAAATCAGTCATGGTCAAGGTTGAAAACCTTATTTTGCTTTATCCTTATGCCTATACATATGTGTGTCAAATTTCAAGGCATTTGATTGAGCCATTTTTAAGTTATCGTGCTAACAAAAAAGTGCTTGGAAATAAGAAAAATATTCTAACGAAAACATAAGGTGGTCTGTATTATATACAGCCCACCTGATAAATAATAAAGGCAATTTTAACGAAAACATAAGGTGGTCTGTATTATATACAGCCCACCTGATAATAAAGACAAATCTTGACGAAATCAATAGGTGATACGTATAACTACGTACGTATCACCTAAATACATGATTTATGCAATTTGAAAACCTTCAGCAATTGGAGGTCATGAAACAGTGCATTAGTAAGAGTACGATGTGGCTTGAAAGTTATAGCACGTACAATCATCTTTTGAGTGTAAAATATACAATTCAAGTGTGAGTTATAAGTACTTCCCCAAACCTCCATGCCATGTGTAATATATGGCTGTATCAGAGCTTTATACAGTATCAATATATATTTAGGGACAAATTGCCGTAATTTAAAGAGGATACCGACCTTTCTCCGTATACAGTCATTAACAGATTTGATATGTGAATTCCATGTTAAATGTCTGTCAATGGTAATGCCAACAAATGTCGCTTCCTCCACTTCTTTCAATTCTGCCCCAGATATTTTCAATCTCCATCTAAGCACAGCCTTTCTTCTACGACTACTAAAGAACACGAAATTGTTTTTTGACGCATTGATAGTAAGCTTATTTGCAGTGCACCAATTTTGTATCGATTTTAAGTTTTCATTTTAATACTTCACACTCATTTATTTGATCTACACCTTTGGGAAAAGTATGAAAGATATTAGAATCATCTGCAAATAGTCTGAAATAGAAATAATTAGTCACAGTTGGCAAGTCATTTATATAGATCAAAAACAGAATTGGTCCTAAGACAGAACCTTGTGGTTCACTGTACACCACATTTGATATATCTACTTTCTGATGATGACTCTTTGTATTTTACAAACTGCATTCTGTCACTAAGATAGCTTTCGAGCCATTTTAGTGCACGTCCCCGGATGCCATAATGGGATAGCTTTTTAAATAATATGTTGTGGTTTATTGTGTCAAAAGCCTTTTGAAAGTCAAGAAACACACAGCGTAAGACATCCTTCGTCTATACTTTTAAAAACCGTATTCATAAGATTAATTACTTGTAATTTAGTACTATACTTCTTTCTAAATCCGTACTGATGGTGATATAAAATGGCATGCGTTTCTAGGAGAATGGTCAATCGAACATTAACTATTTTTTTTCTTCTAAAACTTTCCCCGAAATTGGTAGGACAGAAATGGGTCTATAATTCCCTGTTTCATGTTTATAAGCTTTCTTAAACAGTGGAGTGACCTTTGCAATTTTCATTTGATCAGGAACATTTCCTTTTTCCAATGAAAGATTGAAGATATATGTGTTAATGGTTCAGCACAAATAGATGCACCATCCTTAATCAGGCGAACTGGTATGTTGTCGTAACCACAAGCTTTCTTCTCGTCAAGAGCCAACATGTGGTCATGAACTTCCTTCGTTGTGACTGGTTTCCAAAAAAAATGGATTGCTCAATACTATTATTCAAATAATCTTTAAATAAAGTGGGTACATTTGGCATCGCTGATGGTAGATTTGGACCTATGTTTACAAAGAAATCATTAAATTCATTGGCAATTTCAGAATCAGTTGTTAGAACTTCATCATTTCCATTAATACGCCTTATAAGACCCCGTTTACAGTGAGCAAAAAGGCCGGGCCGGGCCGGGCCGAGCCGCGGCCGGCCTAGCACTGTAAACGCGCAAAAGGCCAGATGCGAGGCCAAAAGTGGCCGCGCATTTGGCCCTGCTCTGGAGGTAGTCTCGGCCGCGGCCAGGCCCGGGCTTTTCTCACTGTAAACGCACGCAGGGCCAAATGCGCGGCCAATTGCGGGGCCAGCTGTTACCCCGGACGTAAAAGGATCATTACGTCATAGGATAATCACGCAAATTCACTGCAAATATCCCGCGACCGGATCTGCACTGTGACCCCCGGCGCGCCCCCAAATAATCGTTTGTTTACATGCAGAGCGCCACTACGACAAAATATTGAAAGGTTACAATTTAAGCCGCGGCCGAGCCTGCCACTGTAAACGCACAAAATTGCGGGGCCGAGTAGGCCTGGCTCCCTGGCCCTTTTCTCACTGTAAACGGGGTCAATGTTATTCTACCTTAGTACCTTTGTTACCATTATTTCTCCCCGATAGTAATTCATTCATGATATTCCACGTTTTACTAGTGTTATTGTAATTGGTCTCAGCTAACAAACCACTGTAATAATTTCTCTTGGCATTGCGAAGAACAGTGCAATCGGGGACAGGTGTTTTATACCGTAAAGTGGGGACATTATAATAAACGCCCTGACAATATTGACTCGTTTTGATTTATATTTCGTTTATTTCCTCCATTCATAAAGTGAACCGAAGGTTTGATAAGGGGATTTAAGGGGATTTATTTTGAAGAGAGTACTTCACATTCCAACTGGGGCCCCAAAGAATACACAGGTGTATCGATCGTGTGAACATGTTACTTATAAATAGAGGACATGTGTTTAAATGGACTAGGAGAAAAATTCACATTCGAACTGGGGATCACATAAATACGCAGGCATTACATGTCGGTTGCGTTAGCGATATATTATTAAATAGAGTAAACGTTTGGACTGTGAGAGACTATTCCAACTGGGGAATACACAGGTGCGTCAGTCATGTGAACGTTATAGGAAATGACATATTGATTAGGAGAGAATTTCACATTTCAACTCATTAGGAAAACATCTCATTTGAATTCAGCTTACCAGTTCACCACTTTTCCTGGTGCTACCATGATCTGATAAGGAGACAAATAGAGCACTGATCACTGATAAAAGAATTACCAGGAGGGTCCATGGGGTCAATCACAGCCTAGTTAAAGGTACTATGTCCCATTTACAGGCCAAAAAAATAAAAAGGTTTAATTCCAACGGCATTTGAAAGACAATACTAATTTAGAACTTCCCCAAAAAAGGGGGGCTTGAAAATGTCTTTAAGTGGGAAAATAACGACTATTAGTTGTCGAATCGACTTAGGAGCTATAGAGCCAGTAAGTAATAGTCTGATTTGTCAGACCATTGTACCGAATGGCCGTAGGTTTTATGCTGCACAAAAATTCAATCAGTTTAATTTTGGCCATTACAAGAAGTGGGTTATTGATGTAGACAAATGCTCATGTACCCTTTACAGCTCATTTTATGTATGTTATTACCAAAGATTAATAAAAGCCAGTCAGTCACTCAATAGTGTCTGACAGTGAAGTCTAGCAAGTAAACGGGTTCCTTGCATAATTTGAATATTAGGACACTGCTAACGTTTAAATTTCACAGATAGGACATACATGACATATTCATAATTCCTGCAAAGTTCTACAGAATTTAATGTTGGCTGCAAAAGGGACATAGTATCTTTAAAGATACCATGTCCCTTTTGCAGCAAACATCATATTCTGTAGAACTTTGCAGGAATTATGAATATGTCATGTATGTCCTATCTGAAAATTAAACATTAGCAGTGTCCTAGTATTCAAATTATATAAGGAAACCCGTTTACCTTCTAGACTTCACTGTCAGACCCTATGGAGTGATTGACTGACATCTTCTTTTCTTTGGTAATAACATACATAAAATGAGCTGAAACAGATACATGAGGATTTGTTTACATCTGAATAACCCACTACTTGTAATGGCCAAAATTATACTTTTTGAATCTTTGTGCAGCACAAAACGTACGACCATTCGGTAAAAGGGCCTGAAAATCATACTATTACTTAGATGATTACAACGGGGCGTTGTGGCGTGCGCCTGTAATCCAGCTAACAATGGAAGATTCAGCTGAGGACGCACGCAGGTTCGAAACTGAGTCACGTCTTTCGGATGGTGACGTTAAAGGTACTATGTCCCATTTGCAGGCCCAAAAAATGAAAAGGTTAAATTCCAACGGCATTTGAAAGACAATACTAATTTAGAACTTCCCTAAAAAAAGGGAGCTTGAAAATGTCTTTGAGTGGGAAAATAACGACTATTAGTTGTTGAATCGACTTAGGAGCTATAGAGCCAGTAAGTAATAGTCTGATTTTTCAGACCATTGTACCGAATGGTCGTACGTTTTATGCTGCGCAAAGATTCAATCAGTTTAATTTTGGCCATTACAAGAAGTGGGTTATTGATGTAGACAAATGCTCATGTACCCTTTACAGCTCATTTTATGTATGTTATTACCAAAGATGAAAAAGCCAGTCAGTCACTCAATAGTGTCTGACAGTGAAGTTAGCAAGTAAACAGGTTTCCTTGCATAATTTGAATATAAGAACACTGCTAATGTTTAAATTTCACAGATAGGACATATATGACATATTCATAATTCCTGCAAAGTTGTACATAATTTGATGTTGGCTGCAAAAGGGACATAGTATCTTTAAAGGTCGGTCCCCACACGTAAATAATCATATCTGATTGATACAAGTCTGTAAAAACCCAATTACACACACACACACACACACACGCAATCACTTAAAGGGCAAGTCCACTCCAAAAATAACTTACTTTCAATAGAACTAGAAAAATCAGACGAACCAATCAAAAAAAGTTTGAGCAAAATCGGATAACTAATAAGAAAGTTATGAATTTTTAATAACATGAAAAACTTTGAAAATCCCTAGACAAATTGGCAACTCACTCATGAGTCTGTGACGTCATGTCCTCACTATCCACTAATTATTTTCTTTATCTTGATAATATAAATTTCCTATTTTCCCCCTAAGAATCTTATTTCTTCACACCAGCATCCAAGTTAAATTGATACTAATATGTTTTATGAATATACAATATTCAGAAAATAGTATCAATTCTTCAATGTTCATAAAAAAATTTGTGAAATGTCATGCAAGCAATATGATACAAATCATATAACCTGGGCAAAGGCATGGGGAAATCAAGTTTTGGGGGATAAAAAGGGAAATTAATGGGATTAAACTATAAAAAGCGATTGACAAATAGTGAGGACATGACGTCACAATCTGATAACCAAATTGGCAATTTGTGTAGTGATTTCCATTGTTTTTTAGTTTTACATACTTTTTCAAAAATTCATAACTTTCTTATTAGCTATCCGATTTTGCTCAAACTTGTTTTGATTTTTTTGTCTGATTTCTCTGCTTCTATTAAAGGCAGGTTATTTTTGGAGTGGACTTGTACTTTAAGTCGATTCGACAACTAATGGTCGTTATATTCCCACTAAAAGCCATTTTCAAGCCCTTTCGTTTTGAGGGAATTTCTAAATTAGTATTTTCCTTCAAATGCCGTTGGAATTTAACCTTTTCATTTTTTGGCCTGCAAATGGGACATAGTACCTTTAAAGCCCGTCTGCACTAGTTTGGCCAGGAGGGATTAGACCACCCTGCTGGTCACTGACATGTGGCTATCTCATCAACTTAGCTCTCAATTAACATAAGAAAAAGAGGATCATGGGGACCAACGGGCACCGCTTAGGCATTGTTTTCTATATAGAGGGAGCAAGTAGCTACAAGCAATGCAGTGTGGCTTTAAAGCCAAAGATATATCTCGACATACTCATTCCAGATTCATACTCTTCTCATTGCAGATCCTATACCGATACTTATAGTACGCCTGGAGTACTGAGACATACAATTCAGTGTGTCTAAAGTCTTACTTGTTATTGTTTTTAGCAAGTACTAGTTAAGTTTCTTTTACGTATAGAAGAGAAAATTTATGTGCTTGGCAAGGGAATGCTACAGGTTGCAATGTACATGTTATTAATTCACTATCATTATTATTGTTATCATCGTCATCATCATCATCATCATCATCATCATAAATTATCATCAAGGAGTAGGAAACGGCCATATCTTAAGGTCTTACTGAATTAAAGTTCATATCTGTCCTAAGAATATTGTTTTTTAATAAAAGCAGGTTAGAAACTTACCAACGACCACAACAAAAAGATCTAGGACAATCAGATGACTAATAGAGGAAGTTATGAAACAGTAACAGTCAAAATTGGTACCATGTGGATTCAATTTGTTTCATTGATTTAGTTACCAACAGCAATATACAGTACAATTAATATATTTTTTTTTTAACCACTTTCATGACGAAATCGTATAGAGGGAGATAAAAAGAAGGAGGGAAATAGAGGGAGAGCGGTAGAGAAAGAGGAAGAGAAAACAAAAACAGAAGAGAGAATAAAATACCTTTCAAGTCAACAGTTTTTTCTGGAGAAATTCTTGATTTGAAAGCGTAGGAGAAACTTTATCGGGAGAAAGGCAGAAAAGTTTTTCGGATAACTCCTCCGACCCTGGACTATACTAAGATAATTCCGGAGAAAATCTTGATGTGAACGCTAGGCGGAGAAGTTATTTGGATAAACATAAGTCGATGCAATGATCACTTTTGCCCATCACAGAGATTGAGGGAGAAACATATAAAGAAATATATGAGAAATGAGAGCCGGAAAGATAGATACAAACCCCGGGGATACAAATAATAGAGAATAACATAAAGACATCTCCTGACGACAGATAATCAACCAATTCGAAACGTCGAGCCCCCGCTATAGTTCTCTTTAGAACTATAAGATACAAGACAGATAACCAACATTCCTTTTCAGGACTATACACTCATAAACATTACCAACAGTCCTTCTTAGGACTACCAACAGCTTTTCTCAGGACTACCAACAGTCCTTTACAGGACTACACACACTCAAGAAAGATTATCACAAGTCCCATCCAGGACTCCCCAATCTCCCCGCTCCCACATGGTGTAACCGTAAATCTACTGTGTAACATAAAGAAAGTTATAACAAAATGATGAAAGAAGGTTTAAAACAAAAAATAAATTAAGGAAAGATGGAAAAGGAGGAAAAAAGAATAACTTATGGAAAGATGCAAATGGAAGAAGAAAAAAAGAAAAAAATAATCCGGAAAGAAAAAATAAATGAAGGAGGAAATAAAGGATAACATAAGGAAAGACGGGTGATAATAAGGAAATATGTTTAAGGAAAGATAGAAATGGAAGACAGAAGGATGAAAAAAATAAAGAATAACATAAGGAAAGGTGGAAAAGGAAGATAAAAGAAGGTGAAAATAGAGAAATACATAAGGAAAGATGGAAGAGAAGACAAAATAAGGAGAAAATGAAGAAATATATAAGGAAAGTTGAAAAAGATGTGTTGAAAGAAGGACAAAAATAAAGAATAACATTAGCCGGAAGATAGATCAAAGGTGATAATAACGAAAAACATATGGAAAGATAGAAAGGAAAGACAGAGGCAATAAAGAACGGCATAAGGAAATACGGAAATGGAAGATAAGGAAAGGAGAAAATAAAAAATATAGTAAAGATAAATGGAAAAATAACGGAAGATAAATGAAGTAGAAAATGAAGAATTGCAAATTAAAGCAGAGACAAGATAAGAGAAGGAGAAAATGAAGAATAACATATAGGGAAAGATGGAAACGAAAGATAAAAGTAGGTGAAAATGAAGAATCGCACATTGAAGGAGAGATGGAAAGGGCAGAAACGGCAGAAACGGCAAAGCATTTGCTCAAGGTAAGCAAACATTTTGGGCTCCTTTTGTACATAATTCTGCACCATAATAAGCTAACAAATTAAAGTAGATTTAAATCTCCCGCCACACGCGGCGCGTACTGATTATGAATTCCGACGCCTCCTCACTAAACGCTATGGCGGATATCGAATCGGGTATTACCAAGCCAAAGATTTAGAAATATAATTAGCAGACAGTCACGTCTCCAGAAGTGTTCTGAGAAACAATAGAAAGATACGTGAAGGAAGTAGAGAATCTATCACTAAGAGCGGATTCGTCCTCTGATAATATGGAATCCCAAAACTCAGTATTTCGTAACCAAATACCAGTAAGAGTAAGTGACCTAAAGCTCTTCATTACATCTATTGATAGAGAAAACCCTCAGAAACATTAGCATTTCAAAATTCGCAAAATCAATCCAAAACTGTATCGGCTCATCTCCTGAATTTATAAAGTCCACCCGGAATGGAATCCTCGTCGAATGCGTGAACACGAAACAACATAAGAAATTGTCTGAAATACAAAATATTGATGACGTACCAGTTAAGGCTAATATGAAACTTGATCTGAAGAAGGGTGTTATATCAGATATACCGACCGAGATGTCAGAAAAAGAAATAGAAACAGAACTAAAGAGTCGAAAGGTAAAACCGAAAGAGGGAAGAATCTCAGGAAATGAATGTACATGCAGTCCCAACTCGCAGTGTAATTTTATCAATTTATCTTCCCCAAAAGATTATTCTTTGCTTCCAAAAAAATAAAAGTCAAACCCGATATACCTCCAATTCCGAGGTGTTTTAACTGCCAAACATATGGCCACACCATTGTAATCAGAGACAGCTAGGGGCATTTACACTGTCATCCAAACACGCCAAAAAATGCCAAACAGGAGCCTGACCGCCAGGGGCGGCGATTTCTTTTCATGACCGGGGGGGACGAAATGCGAGGGACGAGCAAAAACTTTTGGGGGCAGAAAAAAATCTGCATCACCACCACTTGTTATATAAGTGCATGTAACCACATGTTACATGCAGGCCCCACGAAACGTTTTTCAAAGTGGGGCTAAAGTAAGTATTTACGATCAGGTAGAGCAAAGCGAGCGAGGCAAGTGGAGCTCAAATTGGCGTGGGATCCAGGGGCAAAGCCCCGGCGGGGGACGAGGGGCGGAGCCCAATGAAGCTCAGGGGGTTCAGGCATTTAATTACGGTCAGATGAGCATCCAGGGCCCTGCCTTAGGGCCCCAGGTGGGGTCCAGGGGGTTGAGCCCTCGGAAGCTCAGAGGTTTTAGGCATTTAATTACGTTCAGATGAGCATATTTTGATACCTTATTTGTGACACTGGCATTAATTGGAGTCGGGTACAGGGGGCAGAGCCCCCAGAATCTCAGGGGTTTGGGCATTAAATTACGATCAGATAAGCATCCGAGGGCCGCCTTAGGGCCCTTGGTTGTGTCAAGGGGGAAGAGCCCCGGAAGCTCAGGGTTTTAGGCATTTAATTACGGTCAGATGAGCATATTTTGATACCTTATTTGTGACACTGGCGTTAATTGGAGTCGGGTCCAGGGACAGAGCCCCAGAAGCTCGGGGTTTTGGGCATTAAATTACGATCAGATAAGCATCCGGGGCCGCCTTAGGGCCCTTGGTGGGGTCTAGGGGGAAGAGACCCAGGAAGGTCAGAGGTTTTAGGCATTTAATTACGGTCAGATGAGCATATTTTGATACCTTATTTGTGACACTGGCATTAATTGGAGTCGGGTACAGGGCAGAGCCCCAGAATCTCAGGGTTTTGGGCATTAAATTACGATCAGATAAGCATCCGAGGGCCGCCTTAGGGCCCTTGGTGGGGTCCAGGGGGCAGAGCCCCCGGAAGCTCAGGGAAAAATCATGCCATTTCAGCAACATTTGTAAATCACTGGTATCGAATTAGAAATACACCATGTCTGAATTTTATTAGGGGGCAACTGCCCCCAAGCCCCCCTATCAGTACGCCAGTGCGAGGGAGCATAGTGAACGAGAGGGGTGAAGGTGACGGAAGTGACTACTTCCTCATAGGTTTTTGAAGTTTTGTTGTATTAAATAATTACATTCCTTAACAAAACTATAGTATAACAGAAAACGAGCAATATACTTTTTTCACATTTCACATTTCTACAATATTTACATGTAAATTTTGAAGGATATTATGCGAGAGAGCGAAGCTCCCGAGCGAGAAGATTTTTGCATTTTTATTTGTCTAAACACTGCACTCTTGGGCCCTCGAGAGCCTAAAAGTGTGTTGCGGTCTTTATAGTCAGTATTTGCTATACATTTTGTGTGTGCACTTTTTCAAATTTTCCGGGGGGGACGATCCCCCCTAAAAAAATTGAGGGGGGGACGAAACATTCACGGAAGCGTAAATGTAGTCCCATCTTTAGAGGTTCGTGCGGTAACATGTAGTCCATGTAGTCATATGTACCGTTATACGTGCCTGACTTGTTGTGCTGGACTCGCTGTGTATGGATCGAGCAGTTTGCAATGGGAAGACCGCGCATGCGCATTACCAACCAAAACACGCCAAAACATCGCTAAGCAGCTCAGTCAGTGATGTTTCGGCACAAGCGTAAACGGGTGCACAAAACATCGCGATTTTTCAAAATGAGGTATTTGACAGCAGGTGTGGAGGGGAGCATAGTTTCGACGATTGCATAAAAAGGGACACCCCAAACGCGTAAATTGTGGAGGTGAACATTCCGCTGTATATAATGGATGCGAAGAAGCACAAAAAGTACGAAATATAAAAGTGCTAAATAATCTGAGCTATGCTCGAGCTGCTCGTCAATTAAATGAAGAAAATGAAAATATGCAAGCGCAAGTCCCTATGCCATTGTAGCGTAAACTATATAGCTAGCTCCTCCCCAAAGCCAGGTAAAACATCAAATAATCCACCAACCTCCGTAATGTAAAGCAAAACCACCCCACCCCAAAAAAAAAAAAAATCGACAACTCTCAATCGTTTCCGGATCTCACTCCAAAGACAGATCCTCCCTTGCCACAACGCCAATAATATAGGCAGACAAACGAAAAGACAGGGCGACTGACTGTTATAACACGGGCAACACACGAAGAATCGCTAACATTTGTCCTACACCTAATGATCCAATTTATGAAAGACAAGTCAGAAGGAGAGATGCTGTCTTCATGCAATCAAGACAGCTGCTGGTCAGCTTCATGCATGCCAAACAAACGCAAGGGGGCCGAGAGGCTTTGCTCCCCCCGCCAAAAAGAGAGAGAGAGAGAGAGGAAAAAGGAAGAAGAAAAGAAAAGGGGAAAAAGAAGGAGATCGGGTGGCCGAAAGACCCTTGCCTCCCCCAAGCAAACTTAAAAGAGAAAGAAGGAAGGGAAGGGAAAGACGAAAGAAATGGAAAGAGAAAAAAAGAGACAGAATAAAGGTAGGGGAGATCAGTTGCGACTTTTCCCGCCAACAATGTGTGGATCGGGGGGCGAAAGGCCCTTGCCCCCCACTCAGCAAAAAATGGAGAGAGAGAGAGAAGGAAGGGAAGGGAAAGGGAAAGAGGAGAGAAAGGGAAAGAAAATAAAGAGGAAGAAGAAAAGAAAAAGGGTAAAAGATGGGAAAATCAGTTGCGATTTGTATCGCTCCTTCTTTCATCATTTTACAACTATCATTGTACAAATGTATTTACATATTTATTTATTTATTTATTCCTGTTTGACAACAATAATATGAATATAAACTTATAACAGCAACACAACAGTATGGCAGAAAGAAACGCAAAAATGATCACGCATTTGCATGTAAGTGTATCATTAGAATTATTCATATTATTTTATTACATCTTGTGAAATAGTCTGCATTCAAGTTTTTGGGAAGTTTTTGTGTGTATTTGTATGAAATAAAGCGTTTGGAACTTATAATGCACATGATGCAATTTCAGGTGCAATTTACTGTGTGAAACGCCTTGTCGAATACTCGAATACTCTTTTATTTTTGTTTAACCTTTTATACAGTAATACAGATATGTGCAAGCCAACCAATTTTGTTTTCAATCATGTGAACCACAACCTTTCTACACCTGATCAAATATGGGACACGCACGGCCAGGCACTAGTGTAGGAAATCTTCAAACGTTAATCAGTTATATGATAAAATAACTTGCCTTTTGCCTTACGAAAAAGTATATATTTAGTCAGGCCTGAATTGAGTGGCAAAACAATTATTGTGTTATAAGGAAACAAACGTATTTGATGACATTAAAAATTCCCCAATAGCCAAAACGATTTGAGAGTGAGTACTCGTTTTTGTTCTTCTTCAAAACTTACTCAATAAAAAAAATACTAATAGCTGGCCCGGATACTTTAGCCTGTCACGAAACGCAAGTAGGTGTCTCAGGCCCAGGCCTGAGGTGTCTTTCCATTTTCATGTTGATGCTAAATGTTGCTGAAATGAAATATTTATATATTTGTATATTTTGTATGCGTTTGTTGGAAAATGACAAATTCCCAAATTTACAATCAGGGCCCTCGGAACGGCGGGGCTCGGGGCTCGAGCTGCCCCCCCCCCCACACACACACTTTTTCGAAAAAGTATATTAAAGTAGCTGTGCGAAGATTTTAAAAACTAACTTTATTGTCATTATTGCAAAGGTAAAACTTTGATTGGACAATTTTATCAAAGTTCAATGCTTGGAAACATTAAAAGTAATGATTATTATCAATTACAAAACGCTTAAATACAGCCCCGGCATAGCACCTGAAGAGCTCTCCGAACACTGCTGAGATGTGTGACATCACACGTTGGGCATGATTGATTAATTGCCTATTTTCGAAAGTTATTAAAAGTTACATGACTGAAAAGAGGAAATATCAGGCATTTTAAAGATGCTGGTATCTATGCGGGGCAGCCCCAAAACTAATGCTAAACCTATCAAACCCGGCCAAAGTATGATGTTTCTGATTCCTTACCATGCCTTTATAACGGGCGCTGAAAATCTCTTTCTTTAGTGCGGACGTGTGACCGCTTAAATGTCCAATAAAATTGTTATGAAAGCGTGCCGACCGTCGTAAGAACATCGGCCATTAATTTCCGACTAGTTGTTTTTATCGCCGATCAATCGGCAAACATATGCCAACCATTCGCCAATATTTCCACGAGCGGTTCACGAGACCATTTGATGATCGGATAATTTTCATACGACAATCGCCAACCGATCAGCAACTGATCGCCCACTGTACATTCCTGCAAATTGGTTGTCGATGGTTGCACCTTTTGGGGTTGTCAGAAGTCGGCAACCGGTCGTACGCCTAGTGTGACTTGGACTTCAAATCTTTTCACTTTCACTGGTGATTGGAGCCACAGTGACACATCCTCTCTCCATTTCAGCCATTCATTTCTTCTTGGACATATGCTTCCTTTCTTTTCTTCCATCATTTTTTCTTGGGGCCGTTTAACTGTTTTCATCCACAGACAGCAGTCCAACCTCAAAGTATTGATTTGTGCATTATTCAATGTGATCAATATATATTTCTAAATGAAATACAAAAGTTCATATCTTTCAAATTGTGTTAATACTACAAATGTATTTGTGCAACGTTGAGGTGATCTTTTATGAAACTGTCAAATTTTGTATCATTTTTTTGTTATAGATATTTGTTCTCGCTTCAAAGGCGTACACAGCAAAATTTAACAAATAGAATGATTTGTAGAAGATGGTACTTTATGTAAATATACGAAAATCAAATTTATGATTGTGGCAGATTTACGCGATTTTTGTGTGTTTGATTTTGTGATCCTAGAACCGAGATCAACGCATGGTTCAGCACTGGTTTTGTGTCCATGATGTTTGCACTAGATGTATGTGACAAAGTACCCGTGTATGGGATATCCACATCTGAATTCTGCATGTAAGTCATTACTTAATTGTTTTTTTCACGACCACACTGAGAGTAAAAATCACTCAATATAACTATTGGCTAACGTTCTTAATTCTTCATTTCTGGCACCACATAATATAGGCCTATAACTACACTGAAAAACTACTCATTTTGTAAGCTAAAAGATCGAAAAAAACGAAAAGTAAAAAAAAAAAAAGTTAAGCAAAAACTGAATACATAAACAATAGAAATACAGAACAGAAAACAAAACGTTATCCATACAATGTACGTCATTTTTTTCTCATACAGAATAAAACAATTGCAAAAATTGAACTGAATTAAAAATTTACATTCAATATTCCGTGTTGGAAGATCGCTCATGCCAACATGGAAAAGTGCTATACAGTCATGATGTCAGACTAATTTTGCCATCTACATGAAAGTTTGTATTTCATTGAGTGATTAATCTTATTTGAAAACTCTTGGTGGCTTAAGCATTTGATATTACCTCTTAATTATTTTTTTGGGGGGTCGATTTGTTTTGTATTGTTTTTTTCTGGAAATGTCATTCCATAACCCTTTTGTCCGAGTACTAGTAGTCTTAGGGGTATGATCGAAGACCAAAATATATATATATATATATATATATATATATATATATATACATGTGCATGATGATTTCAAGTACATCTTCTTCTGATTCTACTACACACTACAACTTCTTCTTCGATCTCTTCTTCCTCTTCCTCTTTAACTTCTTCTTCTCCCCCTCTTATTTTCCTTTCCAGACATCACCCCAAGTCCAAGGTCCCTTACCACTACTACGAACCCAAGAGTACGAAGGAATGCTCTTTCATTAACAAAAAAGAACTTCGACTGACCAGTGGCCATAAATTCCTGACCGAACGCGCCATGTTCGCTCGCTGGTCTCTCATCTACGACATCACCTTCCATTACCCGTCTTGGAAGGCCACCATGGAGAACGTCACCGGTAATCTAGATACGCCGTTCCTACGCAAATACAAGGAGGCGTTGAAGAATGGGACACGGGTCCGCGCTATTAAGGTCGTCGATAAAGCACCGCAGAACGGTACGAGCGGGTTCGACAAAAAGGCGCAAAGGATGAAAAATCATTACCGAAAGTAGAGTCGCAAATTAAAGACCAGAATCTGACAGTCAATATAGATAAGGATCATGCTCCTCGAATAAAGAAGAAGGTTGTCAAAAAAGTTGTCTGGAAAAAGGCGCCTAAGGATGAAAAATCGTTACCGGAAATAGATTCACAAACTGAAGACCGGAATCACAATGATACGGGCCATGATCCTCTAGAAAAGAAGAAAAAGGTTGTCAAGGAAGTTGTCAGAAATGTCATCGATACAGCATCGAAGAACGGTACGAATGGGATGGGGAAAAAGACGCTTGAGGATTAAAAATAATTACCGAAAGTAGAGTCGCAAATTAAGGACCAGAATCTGACAGTCAATAAAGATAAGGATCATGCTCCTCGAATAGAGAAGAAGGTTGTCAAAAAAGTTATCAGGAAAAAGCGTAAGCGAACAAAGAATCAATGATACTTCCCTTTTTTTCAATCCAATGTGAACATTTTAAAGGGGAAGTCCGCCCTAATGATAAGTTTGTTTTAATACAAGGAGAAAATGTGAAAAAAAAATCAGTGAAGGTTTGAGAAAAATCGGACAATAAATAAGAAAGTTATGGATTTTTCAAATCCATAACTTTTAATGAAATACTTCTAATCGGTGAGTCAAATTGGCAACGCGGTCTCTAAATATGATGTCAGCCCCTCACATGTTATCCTTTGTTGAAACTAAAATGTCATTAAATTCCATTTTGATCAAAGATATATTTTCTTCATGCCTATCTCGATCATATATCACGGATAGCATGTTCTTTCATGCACCCTCATATAAGATAGGTGTACTATTCAATTAACATTCAGAGAAATGGAGATTTTGGGTCATTCTGTCATTCAGATCAGTGGTGAAGGGATGACATCACAATTTCTGACCGCATTGCCAATTTGTCTCAAAGATTCCATGATCTTCATGATTTTGACAGATTCATAACTTTCTTATTTGTTGTCCGATTTTTCTCAAACTTTCACCGAATTGTTTCTCTAATTTGTCTGCTTCTATTAAAACCGATTTAATAATAGGGTGGACTTCCCCTTTAAGAAAATTGATGGATTGCAAATCACTGTTTCTATTGTTTGGATCCACCAAACGCTCTATTCGATGTTCTACCGCGGGATTCTAACGATTCGCCTCCGTTTACCGCCCCGGAAAAAAAACCTCTTAGAAGTGTGGACAATATCATGACGGTTCCCCACGGCACTCAGTGGGTAGAGAAGTGGTCTCGTAACCGGGAAATCCCGGGTTCGAAACCAAGTCGACGCGCTAGTGCCCTTTTGGTAAGGCATTGACCCTAATCACCAAGTCCCTTGGAGAGGACTCAAAGCCGTCTGTCTCCAGTTTGCTTACTTACAAGCATACACATGCTTTCTTAGCAGTCGGGTATAAACAAACCATCAAACGAGTTATTTGAGCATTCAACATTATATGATAATTGTAATGTAATGTGCATTCAGTATGCAGTTTATTCTTTTGATTACCATCTTAATTCTGTTTTCTTTTATTTTGTATACTAATTTAAATTGTTATGATTTGATAATCTCTGTGCAATTATTATACATGTATGTCATTTAACATTATCCGAATGACACGGAAATGCCATTTTCATCAACCT
The DNA here is from genome assembly GCA_037976565.1 of Mesocentrotus franciscanus. Lineage (NCBI taxonomy): Eukaryota > Metazoa > Echinodermata > Echinoidea > Camarodonta > Strongylocentrotidae > Mesocentrotus > Mesocentrotus franciscanus. Next base: position 22,513,218 of record CP137674.1, on the reverse strand, counting down.
TTTAAATAAAATGTCTATTTGTTTTAAACATTCATTTACTTTCGAAATTTTATTTATCAATTACATGTAAACATGAATGATCCAGTTGCGGCTGCTTATCACTTAAAATTTCAATAATGGTTTACTGATGCCCCCGAAAAAGATATTTACAAATATTTTTTAATTCAATAACAGTTTCGTGAGCATACTGCAGCGTTCCCTCAAACATTGAGGGCGCAATTTCAAGTATAATATCTCCAAGAACTTTTGTCTAAAGTGTTGGCTGAAGAAATAGAGAATGTATTAGAAGAGGTGATAAATGCAGATCAAGTGGGATTTCTGCCTGGTAGGAATATAAGAGAAGCTGTGAGAATTATTGACGTTGTCATATTTTACACACAGGTATACAATGTACAGGGTTTTTTAGTAACAGATGATTGGAGAAAGCTTTTGACACCGTCTCACACTCATATATGAATATGTATTTCTTAATAACAAAATGTGGTTTTGGCCCATATTTTTGTAGATGGATAGAACTATTGTATAATAATGCAGTTAGCTGAGTCATGAATGGGGCTTTTGCACAGGCTATTTTGAAATAGGCAGGTTACCGTCACCTTTTCTTTTTTTTATATTGAAAAATCTATTTTTTCCTCTCAAATTGCAGAATTGTATCACAATTTGTATACTTGATTGAATATGTAATATATTAGTTTGGATACTTATGGAAAAATATTTTCCCCATTGGTTTACGTGTTAAAATTATCTTTGTGCGAGCGCAGACATGCACCATACAGTGCTTTTTGTCTGCGATTCCCAAATGATTGAAACTTTCAGTCATTTTTCCAGCGAAGATTAACAGACAGTGTCCCAGATTTTCTGTGATGTTTTAACCAATCTTTACTCAAGAAAAGGATAAGGTAAGAATTCTCGGTAGATTTTTGTGTCAATTCGGTATATAAAAGAGATATCGACTGCTTTAATATTCGAGGACTGACTGTTTCTATACTGGCTCGCGGGAAAGTTGCATCTTGCCCTTGAGCGTATCAAAACAGCCAGTCCTCTCGTAGCAGTCGATATCTCTATACTATACAATGGATGACGTCATAGATATTTTCTTCCATGGCACTACTATGCATGCATTCAGCGGGCGTACGGGAATTCAAATGCCTCCCGCGGCCAACTCCCGCGGTGTCACGGCGCTCACGCTGTGCAATTTATGCTGAGCCGCAGTAACTGCACTACTTTTTTGTTAAAGCTTTCTATACAAATTAATTAGTTCAATATAAATTAAACAATCTGACAAACAAAAAGTTAAAGGAGAAGGTGCTGCTTCATAACCAATAATAAACCAATTTGTTATATTTACATAAAATGACATGGTACTTTTTTTTTACTCCTAGATTTTATTATTATTATATGAGGGTCTTGTATCAGTGGAGGTCTTTAACTATACTATTGTAAATTTAAAAAACAAGCAAACAACGATAATAGATAAGTGTCAGGATCAATGAGGAAGTGAGAGAGTGAGCAGGAATTAAAAAAATACATATATTATATATATATATATATATATATATATATAACTTTACATGGTACATTAATAGGACATCTATATATAACCCCAAATGGTACATTAACAGGTCATCATAAAAACTGGTATATTACCCTAACCCTAAATTCAAAACAAGATAACTAATTAAACTAATGACTAATGAATAAACCTATTGTTTCTTGGGAGGCCTATAAGTTTCCTCTGCCTGCAAACGTACGTAGAGGGCAGTAATTATATTGTTCAATCGTTAACAGGACATGAGAATGTCCTGCTAATGACCATGTCTACTTGGTGCCAGGTAAAAATGTCAGAGGTAAAAACGTCTGAGGTTATAATGTCAGAAGTAAAAATGTCAAAGGTAATAATGTCAGAGGTAATAATGTCAGTGAGAGGTAATAATGTCAGAGGTAATAATGTCAGAGGTAAAAACAAATAATGATTATGGTTGTATTTGGGTCAAAAATAGGGCAAGAAGGAGCAACAGAAGTGAAGATTGTATTTGTTTTTTTTTTAGGCTTGAAAAGTGTCCTCTGTGATTCATGGCCTTGGCGTACAATCCAATGCATATTAAGAAACTGAAACATTTTAAATTTGTTTCCCAACTCATTCCATATCATGGACACTTCAGTACATTTATAGAAGATATGATAATAGGTTTCTCGACATCTTTTCTACAAAAGGAACACAATTTGACTGTATTCAGCCAAAATGATTCAGTTTATCATTACAAAATACGATGCTATGTAACAGTTTGTACTGAAATTCCCTTAACTACCAATCTAGAGTGGAAAATCTGGGGATTGAGAAACATGTTGTAATTGCCGACTTATCCACATTTAAAGCTATTACCTCTGGATGCAAAGCAAAGGAAACTTGTATTGTAGCAATAAAAATGTTATAGAACATTTTGGAAGACACGGACTCAAAAGAAAACACTGTTTTGTTAATGCTAAATTTAATGTTGGAAAGATCAATAGTGTCATTCAGAGTATCATCTCTCCCTCTGCATATTCTCTTAATCTTCCAGGCAGCTGGCAACTTGGTGTATAGATCATTTAGGAAAAAACAATTCGTCTACATTAAGACCTTTCCTTATGAAATAGTCCCTGATCTCATATTACCTTCTGCGTCAATCAAATGTTTAACTTGAAAAATGTCTACATGAAATAATTTGCATTAAAAGGAATTATCCTACCTTCAATAAAAGTATTGTTAAAGATAATTCGATTTTCATTATGTGTTTTTTTTTGACAATATATTCCTTCTCTTTTAGATAATTCAATATATTCAAAAAGTCCAAGTAGAGACTGGGTGCCCTGACATTGATTGTTTTGGAATTATAATTGCAAAGAAATATAAACCTTCCTCCTACCGTTCTAAATATATATTCGAAAAATTGTTTCCATTTCATGTCACACTACACGCTGTGCATAAATCATGTACTTGAAATTCAACATTTTCAATCCCCCAGTATCGTAGTTCAAATATAGAATATTCCTTTTATCTTATCATGGCCATTCCATATCAAGTTAAAGCATATCTTCTCAACTTCTCTCAACTTCCTTGAAAACCATTGGTGGTAGTGACATTATAGAAGACACATATATTAATTTAGTGATTGCAAAAACTTTAACCAATTGAATTTTCAAAAATAGTGTTAAATCCCGTTGCTTCCACCACCCTAACAATCTGTTTATTTTGCTCAGTATTTCTTTATAATTCATTTCTTCCTAAACATTAATATCCAAAGAGAAGTATATCCCAAGCATCTTTACCAAAGAAACCGTCTTACCCAATGCAATATTTTCATTACTGTGTCTGGAAGACCCCAGCTTCATAATTTGTGTTTTGTCCCTATTAATTAATACCTGAGAGAAGGAATCCATTATTTTTTCTAAGGTTTTCATATCTTCTAACCGGATAATCATAATGATATATCGAAAAGTCTCGTTCATTCTTACATCCGATTGTAACTTAACCTGCGCTAGCTAGCCAGCTGCACGTACGCATCGCACGCATATTCATATGCAATTATATTATTAATGAGCTTGGCCCTTGGGAATTGTTAGACTCGATATATTCACGACCATTCAGGCAGCTCCACAGAGCTATCAATACCATGGCTGATTTTAGCACTTTCCGGCAAAGGATCTGCCAAAGAACTCCGAAGGTAAGCCTCGTATTATAGTTAGCTCAAGATCTTAACGTCTAACTTTCCTTTTAAATCTAAAGTTAGACTAGCTTTTTAGTCTAATAAACTTTGCTGTTATTAAATATTATTTGTTTATTCCTAACCAGATCCTAGAGTCTAGACTATAATGTCGACAATGTTACACACGTTGCATTCGGCCGCAGCGGCGGCAGCAACTAGCAGTGCACTGCATACATTAGACATACATAACCGTCTGGTATGGGTTATTCATTAATAAAACTGACATTTGTCAACCTTCCCTATACACAGACGGTACCCCTTACGGATCGCACAGCGGGGGAGAGACTCAGAATGCTACCGTATTGTGTACCACATCTGGTACAAAAACTTCTCCCCCGTTTGTCTTTATTTAGATCTAATTGTCTGATTCATAAATCAGACATAAGAAAGTATGTAGGCCTATATTTCTTTCTTATATAAAATTCATAAAATTGTTATTACGTAATTCATATGGCGAAATTTACGGTCTTACTTTGTACGTCGTATATCAAATTTTTGTCTCGGAAACAGTGATCGGGGAAACCTCGCTATTCGTAAGGACCGCTATTCATAAGGACCATTATTCGTAAGGACCGCTATTCATAATCAAAGGAGAGGGTCGCTATTCATAATAAAAAATCGGGGTCGTTATTCATAAGGGTCTCTATTCATAATACTAGAAACGGATCGCTATTCATAATACGAGAAGAGGTTCGCTATTCATAACAGGAGAAGAGGGTCGCTATTCATAAGGCCCAAACAAAGAAGATGTTGTATTGCCCTTTGCGACCGACCTAAAAAAATCCCTGGATGCTCATCTTACCGTAATTAAATGCCTAAAACCCCTGAGCTTCATTGGGTTCCGCCACTTGACCCCCGCCGGGGCTTTGCCCCTGGACCCAACGCCAATTTACGCTCCACTTGCTTCGCTCGCTTTGCTCTACCTGATCGTAAATACTTTAGCCCCCTCCCCCACTTTGAAAAACGTTCCGTGGGGCCTGCATGTAACATGTAAGAGTGATGGTGATGCGGATTTTTTTTTTGACCCCTCCCACGTTTCTGCTGACTACGCCACTGCTCATTCGTCCCTCCCATTTCGCCCCCCGTCATGAAAAGAAATCGCCGCCCCTGGTATATAGCATGCACTGCACCAGCTAGAAACCAGGGAGATTTGGGCGACGTTCCCGGTTTTGAATTGTTATTCATGACACATTTTGAAGGCACTAAAAGAAAAAGTTTTTAAAAAAGATTTCCGACCGACCAACCCATGTTTTGGCACCTGAAAGGCAATACAACATCTTTTTTTTTTTTTTAGGCCTAATAGGAGAAGAGGGTCTGTTGCCGCACAAATTGTCGACGGCGACAATTTGTGCCGATTTTTGCAAAATAAAATAAAAATGCAAAAATCTTCTCACTAGGTAGCTACGCTCCCTCGCATAATATCCTTCAAAATGTACAAGTAAATTCCGAGAAAAGTGAAGTGTGAAAAAAGTAAATTGCTTGTTTTTATACTATAGTTTTGCTAAGGAATGTAATTTTTTAATACAACAAAACTTCAAAAACCGTCACCTTCACCCTTCTCGCTATGCTCCCTCGCACTTGCGTACTGATGGAGGGGGGCTAGGGGCAGTTCCCCCCCCCCAAAAAAAAAAATAATAATAATAATAATAATAAATAAATAAATAAATAAATAAAAAAATAAATAAATAAAAAAATATATATATATATATAATAATAATAATAATATTCAAACGTGGTTTATTTCTTATTCGAGACCAGTGATTTACAAATGTTGCTGAAATGACATGATTTTTCCCTGAGCTTCCGGGGGCTCTGCCCCCTGGACCCCACCAAGGGCCCTAAGGCGAGCCCTTGGTTGCTCATCTGACGCTGATTAATGCCTAAAACCCCTGAGCTTCCTGGGGCTCCTCCCCCTGGATGGTCATCTGACCTTAATTAAATGCCTAAAACCCTTGAGCTTCATGGGGCTCCGCCACTTGACCCCCGCCGGGGCTTTACCACTAGACCCCACGTCAATTTACGCTCCACTTGCTTTGCTCTACCTGATCGTAAATACCTTAGCCCCCCCCCCCCCTCCCCACTTTGAAAAACGTTCCGCGGGGCCTGCATGTAACATGTAAGAGTGGTGGTGATTTGGATTTGTTTTTCTGCCCCCAAACGTTTTTGCTCTTACATTACGCCAATGCTCCCCGTCCCTCCTTTTCGTCCTCCCCGGTCATGAAAAGAAATCGGCGCCCCTGGTTGTTGTTGATGAAAATACTCATGACGGTGACAATAATAAAATGAGGAGGAGGAAGGAGAAGAAAAAAGAAATACTGATGATAATATTGATTTTGATGTTGTATATAGCAAATAAACTATACTGGTTACGTGTCCAACCCCGAAGAGTGCTGGGAGGCCTGTATGTTTCCAAGTTATCCGTCTATCCGACCGCTCATACGTACGTACACGCGATAAGAACGCCTGAGTGGATTTTCGTCAAACTTGGCTTAGAGATATTCTACGGCAGTACAGCTGGTATATAGATGATTTTGAAATGCAGATTTAATGGTTGATGTAGTCTATAATGGCTGTTGTCAATAGATAATTTTGTCTTTTGAACATATACTAATATATTTACTAATATATTTTGGCAATCTATTCCATTTCGTACAATGTTCGACAAATTTTTTATCATCTTCATTACTCAACACACTGTTGATCGGTGTTTATTTACGTCAATTATTTAATATAGGCAGAGGCAGTGGTGGAACCAGGGGGGGCGGGCCCCCTCCCCTGACAAAAAACACAGGCAAAAACACACATACCAACACACAAACATCCAATCCCACACCCAAACACGTACATCCAAAAACATATAGGCCTAATAAAAAAAAAAATTTAAATGTTCTCACTATATTTTTTTTATTGATTCCAAAACAAAACAAATCATTCTTAGAAGTTGTTTTTCATCTTGACATGATTCAATACATTTTCAATACATAGATTGTACGATTAATGAAACAAAAAATGAAATCAGTTGTAACATAAAACAAATAGCCCCATCCAACCGAACACACTACTACCCCCAACCATGCGACACACGACACACACACGCACAAACACATACACACACCACCCGACCACACTTCCACACACATACTATACCACGCACTGTTCCTAGCCCCCTCAGAATAGCCAAAATAGGAACGAAATAATCTATACAAAACTTGAATAAATAATTAAAACGAGGCTACAATAACCCAGTGGTAAAAGTTAATGAAAACTTCACTTGTTCCCACTTCTGTAAATGTAAGGCCTTTTTGAAAATCACCCAAAGACAATAGAGGTGTGGCTTTCCACACACGACAGAAACAATACATCTACTAAATTACTATAGTAGTTAGTACTTCTTAACATGTAATTAAAATGAACTTATCCTCCAATAACTAACTCTCTTCTAAATGTTTACAGTAAATTGTCCTCATTAAGGTACATATATGTGTAATGGCCTTCCCAACACAAGCTTTTGATTCCGAGTCTTCGCCTCCTTCTGCTTTAGAATTTATTTACTGCACTGTTCTATTTTGTGTTAACCATGCATACTTATCGTCAATGAGAAGGAAATAAATGTGAATTTCAAATTTCAATTTCACATATACATGTAATCATTTTTCGCACATCTTCTTTTTTTTTTTTGGTTACATGTTGAGTGTATATGCAACGTATTGCAACTTATTGTCAATAATAAATTACATGTATATACATATGTATATTATTATAGAGCACTTCCGTCCCGTCCGACCGTCCGGAGTTGATGATCGTGAGTATGGGTCAACATCTGACACATGTGTGATTCCGTCACAAAATCACTGCAAATAATTTATTTTGTCACAAAAGCAATCTCACAAAGTGATTTTGTCACGAAATCAATCAATCAATAGTCTGATTTCAGACCCTTTTACCGAATGGTCGTACGTTTTGTGCTGCACAAATCAATCAGTTTAATATTGGCCATTATAAGTAGTGCGTGGGTTATTGATGTAGACAAATGCTCATGTACCTGTTACAGCTCATTTTATGTATGTTATTACCAAAGAAAAAATATGTCAGTCAGTCACTCAATAGTGTCTGACAGTAAAGTTTAGAAGGTTAACGGGTTTCCTTCCATAATTTGAATACTAGGACACTGCTAATGTTTAAATTTCACAGATAGGACATACATAATTCCTGCAAAGTTCTACAGAATTTAATGTTGGCTGCAAAAGGGACCTTGTATCTTTATAACCATTTATTTAATTACTTTTGTCTTTTTTATTATGTTAACATGTAAATTGATGTAAATATATATGAAATATGAAATATGTGAAATAAAACACCTCGGTAAGAGGACACGAAAAGAAAAACATATTTATATGATAGAGTGCTTTTATCAGGGTTGTGAAACGAATACAACATGAAATTAAAATTTTGCCTCGTCGCGGTTTCGACTCTGATCTTTGAACTGAATTAAATTGTATTTGTTTATTAAAAAATCAACATGACGTGCAGCTCAAGGCTGATGATGTATGTTTTACAAAGTAATCAGATATTTACAATATTATAAAACAGTGTCAAAATACAAAAGCAATATAATAAAACTTTTAAAATACAACCCAATATAACAAGATAACAATGGTAACAATCAGGCGCGCCGCCGGAAGCAGTTTGGGATGGGGGGGGGGCACACATTCCAGGGGGCTCACCTTTCAGGAGCAGTGGCGTAATGAGCAAAAAAAGTTTGGGGTAGGAGAAAAATCTGCATTTAACACCACTCTTACAAGTTACATGCCGGCCCCGTAGAACGTTTTTCAAAGTTTTTCAAAGTATCAACGATCAGGTAGAGCGTAGCGAGTGAAGCGTAAATTGGCGTAGAGTCCAGGGGCTTTGCCCCGGCGGGGACCAAGGGGAGGAGCCCCCGGAAGCTCAGGGGTTTTAGGCATTTAATTACGGTCAGATTAGTATATTTTGATACCTTATTTGTGACACTGGCAGGTCACTAATTGGGGGGTCCAGGGGGCCGAGCCCCATGAAGCTCAAGGGTTTTAGGGATTTAATTACGGTCAGATGAGCATCGAGAGGCCCGATTTAGGGCCCTTGCTGGGGTCCAGGGGGCAGAGCCCCTGGAAGCTCAGGGGTTTAAGGTATTCAATTACGGTCAGATGAGCATCCAGGGGCCCTCCTTAGTGCCCTTGGTGGGGTCCAGAGTGCAGAGCCCCCTGGTGCTCAGGGTTTTAGGTATTCTATTACGGTAAGATGAGCATCCAGGGGCCCGCCTTAGGGCCCTCAGTGGGATCCATGCAGGGGGGTAAGCTCAGGGGTTTTTAGGCATTTAATTACGATTAGATTAGCATATTTTGGTACTCATTATTTATGAAACTGGCAGATCACTCATTCTTTCTTTCTCTCTTTCTTTCTTTTTCTCTTTAACATACTTTTTCAAAAAAGTGAGGGGGGTCGAGCCCCCCATCCCCGCCGTTCTGCATGCCCTGACATGAAGGCTTCTAAATAAGCATATTTTTTGCCTGACTGTATATTTGGGAATTTGTAATTTTCCAATTAACGCATAAAAAAGTATAATTTGCACATACAAAAATCGAAAAGAAATCCCTGAAAATCATGTAATTTCAGCAACATTTGCTCACTCCGAAACTGATGACTATTTTCCAGAATGTAACTGTAAATACTTGTTCACAGATGAATTTAAATTAAAGTTTCAGAACTCAAACAACAGTTTTTCAATTTTAAATGTAAATGCTCGAAGTCTCCCGAGAAATTTTGATTAGTTACAGTTGTTATTGAAAAGTCTGAATCATGCATTTACAGCTATAGGCACTGGCGTACTGGTGGGGGGCTTGGGGGGCGCTAGCCCCCCAAATAAAATTAAACCATGACTTATTTTCAATTCCATACAAGTGATTTATAAATGTTCGTGATATCACATGATTTTCAACAAAATGCGCGTTTCTCCATTTCTGTTGCAAACTGACACATTCCCAAAATAGCCAGGAAGAGCATATGTGTTTTTATAGTCACTAATGGGCCTTAATGGCCACTAACAGTTGTACACTAGTAGATAAAACATAGTTTATGATTTTCAGAACAAGGAACAGGAGGGTCCCGATTGACATTAATGATTTTACTATTGGTGGTCATGATATATCACGTGTGGATAATGTTCAACTTTTATGTATTACAGTCAATGAATTTCTCTCTTGTAAACCACATATTAGTAGTATATGTTCAAAAGTATCAAGATGTATAGGAATCATATCAAAGCTCAAATTTATATTCCAACAAAACATACTCATCACTTTGTATCGTAGCTTAATCTTGCCTCACGTTACATACTGTAACTCAGTATGGGGGCATTCTTTTAAAAGCCATCTTTCTAGATTAATAATACTTCAGAAAAAAGCAATTAGACTTATTTCGTCATCCCCATATAACTGTCCGAGTATGCCATTATTTAAGAAAATGAATATTTTACCAATATTTGAATTAATTTCTATGAACTCACTTATATTTATGTATAAATACCAATTTGGACTTTACCAAAAATATTTGATAATATGTTCACCCTTAATTCGTCTGTACATAATTACAAAACTCGTCAATGTAAATTATTTCATCAACCTAAGGTTTCCACTTCCATGGCCTCAATTACATTTCGTGTAAAATATATCAAATTGTGGAACAGCCTTGATCAAAGTATTCAGCAAAGCTCAAATCTTTCAAAATTCAAACTCTCTATAAACAGATTATACCTTACCAATATTAATGCATGCTAAGTAGATATATAAAATGTATTAATTAATTCGTATTTTCTTCTCTTATCTCATGAGCTCTTTCCCCTCCTATAATTCCCTCTTTCTTTTCACCATCTGAATTTATTTCTCCACCATGCTGACTCATTCTAATTATTTTCCTCTACCATACTGACTCCCCCTCCCCCTTTCTCTCTCTCTCTCTCTCTCTCTCTTTCTCTTTCTGTCCATATATTCTCTCCCTATGATATTTTTTTCTCTATCTCATCTATCTTCTTTCTCTGTCTGCATATAGTTATGTGTGTATGTGTTTGTATGTTAGGGTGCGTGTGTGTGTGTGTGTGTGTGTGTTTGTGCGGGAGCGTGTGTGTGTGTGTGTGTACGTGTACATGAATCTGTCTATTTGTAGTAGCTGTTAAGGTGGTCGCAATTTCCTGATTTATATACATGTATAATTTTGCTGTTTTTATAATTATCTCAAATGTTAAGAAATTTCTCTAACAAAGTTGTAAATTTTATATTGTATACCGGGGCCCTGCCCACAAGCAACTTGCCTCCATGTTTATGTTTATATTATTATTTTAATACAATGTGTTAATAATACTTTATTTTTTTTTTTTTTTTTAAACATGGAAAATAAATAAATTGAAAATTGAAATTTGAACTTTTGTTTTTCACTGGTATCGAATTAGAAATAAACCACGTTTAAATGTTATTTTGGGCGACTGCCCCCAGTTGTTATTTGTAAAAAGATCCCCCCCCCCTTTACATACTATACTATACTCCCCATCAGTACGCCAGTGTTCATGGGCTCATGTCTGCTCACCCCTATAATAAAAGCACACACGCTTTCCCATCCTCTCACAATATTTCCACGATATGCGCGTATCGCTATTATAAAATCCTCCTTTGATAAATATAGGGGCATGCGGAATGTTTAGGAAATAAAATTCCTGTTTACTCTCCTATTCTTTGAATGGAATATAATTTGTATGTGATTTAAACCAGGTTTTATTACTTTTAATTTTCTTTTTGGTTAAAAAATAAAAACCTTTTTTACTCCTTTACTGCTGTTTTTTTTTTTTTTTTTTGGGGGCGAAAATGTTTTGCCCCCCACTTCCGACGGCCATTGACTAACAATAATAAATATATAAAAATACAAAGGCAATATAACAAAATACCAATGTTAACATCACACAGCTATATCATAAAAGATGTTGACAAATCTTCCTCTTCATTTCTCTATACTCTCCGTTCTGTACAGTTGAGGGATTGTGCCCTTGTGCTAACCTCGGTATATTCCGTCGTCATGTTCTTTGTCGTATGCTACCTTCTCTACCGATCACCGTCCATGGAAGGCGGATATCGGCGATTCCGGTTCAGAAGTTCTTCAGAGGAGGACAAGGGTGACAGTAGTGGAACCGAACCTCCTACTCGGAGTCCGAACAACGGATACTACTTTCTCGATACCAATCAGGTGAGATGACAGAGATCACGGGGCCAGATCTCCAGGCTTTTCAAGAAAACATTGATTTGGGGGTATTTTTGTTGTAGTTGTTGGTTTTTTTTTGGGGGTCTATAAACATGTACAGTCAAGCCTGTCTTAGTAGCCACCTCTCTATAAAGGCCACCTGTCTGTTAGTGGTCATGTATTTTTTCTCCCTCGAGGGGAAAAAAAGTATGTTGTAGAACCTGTCTAGAAAGGCCACCTGCCTACAATGGTCATTTTCGCTGATTCCCTTTGGTGTCTTCAATATACAAGTTTGACTGTAAATGAAGTAGATACATGCATAATAGAAAGAAAAAGATATTTTATAGAGGTGTCGTGGCCGAGTAGCTTCGCTATAAAATGTCGATATTATATTATTATTGTTTTCGATCGAGAAATACATGTAATGGCATCGGAAATCACTCGGAGGCGGGAGGGGGTACGAGCAAAACTGTTTCCGCTGTAAATCGTTCTCGGAAGAAAAAGATTTTGGGTATTCGGGTATCGGGTAGGGAAGTGTGAAGACTCCCAACTCCCAAATTCCCTTGGAATACGATAACCGGAATCTGACCGGCATTGAAGGATCAATGATGATCAAAGATGAATGAATGAAGAAAAAAAACATTCATGAGGAGATTTTTCCATCCTTTTTATTTTCACCCCCTTCTCTCCTGCAGACATTCACTAAACGATGTAAACAATGTTCGTTGGTGTCGAGTGGTGGTCGCCTTTATGAATCAGGGGCCGGTGCTGACATCGACAGCGCCGACTGCGTCATCAGAATGAACACTGCCCCCGTCACCGGCTGGACGGAGGACGTTGGGGCTCGAACCGACATCCGTATCGTCGGGCATGTCAACCTGCCCAAGGGTCTCGCCAGGAAAGGCCCCCTACGACAAGAGATTCTGGAGGACGAGGACACGAGAGCCAAGTATATCGTTGTTCCTTGGCTGTACGACGAGAAGATCAACATGACAACTCATAGAGTGGTCCGGACTGCCAGAGGTTTTAGGAAGAAGTATCCCGAAGTGAACTTTGTTTTCCTGACCAGGGAAAAGTATGAAGCATCTGAGAAGAGGTTCAAGCTAGAGACTGGCTTTTCCAGGTAATTCTGACGATTCCCCTCTTTCTTACTTTTTTCTATTTTTGAAATAGCTCAAATGCCCATATTAAAAGGGATAGTTGAGTTCTGTTGCAGAGGGCGCTACACAAAATAATTTTTTGGTGAGATAATGAAAAACTGAGTGTCAAATTTGAAAGAATATACAATTTAAATGACAAAATCATCTTTCTTTGATCAAAATCGGTTCAGAGGCGGCTGAAATATCCTTAAATATAACAATTTCTAATATTTGTGGTGGTCCACAAATGTTCGGTAACTTTGAACCAGCCGTTGAAAAACGAGATAGCGCCTCAACGTTTTATTCCAGCAAATGCCAATATTGGCTTTTTGTTGGCTTTTTCGTATTGGTTATAATACGCTCAACCAGTCGGCCCCTGTATTGTTATTATTAATTAATTAATTAATTAACGGTCACCGTATTTTTGTGTAAGTGGAGCTGAATTGGTATGATCGTATTCAATCTAAATTCACACATTTTCGGGTCTAAATTTACCTTCATAGCAATTTTAGATTCTAAAAGGGCACTAGAAATGTCATAAATAAGAATAAGAGCAATAACCATGCACTTTGAAGGCATTTGCGGTCTTAAACAAGAACTTAAATATCTCTTTAACTACGTTTATATGAGGCCCAAGTCACACTAGAGCTACGACCGGTCGCCGACTCCCGACAACCACTGATCGGGAGTTAGTTGTCAGTGGTCAAGGATTGGTCTTCGGACCATTTTTGTCGGCTGGAGGTTTACACTGCTGCATCGAAAAAAATCTTTGCTGACCAAATTGGACGTGGAAAGGTTTTTCATGGATTTCCAAAGGAAGGTGACAGTTCTCAGACTGATTGGCGACTGATCTTCAGTGATTGACGACTATTTCCGGGCGATATATGGTTGAGGAAAGGTCGGCAGCTGATCGACGAATGATATACGATCAGTCACCGATTAATCTCAAGCGTTCAATTAATACTGACAACCAGCAAGGAATTTAGCTTCAGAATCGTTGAAATTTCTATGTTGCTTCTACTGCTGGCTCATAAATTCAGTTTTCTTAATACCTTTCCATTGAACATGAACATGTTAAAAGAAAGAGCGAAGAAAGTTTTATTTCTAACATCAGCATTTTTTGTTTACTGCTGCAACAGCCTGGAAGAACAGACCAAATGTCAGTCCAAAGGTGAAACAAAGGCTGATGATCTATTCATAGATACATGTTACATATTATGCTAACTTATGAAAAAAATAATGAAAAAAGTCCCTCCACTTCATAACATGTTATATTTGGGTTTTATAGATTTTCAAGGTAATGATTTTAACCCCTCCGCTCCCCCCCTCTAAACAGAAACATCATAATATAGATAAAGTTGCGCATTATCACAATTATGAGTCATGAACGGCATTATCTATTAAACAGTTTATAGCCCGGATGCAGTATAATCACATGTCACTCTGTTTTCTTTCAAGGTAGCCATTTGGTAAATTGATAATAACAGATGACTTCTGTTGTTATTTGTGAAAAGATCCCCCTTTACATACTATACTATACTCCCCATTTCCCTTCTTTTTCCATTACCTACTGCTATCTGTTATCTACACGCAGCTAAGCCATCAAATAGCTTCCATTATATACCTCTCTTTAGAAATCTAGCCATATGATGGGTCGAAATTGGAGTCGTGATTTTAGCCATGCCCGCCTACCAGTCAATAGTCTTTTTTTTAATGACCGCATGGCCCTGTTAACTGGCCGCATAAATACATTTTGGCGAGAGCCCCATTGGTTTACGTGTGAAACGTTTCTTTTTACGAGCGCGGATAGCATACAGTGTATGTGCGATTTGGTCGCTTAGTGTGTGCGATTCCCGAATGATCGTAACATTCAGGCAACTTTCTAGCGAAGGTTAACAGACATTGTCACAAAGTTTCTGTGTTGTTTTAACCAATCTTTACTCAAGAAAAGGATAAAGTAAGAATTCTTTGTAGATTTTTGTGTAAATTCGATATATAAAAGATTATGGACTGCTTTAATATTCGAGACATAGCTGTTTCTATACTGGCTCTCGGGGACGTGGCATCCTGCCATGACCCTGAGGCGCGTGGCGGTTAAACGTCCCCTTGAGCCTTTAGAAACAGCTATGACTCACGTAGAAGTCAATATATCTATATTATTAACCGTCTCCTTCCACCCCTTTCTGTTGTATTTTTCATTTTTCAAGGAAAAGCTAAACATCACACAGTGAAAAATATAACAGGAATAACGCCACATCTAAACAAATACAATTGCTAATAACAAGCAAGAAAATGAATTATCTATTATGCGTGTTTGTGGAAGTAATTTTACGACTCCCATTATAAAGCGTGCCGACCGTCGTAAGAAAATCGGCCATTGATTTCCGATCAATCGGCAAACAACTGCCAACCATTCGCCAATATTTCCACGAGCGGTTTACGAAAATATTTGATGATCGGATAATTTTCGTATGACAATCGGCAACCGATCGGCAACTATACATTCTTGCAAATTGGTTGTCGATAGTCGCACCATTTTTTGGTTGTCAGAAGTCGGCAACCCTGTCGTACGCCTAGTGTGACTTGTATTTCAATTCTTTTCATTTTACCGGCGATTGGAGCCACAGTATCGGTGACACATCCTCTCCCCATTCAGCTATTCATTTCTTCTTGGATATACGCTTTCTTTCTTTTCTTTCATCATTTTTTTCTTGAGGCCGTTGTGTGTGTGTGTGTGTACGTGTACATGACTCTGTCTATTTGTAGTAGCTGTTAAGGTGATCGCAATTTCCTGATTTATATACATGTATAATTTTGCTGTTTTTATAATTATCTCAAATGTTAAGAAATTTCTCTAACAAAGTTGTAAATTTTATATTGTATACCGGGGCCCTGTCCACAAGCAACTTGCTTATTAAGGGTATCCCTCCATGTTTATGTTTATGTTATTATTTTAATACAATGTGTTAATAATACTTTATATTTGTTCTTTTTTTAAAGATGGAAAATAAATAAATTGAAAATTGAAATTTGAACTTTTGTTTTTCACTGGTATCGAATTAGAAATAAACCACGTTTAAATTTTATTTGGGGGCGACTGCCTCCCCCCCCCCCAGTTGTTATTTCTGAAAAAGATCCCCCCCCCTTTACATACTATACTATACTCCCCATCAGTACGCCAGTGTTCATGGGCTCATGTCTGCTCACCCCTATAATAAAAAGCACACACGCTTTCCCATCCTCTCACAATATTTCCACGATATGCGCGTATCGCTATTATAAAATCCTCCTTTGATAAATATAGGGGCATGCGGAATGTTTGGGAAATTAAATTCCTGTTTACTCTCCTTTTCTTTGAATGGAATATAATTTGTATGTGATTTAAACCAGGTTTTATTACTTTTAATTTTCTTTTTGGTTAAAAAATAAAAACCTTTTTTACTCCTTTACTGCTTTTTTTTTTTTTTTTTTTTTTGGGGGCGAAATGCGTTTTGCCCCACTTCCGGCGGCCATTGACTAACAATAATAAAACTATAAAAATACAAAGGCAATATAACAAAATACCGATGTTAACATCACACAGCAATATCATAAAAGATGTTGACAAATCTTCCTCTTCATTTCTTTCATCATTTTTTTCTTGAGGCCGTTTAACAGTTTTCGTCCACAGACAGTAGTCCAAACTCAAAATATGGACTTTTGCATTATTCAATGTGATTAATATATATTTCCAGATAAAATACAAAAGTTCACATCTTTTAAATTGTGTACATACATGATTGTGTACATACATGTGCAACGTTGAGGTGATCTTTTATGAAACTGTCATGTTTTTTGTATAAGTATTTGTTCTTGCTTCTAAGGCGTACACTGCAAATATTAACAAATCTGTTTGTAGATAATGGTTCTTTATGTAAATATACAAAACTCAAATTTATGATTGTTGCAGATTTGCACGATTTTGGTGTGTTTGATTTTGTGATCCTAGAACCGAGATCCACACATGGTTCAGCACTGGTTTTGTGTCCATGATGTTTGCACTAGATGTATGCGACAAAGTACACGTTTATGGGCTATCCACATCTGAATTTTGCATGTAAGTCATTACTTAATTATTTTTTTTTTCACAACCACACTAAGAGTAACAAATCACTCAATATACTATCGGCTAACGTTCCTAATTTTTCATTTCTGGCACCACATGATAATTATATAACCAAGTTTTGTAAGCTAAAAGATCGACAAAACGAAAAGGAAAAAGAAAAATAGATAAAGTTAAACAAAACGTTGTCCATACCATGTATTTCTTTTTTTTTCTCGTACAAAATAAAACATTTGCAAAAATTGAACAAAATTACAAATAAACATTCAATATACCGTGTTGGATGATCGCTAATGCCAACATGGAAAGGCGCAATACAATCATGATGTCAGACTAATTTAGCCCTCTACATAAAAGTTTGTATTTCATTGAGTAATTCATCTTATTTGACTACTCTTGACGGCTTAAGCAGTGAAATTACCTTTTGGGGGGATTTGTTTTGTATTGTTTTCTCTGGAAATGTCATAACCTTTGTATCGGAGTAGTCTTAGGGTAGTATTAGGGGTATGATCTAAGACCAAAATAAATATATATATATAATGCCGTATCCGGACAACTACCCCCTAGGATAGTTGTCTGGGGGGTAGTTGTCCGGGGGTAGTTTTCCTAGGGGGTAGTTGTCCCGGGGGTAGTCGTCCTAGAGGGTGGTTGCCCTAGGGGGTAGTTGTCCTAGGGGGTTTTCCTAGAGGGTGGTTATCCTATAGGGGTGGTTATCCGGGGCGTGTCCAGGGGGTAGGTGTCCTAGAACCATATAATGCATGTTGATTTCAAGTACACCTTCTTCTACTTCTACTACTACTACAACTACTTCTTCTTCTTCGATCTCTCCTTCTTCTTCCTCCTATTTTACTTCTTCTTCTACCCCTCTCATTTTCTTTTCCAGACATCATCCCGAGTCCAAGGTTCCTTACCACTACTACGAACCCGAGAAGACGACGGAATGCTCTTTCCTTAAAAAAAGAGAACTTCGACTGGCCGGTGGCCATAGATTCATGACCGAACGCGCCATGTTCGCTCGCTGGTCCCTCATCTACGACATCACCTTCCATTACCCGTCTTGGAAGGCCGCCATCGAGAACGTCACCGGTAATCTAGATACGCCGTTCCTACGCAAATACAAGGAGGCGTTGAAGAATGGGACAGGGGTCCGCGTTATTCACAGACGTCGGTTCAGAAAGGTCGTCGATAAAGCACCACAGAACGGTACGAGCGGGATCGGCAAAACGGCGCCTAAGAATGTAACGTCATTACCGAAAGTAGAGTCGCAAATTAAAGACCAGAATCTGACAGTCAATAAAAATAAGGATAGTGCTCCTCAAATAGAGAAGAAGGTTGTCAGAAAAGTTGTCAGGAAAAAGGCGCCTAAGGATGAAAAAACGTTACCGGAAATAGATTCACAAACTGAAGACCGGAATCACAATGATACGGGCCATGATCCTCTAAAAAAGAAGAAAAAGGTTGTCAAGGAAGTTGTCAGAAATGTCGTCGATACTGAACCGCAGAACGGTACGAATGTGATTGAAAAAAAGACGCCTGAGGTTGAAAAGGCATTACCGAAAGTAGAGTCGCAAATGAAAGACCAGAATCTGACAGTCAATAAAGATAAGGATCATGCTCCTCGAATAAAAAAGAAGGTTGTCAGGAAAAAGCGTAATCGAACAAAGAATCACTGATATTTCCCTATTTTTCAATCCAATATGAACATTTAAAGGGGAAGTCCACCCTAATAATAAGTTTGTTTTAATACAAGGAGAAAATGTGAAAAACAGATCAGTGAAGGTTTGAGAAAATCGGACAATAAATAAGAAAGTTATGGATTTGAAACATGAAATTCTTCAAATCGGTGAGTCAAATTGGCAACGCGTTCTCTAAATAATTATGATGTCAGCCCCTCACATGTTATCCTTTGTTGAATGCAAAAAATGTCATTAAATTCCATTTTGATCAAAGATATATTTTCTTCATGCCTATTTCGATCATATATCACGGATAACATGTTCTTTCATGCACCCCCATATAAGATAGGTGTACTATTTAATTAACATTCAGAGAAATGGAGATTTTGGGTCATTCTGTCATTCAGATCAGTGGTGAAGGGACGACATCACAATTTCTGACCGCATTGCCAATTTGTCTCAAAGATTCAATGATTTTCATTATTTTGACAGATTCATAACTTTCTTATTTGTTGTCCGATTTTTCTCAAACTTTCACCGAATTGTTTCTCTAATTTTGTCTGCTTCTATTAAAACCGATTTAATAATAGGGTGGACTTCCCCTTTAAGAAATTGATGGATTGCAAATCACTGTTTCTATTGTTTGGATCCACCTACCGCTCTACGATTCGACCTACCTATTCGATGTTCTACCGCGGGATTCCAACGATTCGCCTCCGTTTACCGCCCCGGAAAAAAAACCTCTTAGAAGTGTGGAAAATATCATGACGGTTCCACACGGCACTCAGTGGGTAGAGAAGTGGTCTCGTAACCGGGAAATCCTGGGTTCGAAACCCAGTCGACGCGCTAGTGCTCTTTAGTAAGGCATTGACCCTAATTACCAAGTCCCTTGCAGAGGACTGAAAGCCGTCTGTCCCCGGTTTGCTCACTTCCAAGCATACACATGCTTTCTTAGCAGTCGGGTAGAAACAAACCATCAAACGAGTTATTTGAGCATTCAACATTTTTATGATAATTGTAATGTAATGTGCATTCAGTGTGCAATTTATTCTTTTGATTACCATCTTAATTCTGTTTTCTTTTATTTTGTATGCTAATTTAAATTGATATGATTTGATACTCTCTGTGCAATTATTATACATGTATGTCATTTAATAATATCCGAATGACACAGGAATGCCATTTTTATCAACCTATCAAATATAATGTATATTTGTTTTAAACATGTTTATTCATTTTCAAAATGTTATATTTCATGCCAGCATTTCATGTACGCATGAATGATCCAATTGCGGCTGCTTATCACTTACAATTTCATTAATGGTTTATTGATGCCCCCCGAAAAATGATATTTACAAATAATTTTAAATTCAATAACAGTTTCGTGAGCATACTGCAGCGTTCCCTCAAACATTGAGGGCGCAATTTCAAGTATAATATCTCCAAGAAAGAGCACAATCGCTAAATACAATCATGAATCTGAATTATATTCATGTTCACCGTGAGGCATGCAATTCGACAAGTTTGATTTTATTTTTGACTATCAATAATGACATTTTCTTCATGATTAAACTGTCATAAATGAAAAGGAACGATGTTGAAGACGTTAGCACCATCAAAACATAACCGCCAGTTGCGATTAATCAAAATTAATCGCAAGTCCTCCAATCAATATTATTATTAATCGTAAGTTTGCAGTCTCCTATCTCTGAAGTACATAGATGCGATTTATATCAATCGCAAATAACTTATGATTAATATGAACTCTATATAAGACGGGGCCCAGACAATTAAAAGCTACTAATTCCTTGAATAGCTTGATTTGAATTTGCTCTATGTCTATAACTACAATTATTTGTGATCAACCCCACAGCTTTCTGTTGCAGTATTTCTAGCTTAGTCATCTAAACTTTTAACGAGAAACCCCATGCAACATTACAGTACATTAAGTGACGCAGAACAATGCCATTATAAGAGTTTTGTGGCAAAATAAATCTTAGTTTGTAGACAACTCCATCACTTCGAGAAATTATCGTGCATACATTATTCAAATGCCATTCTATTTCCGTGATAATTATTCATCAAGTATTACACCAAGAAAATGAACGTTGTCACTTCGAGTAATCACCCGCTTTTAGAATTAAATTGTCTGGAATTTTCTTTCCTTGATCTAAAAATAACACAGTTTGATTATTGCGCAAGTTTGATTAATAAAATGATGTTAAAAGGGTGTGGGTCGTACCAGATAAAAATTAAAATGCTAACATTATTTTGTACCCATCCACAAATCAAGGGATAAAGAAGCGAAATCTATCGCCCAATATCACTTCTTACCACCATTAATTTTTATTAAGTACCGGGGAAAAAAATCTAAGAGTTTTCTTGATGACTTTGACTATCCTTTCCGATTTCCTTATCATCAACACTATGATTTGCTGGTTGTTCCTACATAGACCTATCTCTCTCTCTCTCTCGTCATCTCCTCTTTTTGATACTCTCTCTCTCTCTATCTATCTCTCTATCTCTATCTCTTTCACTTCCTTTCTCTCTCTTTCAGTCGGGGGATTAAACGCCATGGAGTACCCCCCCCCCTCGCCAGCCATTTCTACACCTGTTTTGTTATTAGTGAAGTCGAATCTATATACGCATGGTTTCATATGGCATTGCCTTTTTTACCCATTACCATTTACTGCATGTAACAGCATTCCATAGATCAGGACCATGATTTCTTTTTGACTTATGCAGGATCAATAATTTAGGATTTATCAAATGATAGTTTAATGAGTTCCGAGTATGGTAAGAATGGATAGTGTTATTTTATACAAAGATATTCTTATACGTAACGTTTATACGTCTAATATTAATTTTTTTAATTTGTTACATTTTATATTATGCTGTATCGGCGAAATGTTATTGATTGGTATGTTTTGCAGAAGAAAATAAATTTAATTCAATTATTAAAAAAACAGTTCATTTTATTTCATTTCAAGTGAAATTAATGCATTTGATTAAGAAATTCAATGGAAAAAATAACACTCGTATTCTCGTGGAAACTATGCATTTGCATTTGAATAGAAATTCATTGTAAAAGGCGTTGCATATATATGTGGGAACCTTAGATTCAAAGTACAATTATCTTGACCTTGTTATGTGAACTTTTTGTAAAGAGCGAGTTGTTGTTTTGCCACCCTTAGGTGCGATCAGAAAATAAGGGAACTATTGTTAGTTGCAGCATAGAAACCCGTTACAAGTTACAAGTTTCAATTGCATGTATTATCAATCTAAAGGCCGCTCGTGGCTTTTATTGATAGACATACAGGCTTTTCCAATTCGGAAAGTTTAGATTAAAATACAATTTTGCGTCGTGGTTTTAATGCTCAAAATATTTTTGGTCATTTTTAGGTTCTTGTTCTAGGACCTACTTTTTTTTTGGGGGGGGGGTTGTATCAATTCTGAAGTGGAAATTGTAGGAAATAGTTCGATGCGTGAGTGGCTCGTTTTGCCCATTGCAACGAGCATTGATGTAATATATAGCCATGCATATGACGTGTTGCTTTAGAATGCTGACTACATCACCACCCCTCCATCAACCCCCCTCCCTCCGACACACACAGACAAACGCACGCACACACACACACACACACACACGCACACACACAAATAGATGTTTGCGTGATAAAACCATGCCAACACGCTAAATAATGCTATTAAAATTCATAACGAGTGCATCATAAATTATACGAAAAACAGACACAAGTTCACTAGTGACAAACCATGCATTATGGTTCTACACAACCACCTTTCGTTCAGTGTACCCATAATTATTTCAGCCATAGGCCTATGCCTATTTATTAGAAATCTATAAGAGAGAGAGTAAAAATATTTCGTTTCTGCAACCACGATTCTTTGACAATGATTGTTGTTTGCGTACAGCCTGTAGGCCTAACCATAATAACACTGAAGCAATTCCTTTAGGGTCTTGTGTGGTTGAATTCCAAATAGGTGGAAATATAGTTCACAAAAATGACAGATTTTTTATTTCCTGGGAGTTACCCTAGTCTTGAGTTGTGGTAAAAGAGATTTTAGGAAAAAGTTATTGTATCACCCCAAAATTGTTGTGAGTCCGTCAATGGACGGGATGCAATAATTATGGTGCAGCGCGTTTTTCAATCAAAATGCATTTAGAAGATAACGTCTTTATGTTGTCTCTGCAAGAAATGAATCAATTGGACATAGATCACATTATTTTCCATGTTTTATTCGAAGAATACTAATAGAGTTTTCGACCACAACATTGTATGCCTACAAGCCATCCCCACCCCGCTTAAATGTTCCATGTCTGTGGTAAGTCTCTATCTTCATGTGTATTTTTTTTCTTCTTAATTTCGTACTTCTAAATGTTAAGCCTGTTGTCCCTTTCACAATTTCTCTTGGCTTTCATTCCATCAAAAGTATATAGGGTTACGGTGACATGGAAAAACCATGGAAAGGAATAGGTTTTATTTCTTCCTTTCTAACTTTCTTTCCTCTTTCTGTCTCTCTTTTGGTTTTCTTTCTTTCTTTCTTCTTTCCCTTTCCCATTTTCTGCTTGGTCGTGAACTTCATTTAAGAGGGGGGTACTCGCCCAATACGTTATACGGGGACGCTCTATATAAATGGGTCAAGTTTTTGAAGAAAAAAACCCTAAACATTGGGTATGATTTTAAGTTGGAAGATCCCTAAAAATTACCCCACTTTAAGTCTTGGCCTTAAACATAAGTTACCATTTTTCATGCAGAATAATATCTAGATCTTATCCGTATTCTCGCTTTAAAGTGCAAATCACAGGAAAAACACAGACGCAAAAATAATTGAAATAATTGCGCTGTTCATCCAAACTCCTTGCCTTTTCTGGGTTTGGAAGCTCCCCTTCCCCCTCCATCGCCAGTGCATGCATGGAACTTATTTTCGAGAATCAGGACGCAGTGCAATGCCAATACAATGCAATATGAATTATGATCAAATACTAGTAGGCCTACGCGTAATGTTTGCATTTATATGCATGCATACATTTGCTTTGCTGTATATGTATAGTGGAGTCAAAACCTTCAAATAAAGTATTTGCGCCAGGCAGATATAGCAGAATCACAGATTAGACTGTGGGTGTTTCTTCAAACAACTGTATACAAACTGTCTCGTTACATAAACAATGAACATGAAGGTTAAAGAACTAGATTCACTTCACCTTTAAGCTAAATAATGTTATTAAGAGATGTAAAAGTTGCATTTGCTACACTACTGTAGCTGAAGAAGAGAGACTCTGAGCTTAGAAATCAACCACACCATTTAGGGCTTGGCCACCTCGTGTTTCCACTCCTAAAATTATATTTCCTGAAATAGAACATCAAATTTCCTGGAATTTAATAGATTAAAAAAAAAAAAAAAATTAAGAAATGCCTCCTTAAGTGCCATTTCTGTTTTGAAGCTCTTACATTATGCACTGCACTTGGTTAAGTTGCAATTAACCGGATAATCATTATCTGCGCTGGCTAGCGCTAGCCAGCTAGCTGCACGCATCGTGCGCATATTCATCATATGCATATATATTATTAATAAGGCCCTTGGGAATTGTTGGACCATTCACGCAGCTCAACAGAATTTACTACCAAGCACCAAGTACCAAGGCAATACCATGGCTGATTTTAGCATTTTCCGGCAAAGGATCTGCCAAAGAATTCTGAAGGTAAGCCTCGTCTAAGTTAGCTCAATATCTTAACGTCTAACTTTCCTTTAAAATCTAAAGTTAGACCAGCTTTTCTAGTCTTATAAATATTTCTGTCATTCATTTTTTTAATTTGTATTCCTAACCTAGAGAGACTAGACTAATCAATGTCGACAGTGTATACACACGTTGCATTCGGCCGCAGCGGCGGCAGCAACTAGCAGTGCACTGCATACATGCAGTAAACTGTTAATATTTTGACACCACAACTTGCTCCCCAAATTAAGGTAGATAGCAAGTAGATAGGACCGGACTACTGACTGTTACTAGATTAAGATTATTCAGATGGCAAGGATATATATATATGTTAGATCTAGATCTAGATAGAAGATCTAAGGTTAGCTTGCAACTAGTCCTTATCTGGCTAGTAGAATACGTCTATTATTATTAACGTATAGCTAGACCAAAAGCTTCAGTCTCGATATCGACGATCGTTCCACTGAGCTGAGTCTCGGCACAAATGTCATTTTAATTCAAGAATTCCTCCATACCAGACGGTTATTTCTGTCTAGTAGGTCTGACGTTAGACCTAGACTGGCTAGAGTCTAGATCTAAGTTAGAAATTAGTCTGTACAAAACGTTCCATACTATAGTCTATAGTACTAGTCGACTATATGTAATACACATACTGACATAGGCCTAGCCTACTGCCCCTAGGCCTATGTATATAGGCCCTAAAGCACTTCCGTCCCGTCCCCGGCCGGAGTTGATGATCGCGAGTACTGAGTATGGGTCAACATGTGACACAATATCTCAATATCACTCCAAATAATTGATTTTGTCACAAAAGCAATCTCACAAAGTTATTTTGTCACGAAATCAATTCTGTCCACGGATTTTATGAATTAGGCCTAGGCTTTTAAAAGAAGTTGTTGTATTGTTCTTTGCGACCGACTCATAAATCTTTAGATCTACGGTCGGCTTTTTATTAATTGTTTATTTTTTTAAGGTTTTTTAGAGAATTTTTTTTAATGAATCAAAAAATATGTATTAAAGCATTCCAAACTGAAAAATAGCAGCCCAAAGCGGGAAAAAAAGCGACCGACTTAGGTGCTGGCACCTAAACGGGCAATACATCGTTTGTTTTGTAGGCCTTATTTAAGTACTTTTTTGTTATAAAACAGTTTTAGTTATGGTTGCATTTTGTACCTCTGACATTTTTACCTCTGGAATTTTTACTTGTGGTATTTTTACCTAGCACAAAGCAAAATACCATTTCTCCAACCCATATTCTGCCCGTCTCCCTCTGTATGTTTTTGGAGGTTCATGTACGTGTAAGACATTTCATTAACTTAATTTTTGAAAAAAATTATATTTGGCCGCTTGTCGCTCTCTAGATCGGCTTACTGACTGACATCGCATGAGCGCTACCATAAGAAGCCACAATATTTATTAATGTTGTTATTATTTATGATTATTATTTGTATTATTATTATTGTTATTATTTTAACTATTATTATTGTCATCATTACAATTAATATTAAATCATCATCATTATCATCATCATAATCTTCATCATCAATGTCAGTATCTTTGCTATGATTCATCATCAAAGTAGTTTTTCTCTTTCCATCTCTTTCACTGTTATTTTCTCTTATAAACACGTTTCTTCATACAAAATTTCCTCTCTCTTTACTCTTCTTTCATATCCAAAAGCACTGAAAAGGTACCAGAACAGGTCACGCAATGTATTCTCTGTACACGTTGTCGAGTCTATTTTTCTTACTCTTATGCAAACAATTTTTATTTTAGAAATCTGGGCGGGTCACTAAGTTAAAAGAGGAAGAGATTGGTCACAGAAGACACGTTCCGCCCAGTAAAAGACAAGAGCTTTTCCATTTTTTGTTTCCACAATTTATTTTCACTCTGACTTCTGTACGAGATTGAAATTTCATGACAAGACCGCGGTCCAGGTGCAGAAATCGAGCGCCGAGGCAGCTTTTATGTTTAATGAGTCTCATTTGCATTGCATCCACATACATGTACATGCAACTTATAGTAAAACCGTGTACCTACATTCGCACCACAAATCATTTATTCATGTTATTTCCAATTCCCTTAAAAAATACATTCAGCAATATATTAATACATATATAAGAAAATATATAAACAATACAAAGTATATGGAGGAGCCAGCAGAGGCCATTGGCCTTTCAAAGGCTGGGCTCGAATGGCCGCAGATAAATGTACAAAGTAAAGAGAAAAGAAAGAGTGGGTAGTACATGAACAAAATGTGTACAGGCTATTACTAAACATGATGAAGATAGATATACCTCCATTAGATGACGTTTATATTTTCGTTTGAATGAGGCTAGAGATGGGCACATTTTTATATCGGTGGGAATTGCATTCCAAGTAATCACTCCAGAATATTTTACTGATTTACGTGAAGTATGGTATTTTAACAATGGACTATATAAATCATTAGCATGTCTTGTGTAATGTGGATGAACATCCTTTGTTACTTTGAACATTTAAAACATGGAAGGTAACATATTATTATTGTACATATACATACTGTACATAATCCAACTGCAATTCATGTATTTGAAATATGGTAAGTACATTTAATTCCCTAAAAAGCGGTTCAGAGGGAGTTCTGGGCCGAGAGTTTGTAATTGCAGGTAGTGCTCTTTTCTGTAAAACATAAACTTGATTCAATAAAGTTTTTGCACAATGTCCCCATATCAAATTACAATTGATTTGATTTGATTTGATTTGATTTATTGTTTTCAGCATCTTTTTTCATTATACATTTTCATGAACATAATATGGTTTGATACAATATTTGGCGCGTAGCCAGGGAGGGCGATGGGGGTCGCCCCCAAAAAAGGAAAGAAAGAGAAGAGAAAAAGGAAGAGGACGTAGGAAGAAAAGAATCAGACTAAGAACATTTTTGATTAACGAAACGAAGCGCGGGAGAAGGAAACTGAATTCAGACAAGGATTAAGAGTCGAGTACAACGAATCGTCTTCTTTCTCTAATAATCTAATGAAACGTTGAAGATTCTGTGCTTCGCGCGGGAGGGGAGGGGAACTGCATGAATTCAGACAAGGATTAAGAGTCGAGAACGGTGCAACGAATCGTCTTCTTTCTCTCATAATTTAATGAAACGTCAAAGCTTCCGCGCTTCGCGAGCTCTGTAAGTGATTCGCACGCTTCGCGTGCTCATTACCGCTCCCCCCCCCCTAAAATCAATTTCCTAGCTATACGCGCTTGAATATTTCATGTCTATATACAGAAAATATACGAAATAAAACAAATATATGGAATGCATAATTAACATTGGATTGATACAATATTTCATATGTATATAATTTTATACAGAATACATACGAAATTAAACAAAAATATTGAATGCATAATTAACATACATTAGATGCAGGAGGGCTACAGCATAATGCCTGGATTACATTTGGCCTGCGATTAGTCTACGGAGCCCGTATCATGCCCGTATCCCCTTTTCCGTGCGGCCTTCGTGCGGAGGCAGGAGGCGGCCGTGAGATTTTCGTACGGATTCACGGGCTCCGCATCCTCTACGATTTTGTTTCGCGAGAAGTTAAACAAATTTGAAAAATCGTAAGCCCGTAGCCCGTAGACATGTCGTAGGTGGCCTGAGGTTAAGTTTTTGAATTGTTAATATAATTTTGAAAGTATAAGTTATTATTCAATGAAACTTAGACTAAAGGGTTATCAAGTATCCCCAATCATGTGAGTAGAATTTTAGGTCACTAAGTCAAGGTCAAAGGTCATTTCCGGTCATCAAACTCTTATGTTGTGGCATCACGTTAAGATCTTGAATTTTTATCGTAATTTTGAAAGTATACATTCCTATTCCATGAAACTTGAACATAAGGGTTATCAAGTATCACCAATCATGTGATTAGTCTTTTAGGTGACAAAGTCAAGGTCAAATGTCATTTCAGGTCTTCATATTCTTAGTCAATATTCACTTCAAAATGCTGATTAGATTCAGAGGATTTCATTTTGGGGGGCCTGCTAATGGGCCACCCTGCCTATCAATAATGTGTCCCTACCTCAATTTTTCATCATATCGAATTGCGTAATGCAGGCGAGACCGCCGAGGGCGTTTCACTTGTTTAATATTGGCAAGACTTTAGCAACTTTTAAAGCATCTGGAAAGCATACCGTTTTTATAGAGATATTGAAAATATGAGTTAATACTGGAGCTACAATGTGTATACATTGTTTTAAAACTTTGGTGTCTATATCATCGTAACCTGATCTTTTGCCTTCTTTTAAACTTAACACTGTATTGATTACCTCAGATTCTTTTACACAAAAAATATGTGAAAAATAAAGATTGTGGATAATCACCATTCAAATATTTAGTACGGTCTGTTAAAGTATTAGGCATAATGTTTACAACATCCTCACCAACAGAAACAAAATATTCGTTAAAAACTCGCAACACTTTTGATGGTTCCTCAATATTTTTTCTATCTTTTACAAGGGTTGGATCGTCAATTTTTTTTTGTTGTTTTACAATATAGTTTATAAGACGCCATGTTCCTTTTGAATCATTTCTTTTACCATAAAATTTATTTTGATAATAGCCACGTTTTGCATTCCTAATCGCATTATTTACAATATTCCTTTGTTTCTTGTAAACATTTTCTCTGTAGGGGGTGGGATTCTTTATAAATTAGTGGTACAAAGCATTTTCTTACGACAAAGTTTTTTTAAAGAATGATCATACCATGGGTTTCGTTTTTCTTTTCGATTATCTTGAGGTTTTTGTTTGTTTGGAAAGCAATGATCATAAATAGAGCCAAAAACCTCAAAAAATATATTGTATAACTGGTTAACATCAGTAATTGAATTTTTAAAAATTAATTCCCAGTTCACCTTACTCAATTCAGTACAGAATAATATTATATTTTCTTCACTAATATGCTTCACCTATCGAACAGACCTTACATTTTGTTTTGAATTCATAATAAGATTATAAATACAAAATATAGGCATGTGGTCACTTATACAGAGTATGTGATAATTCCATATGAATAATCATCGCATGTGCTATTAACACAAATATTATCCAAAAAAGTTGAGGTTTCTGTAATGCTTCGAGTCGGCTCAGATATTACAGGAAAAAAAGAATAGGAATTCATAAATAATTGTACAAAATCATTAGGCTCCATCTCTTCTCCAACAAAATGATTTATATTGAAATCTCCCATTATATAACAAGGTTTGTAATCATTAATAACTTCAAAGAGGATTGGTTCAAAAGATTCCTTGAAGGCAAGAACTGGCTGACCTGATGGTCTCTAAACTACGCCAACTATGACACTTTTCCTGTTAAAAGCTCAACAAATATACTTTCTACTCCACTCACAAATAATTGTAAGTCTCCACGTATTTTATATTTCAATGATTCATTTATAAATATACCAACTCCTCCACCTTAGCGATCATTTCTACCTCTACCCACAAAATTATATCCATCAATTCATGGATTGGCAAGAGTTTCTCATTTTCTTTTATCCATGTTTCTGTAATTCCTATGACTGAAAAAGAAGTTTTGACATTT
>CP137674.1:22364820-22482481 GCA_037976565.1 Mesocentrotus franciscanus | reverse complement strand
CAGACTGTCTAAAATTTCTCCGAGTTTGTTCTCAACTCCTTTAGTAATGGCTACCGGAAAATCCTCACTATTCAAGGACAATAACAAAAGCACCCTCCCGCAAAATGGCTGGACAGTGGACACATAGTACGCCACTGGCAATAGTAGCGGAATAATAACGTAATTCTGGCTGGATTTAGTCGTGGTTTTGTGTGATTTTTGGCATGTAACATTTCTAGTAATTAAATTCACGGGTATAAATCTCATGAATACTAATGTTTTTTGTTTTTTTTAAGATTATCATCTATTCTGACTTGGGCTACATTTTCCGCAGGCCTCTAGGCTTTTTATGTTTGCCTCGCAAACCATATTTATTGTAGAACACAATCTTATTTACCCCTCAACATTTCTTTTGTTTTCAATATTAAATATTGTATTGTTTAATGCAATGTGAAATTTGAACTTGTTTTATACTATCATATTTATATGATAAATGTGCTTTGCTTTTATCATGGGTTGTGAAAGGAATAGAACATGAAATAAAAATTTTGCCACGTAGCGGTTTTGACACTGACCTTTGAATTAAATTGAATTGAATTTGTTTATTAAAACAATCAATATGACATGCAGCTCAAGGCTGATATCGTATATGTTTTACAAAGTAATCTATATACAATATGATAAAACAGTGTTTTATAAAAGCAATATAACAAAATAACAATTTCTCTTTTTACTCTCCGTTCTGTACAGTTGAGGGATTGTGCCCTTGTGCTAACCTCGGTATATTCCGTCGTCATGTTCTTTGTCGTATGCTACCTTCTCTACCGATCGCCGTCCAAAGTCGGGTCCATGGAAGGCGGATATCGACGATTCCGGTTTAAAAGTTCTTCAGAGGACGACAATGATGACAGTAGTGGAACCGAAACTCCTACTCGGAGTCCGAACACCGGATACTTCTTTCTCGATACCAATCAGGTGAGATGACGAAAATCATGGGGCCATATATGCAGGCTTTTCAAGAATATTGATTTTGGGGGTATTTTTGTTGTTGTTCTTGGTGGTGTGTGTGTTTTTTTTTTGGGGGGGGGGTTCCCACGGGAGTACGATGGGTTAAAGGTAGTGTTTCCCTTTTGCAGCAAACATCAAATTCTGTAGAACTTTGCAGGAATTATGAATATGTCACATAATTATGTCCTATCTGTGAAATTTAAACGTTAGCAGTGTCCTAGTATTTAAATTATGCAAGGAAACCCGTTTACTTTCTAGACTTCACTGTCAGACACTATTGAGTGACTGACTGCCTTTTTTTTCTGTGGTAATAAAATATATATAATGAGCTGTAAAGGGTACATGAGCATTTGTCTACATCAATAACCCACTTCTTGTACTGGCCAAAATTAAACTGATTGAATCTTTGCGCAGCACAGAACGTACGACCATTCGGTACAAGGGTCGGAAATTTGATTAATCAAGCGCTCGCTAAATTCGATTCGACAACTAACGGTCGTTTTTGTCCCACTGTTTTGAGGGAAGTTCTAAATTGGTATTATTTTTCAAATGCCTTTGGAATTTAACCTTGTCATTTTGGGGGCCTGCAAATGGGACATAGTTCCTTTAAGGTAGGAGCCACTATAAAGATGTACGGTTAAACCTGTCTTAGTAGCTACCTCTCTGTAAAGGCCAACCGTTGTAGTGATCATGTATTTAGTCTCCCTCAAGGGAGAAAAAAAGTATGTTGTAGAACCTGTCTAGAAAGGCCACTTTCTCTAATTCCCTCGGTTAGCTTCAATAGACAAGTTTGACTGTAAATGGGGTATATACATGTAAACATGTATACATGTACATCAATGAAGTTTAATAAATACAGTACAATACACGCATTGTCTCTCCCGCAGACATTCACTAAACGATGTATACAATGTTCGTTGGTGTCGAGTGGTGGTCACCTTTATGAATCAGGGGCCGGTGCTGACATCGACAGCGCCGACTGCGTCATCAGAATGAACACTGCCCCCGTCACCAGCTGGACGGAGGACGTCGGGGCTCGAACCGACATCCGTATCATCGGGCATGTCAACCTGCCCCGGGGTCTCGTCAGGAAAGGCCCCCTACGACGAGAGATTCTGGAGGACGAGGACACGAGAGCCAAGTATATCGTCGTTCCTTGGCTTTACGACGAGAAAATCAACATGACAACTCATAGAGTGGTCCAGACTGCCAGAGATTTTAAGAAGAAGTATCCCGAAGTAAAATTCGTTTTCCTGACCAGGGAAAAGTATGAAGCATCTGAGAAGAGGTTCAAGCTAGAGACTGGCTTTTCCAGGTAATTCTGACGATTCCCCTCTTTCTCACTTTTCTCTAGTTTTGAAATAGCTCGAAACGCCCTTATTAACTACATTTATATAAAGCCCAAGTCACACTAGAGCTACGACCGTTTGTCGACTCCCGGCAGTCACTAATCGGGATATAGTTGTCAGAGGTCGTAAAAAGGTTTTTTTTTATAATAATGATTTTTTTTTTTTTTTTTTTTTTTTTTTTAATTTCTCATGCAAAACATGATACAATGAATACGTATATTACAAAAAAATATACAATGAAACGACAAATATAATAGAAATAGCATGAGAAAGAAGGAACTAACTAGAAGCAGAGCTTGTTGAAGTGTTAGTTCCTCAGATGCTATTTTACAATATATCTTTTGGCAGTCTTTAAAAGGTCAGTGGTCAATTTGTCGGCTGGAGGTTTACAATGCTGCATCGAAAACCCCTTTGCCGAAATGGTCGTGGAAAGGTTTTTCTTGTTTTTTCAATGGTAGGTGACAGTTCTCAGACTGATTGGCTACTGATCTTCAGTGATTGACGACTATTTCCGGGCGATATATCGTTGAGAAAAGGTCGGCAGCTGATCGACGAATGATATACGATCAGTCGCCAATTAATCTCCAAACGTTCGTTTAATACCGACAACCAGCAACTTAAGAAACGTTGAAATTTCTGTTGTTGCTTCTACTGCTGGTTCATAAATTCAGTTGGCTTAATACCTTTCCATTGATGAACATGTTAAAAGAAAGAGCGAAGAAAGGGTTATTTGTAACATTAGCATTTTTGTTTACTGCTGCAGCAGATTGGTAGAAAAGACCAAATGTCAGTCCAAAGGTGAAACAAAGTCTCATGATCTATTCATCGATACATGTTACATAATTTATGCTAAGTTATGTCTATTTCATGGAAAAAAATCCCTCCGCTTCATAACACCTACTAGACTTGGGTTTTATAGATTTTCAACAATAAATAATGTCAAGGTAATGATTTTAACGCATCCCCCCACACACACACAAAACAAACACCATATATAGATAAAAATTGCGCATTATCAAAATTATGAGTCATCAACAGCTATCTATCAAACTATATCTATCAAACAGTTTATAGCCCGGATGCAGTATTATACAAATAATACACAGGTGTGAGCGCGTTATGTTCGATGCATGAGGGTATTCACTATGGTGCAATAAAATTCACGAGGCGTAGCCGAGTATATTTTGTGCCATTGTGAATACCCGAATAGCGCTGCATCGCCATAACGTCACGAACGAAAACCTGTGTATTATTTGTTTTACAAAATGGGTCGACAATCTTACTTAGCAAGGCGATAACACTGTAAACCTGCAACCTTCGTAAGAAATAAGGTGTGCACACAGAAGATCGCGGCAGCAGTGGCCTCGTAAACAAACTGTGCAGTGCATGGTGCGACTTCTCGTAAACATGCATTGAATTACACGCAGCGTGCATATGCCTTTTTGTTGCACTTTATTTACACGGCTGTTATCGCCAAAATGCACTCCCCGTGCATATGGTAAAAATAATGCACGGTCACGTGATCCATTTTGACGCTTCTCATTGGCTACATTCTTGAACCCATTTTATAAAATCACATATCACTGTTTTTTTTCAAGGTAGCCACTTGGTAAATTGATAATAAAAGATGACTTCTGTTGTTATTTGTGAAAAAACTCCCCATTTCCCTTCTTTTTGCATTATTTACTGTCTTCTCCCCGTTATGCAGACGCAGCTTTTCCATTATCTAGCTTCCATTATTAAACGTATCCCTCTTCCTCTACCTCTGTGTGTGTGTTTTTTCATGAAAATATGTTTCCCTTTTTTGAGAACAAATAAAAACCGAGTTCAATGCACCTACTTTAATCTTCATTTTAAAAGAAAATTTAACAAAAATCACAGGGTGAAAATATAACAACACATCGAAACAAATTTTGATAATAAAAAGCAAGAAAATTAATTTTCTTATGCATGGTTGTGCCAGTAATTTTATTACTCCCCAATATAAAGCGTGCCGACCGTTGTAAGAACATCGGCCATTGATCGCCCACTCTTTAATTGTTATCGCCAGTCAATCGCCAAACAACTGCCCCCCACTACGGGGTCGGAGGGACCGCATTCGTGTTCCCAAAATCTCCGGTAAAGGGGTACTATTCGCGCGACAAAGTCTGACCCGAGAATTGCAACAACAACAAAAAATGGGGGTGTATTTGACTTTTCACCCGGAAATTTCTTTTAAAAGGGGGTGTTTTTACTCATTCTCTCTTTGGATTCCTGAGAAATTTAAAAAGGGGGTGTTTTTTCTCTCTTTCTCTTTGGACTCCTGAGAAATTTAAAAAGGTGGTCATAAAATATCTTGAATATCATAGATAGGGGGGTACATTGAGCAGTGTTCCGGATTTAAGGGGGTCTTCAAGGCAGGAAAACCCGCGAAAGGGGGGGATTCAGAAATGTTGGCAGTCCTCAGATAGGGGGTGCTTTCAAAGAGAGGGAACAAGCATACGCGTACCCTAAATAACACTGAGTGGGGGGGGCGGGACAACTGCCAACCATTCGCCAATATTTTTACGCGCGGTTTACGAAATGAGATAATTTTCGTGCGACCAGCGGCAACTGATCGCCCACTATAAATTCTTGCAAATTGATTGTCGATGGTCGCACCTTTTTTGGTTGTCAGAAGTCGGCAACCGGTCGTACGCTTAGTGTGACTTGGACTTCAATTCTTTTCATTTTCACCGGCGATTTGAGCCTCAGTGACACATCCTCTCCCCCATTCAGCCATTCATTTCTTCTTGGATATATGCTTTCTTTCTTCTTTTTTTCCATCATTTATTCTTGGGGCCGTTTAACAGTTTTCATCCACAGACACAAATCAGTGGACCAAGCTTTTATATCATTTTACATCTTTCAAGTTTGGTAATGACAGAATGGTCGGAATCACGTTTCAAAAAACATAAACTTGGGTGTCATCTGCATATATCATTCGGCCTAAACCATGAACTTCAATAATATCTTCAAGTGGTGCAGTGTACAAAGTAAATGATAAAGGGCCGATGACGGATGCCTGAGGAACACCTTCCAGTGGTACATGAGGTTTGGATAAAGAGTTATTAATGACAATAGATTGAGAACGATTCCCAAAATATGTTTTGATGTGTTGATACACCATATTATTACGCAAGCGATCAAGTAAAACATTATGACTGATAGTATCGAAAGCCGCAGAATAGTCTAAAAGTACCAAAACAGCTTCATCACCTTGATCCACACCAAAGATTAACAAATTTGTAGAAGATGGTAGTACTTACATGTGTATGTGAATATACGAAAATCAAATTTATGATTGTGGCAGATTTACACGTTTTTGTGTGTTTGATTTTGTGATCCCAGAACCGAGATCAACACATGGTTCAGCACTGGTTTCGTGTCCATGATGTTTGCCCTAGATGTGTGTGACAAAGTACACGTTTACGGATTATCTACATCTGAATTCTGCATGTAAGTCATTATTTTATTTTTTCACAACCACACTGAGAGTAACAAATCACTCGATATAACTTTGGCTAACGTTCCTAATTTTTTATTCGCTAATGCCAACATGGAAAGGCCGCTATACATGATGTCAGACTAATTTTGCCCTCTACATGGAAGTTTGTATTTCATTGATTAATTAATCTTTATTAGACTACTCTTGATGGCTGAAGCATTTGATGATGACATTTAACTTTTGGGGGGGAGGGGGTGATTTATTTTGTATTGTTTGCACTCAGCGTGCCGACGCGACGGCTGGTTCTATATAGCTCTGTTACGAAATGACCAGAACTAAATCCTATTTCATTCCGTAACAAGCAGAGTGAGATATAAAACTCAATATTTCATACATAATTATGATATATTGTTGATAGGAAACCCAAATATTGTGAAAGTACCTCATATAAGTTACTATAATTATCATATCATTCATTTTTAGATTTTTATTTAAAATGTCTAAAAAATATTCGTTATTCAAAATCGAAAATTCTCTGGAAATGTAATTCCATAACCCTTTTGTCCGATTAGTCTTAGGGTAGTATTAGGGGTATGATCTAAGACCAAAGAAAATATATATATATGTAAATATATGTGCATGTTCATTTCAAGTACATCTTCTACTACTACTCCTACTTCTTCGATCTCTTCTTTTTCCTCTTCTACTTCTTCTTCTCCCCCTCTTTTTTTCCTTTCCAGACATCACCCCAAGTCCAAGGTTCCTTACCACTACTACGAACCCGAGAAGACGACGGAATGCTCTTTCCAACAAAAAAACGAACTGGGACTGGCCAGGGGCCATAAATTCATGACCGAACGCGCTATGTTCGCTCGCTGGTCCCTGATCTACGACATCACCTTCCATTACCCGTCTTGGAAGGCCGCCATCGAGAACGTTACCGGTAATCTAGATACGCCGTTCCTACGCAAATACAAAGAGGCGTTGAAGAGCGGTAAACTGGAGGACATCCCGCATTATGTCTACAAGGATGGAAAACGGTTTCGCGTTATTTACAGACGTCGGGTCAGAAAGGTCGCCGTTAAAGCACCGCAGAACGGTACGAACGGGATCGACAAAAAGGAGCCTAAGGATGAAAAATCGTCACCGGAAATAGATTCGCAAACTGAAGACCAGAATCACAACGTCAATGATACGAGCCATGATATGGGCAAGGAAGTTGTCAGAAAGGGCGTCGATACAGCACCGCAGAACGGTACGAATGGGATGGGAAAAAAGACGCCTGAGAATGAAAAGGCATTACCGAAAGTAGAGTCGCATATTAAAGACCAGAATTTGACAGTCAATAAAGATAAGGATCATGCTCCTCGAACAAAGCAGAAGGTTGTCAGAAAAGTTATCAGAAAAGTTGTCAGGAAAAAGCGTAATCTACAAGAAAATCCCTGATATTTCCTTATTTTTCATTCCAATATGAACATTTAAGAAAATTGATAGATTGCAAATCACTCTTTCTATTGTTTGGATCCACCTACATGTACCTCTATTCGATGTTCTACCGCGGGATTCTAACGACTCGCCTCCGTTTACCGCCCCGGAAAAAAACCGCTTAGAAGTGTGGACAATATCATGACGGTTCCCCACTCAGTGGGTAGAGAAGTAACCGTAACCGTAACCGGGAAATCCCGGGTTCGAAACCCAGTCGACGCGCTAGTGCTCTTTAGTAAGGCATTGACCCTAATTACCAAATCCCTTGGAGAGGACTGAAAGCCGTCTGTCCCCGGTTTGCTCACTTACAAGCATACACATGCTTTCTTAGCAGTCGGGTATAAACAAACCTTCAAACGAGTTATTTGAGCATTCAACATTATATGATAATTTTATTGTAATGTGCATTCAGTGTGCAATTTATTCTTTTTACTACCATTTTAATTAGTTCCCTTTTCTTTCTTTTTTAATCAATATGATTTGATGTTTTCTGTGCAATTCTTATCAGTCGTTTAATATAGACACCACTATTTTTAGTCCATGCAAACTGTCCATACATTTTCGTCCAAGTGTACGTTGTTTTTTATGCCTCCGCTACAACGTAGCCGGAGGCATTATGTTTTCTGGTTGTCCGTCCGTCCGTACGTACGTCCCGTTCTCGTGATCGCGTTATCTCAAGAACCAATTGATGGATTACCGCCAAACTCGGGTCATGTATGTATCTTGCAGAGCTAATGAAGTGATTAGATTTTGGGGTCACGAGGTCCAAGGTCACAGGGCCCATTATGTATGCAAAAATAGTTCGTGATCGCGTTATCTCAAGAACCGATTGATGGATTACCGCCAAACTCGGGTCATGTATGTATCTTGCAGAGCTAATGAAGTGATTAGATTTTGGGGTCACGAGGTCAAGGTCAAAGGTCACAGGGCTCATTATGTATGCAAAAATAGTTTGTGATCGCGTTATCTCAAGAACCGATTGATGGATTACCGCCAAACTTGGGTCCTGTATGTATCTTGCAGAGCTAATGAACTGATTAGATTTTGGGGTCACGAGGTCAAAGGTCACAGGGCTCATTATGTATGCAAAAATAGCTCGTGATCACTTTATCTCAAGAACCGATTGATGGATTACCGCCAAACTTGGGCCATGTATGTATCTTGCAGAGTCAATGAACTGATTAGATTTTGGGGTCACAAGGTCAAAGGTCTAAGGTCACAGGGCTCATTATGTATGCAAAATAGCTTGTGATCACGTTATCTCAAGAACCGATTGATGGATTACCGCCAAACTTGGGTCATGTATGTATCTTGCAGAGTCAATGAACTGATTAGATTTGGGGATCACGAGGTCAAAGGTCACAGGGCTCATTATGTATCTCAAAATAGCTCGTGATCGCGTTATCATTAGAACCAACAGATGGATTACAATCAAACTTGAATTTTAAAAATTGCTTCCATTTTGGTTTGTAAAATTGCTCTATGGCGGAGGCATCATTTTCGACTGCGCGCAGTTGAAGTTCCATCTAGTTTCCACATGCAGTAATATATACATGAAGTGTTTTCCATGTCATATCCAAACTACATGTACGCGCACATTACTGGACTTTTTTTTTGCGTTCACATGGCATCTCAGTTATTGCAACTTGATATGTATAACACAATCGCAAAGGCTTTCAAGAAATCAACTGGGGCAATTTCAGTACCCTGGTGTATTGCTTATCATCTTGTAATTATACAGAATATGTGCGGGGATTGATGCCGATGCTCAGGCCATGTAATCTTATCTCAATTATGTTATAATATCTTGTAATGTTATGTTACCTTGAAAATGGAAGCAATAAAAATAATCTTAAAAACAAACAAAAAAAGGCCAGAGATACCTCCCTACTTCAGGCTTTTTCAGGCAATATTATTGTACAGCACATATGGCCATACATGGGACACCAACATGCCTGAGCCTGTTTCCAGGCGCATTGAATGGAACCAACTGGTATCCCTATAATATTACATAGCTCATATTGATACAAAGTGGTGATTGGTCCAAAGCTCGTTTCGATTGCGAGGATCGTAATTAGCATATTTATGCAGGTATAACAAACTGTAAACAAGGCTTTTTGTTGATAAACAGATATTGACTGGTAGGATGTGTAATATAACATTTTTGGACCGCACACGAGTTATATTTTCCCTCGTGGTCATATGTTCCCTCAGCACTGCACGCGTCGTGAAAATAATTATAACCCCTTGGGGAAAATATAACTCCCCTTCGGCGGTCTAAAGAATGTTTAATATACCTCTCTTTAGTACGTTGAATAAATCTAGTCATCTGATTGGTCGAAATTGGAGTCGTGATTTTAACCATGCCCGCAAAGAAACGAACTATGCCAGTTGCCCCGATGTCAAAGATGCCCGTTGCCCCGGGTAACGGGCCGCATAGTTAAAGAGAAAGACCAGTTCTGGTCATGCGATTGCATTGTGAAAGAAACGTTGTGGAATCGATCAGAAAAGGTTGATCATCTAGCATATAAGTATTGGTATGTACTGCAAGGTTCTGGAATCATCAAAATGATAAGAAATTTGGCCCAGTCTTGGTAAAGTTACAAGCACTGTACACAGAAAGATGTATATGGGACTACGCGACCACGTGCGCGATATCTATTTGGTCCCAATAGATATAATGATTTACCAAATATATCAATTAGTAGGCGGTTTCCCGACTTTCCCGGCAAAATTTGTATCATCACGTATTAGTCAAAACATATTCTTTCACATGATTGGTGATGAGAGCTTCCATTTCATTTTTATGAGAGAGGGGCGTTTCCAAAACTGGTCTTTACCTTTAAATTTTGCTGAGATCCCCATTGGTTTACGTGTAAAAAGTTTCTTTGTGCGAGCGCGGATACCAAACAGTTTGTGTGCGTCTTGGGGTGCGTTAAAGCGATTTTTTAAAGCTAGAATCACAAACATGAATCACAAATCAAAAGGCCGTTAAACAAACACGGTTACTGCGGGAGAGCGTTCAAGCGATTTTTCATCAACGCTGATTCTCGCTCATTTCAAGCCCAGCCACTGCTCATCACACTGTGCAGTTTGACCCAGAAAGTATAGGTCAACTTCGCCGCGTGCTTTCTGTCTGTTCACGGTCGACTGTCGGTCAAACTGGAAGCAGGCCAGGATAATAACGTCATAGAATCATGATTGAGATCTCCGTTCGTCCAAGCGAATTTTAGCGAACGTGATTCTGCAGAATCACGATACAAAACGCATCTATTTCAGCGTTTCATGTTTGTGTTTTTAAAGACGTTTATTTTTACGACCAACGAAAAATCGCTTGAACGCAACCGTGTTTTAAACTAAACATCTTTGAAAACCGTGATTCTAGGGTGAAAAAGAGTCGATTGAACGCACCCTTGTTCGCTTAGTGTGTGCGATTCCCGAATGATCGTAACATTCAGGCAACTTTCCAGCGAAGATTAACAGACAGTGTCTCAGATTTTCTGTGATGTTTTTACAAGTCTTTACTCAATAAAAGGATAAGGCAAGAACTCCTTGTCGATTTTTTTTTGTGAATTCGGTATATAAAAGATATATGGACTGCTTCGATATTCGAGGCATAACTGTTTCTATACTGGCTCTCGGGGATCGCCGCGGCGCGCCTCGGGGTAATAGCAGAATGTAACCATTGTAACGTCCCCTTGAGGCTATAGAAACAGCTATGCCTCTCATAGCAGTCAATATATCTATAATATTACACACCCTACCAGTCAATATGTATAATGTCATGTTCGCATATTTGGATAGGTGGCGCACAATGCTATTGAATATGTCACTCACTGATTTTCTTTGAAAGACTCTGCGGCCGTGTTTGATCTGTCCGAGACTGAATTTCTGAATACTGACTAATCCAAAATGCAGGGGCGACCCCAGCGTCTTTCAGTATGGGTGGGGGGGGCACTAAGAAAAAAAGGCACTTTGGAAGGGAAAAGTATACCTGCAAAGGGTAACACAAAGCGGAAAAATACAAGTTTGAGATATCATTTTGTATATATCTATACACCTATACATTCTCATTAATACGTTATAAAGGATCATCTTCAATATTTCAGCTCTATTTGCCAAGTTTCTAAGCATCTGCTTACGCGGAATACTTTGCAGTTGTTTGTATTGGTATGAATAATTATTTGAGAGCGAGCGGAAAACTTGAGGTAAAGGGTGTGTACCTGATGTCAAGTTACCTCATTGCGATCCACTTCATTCCATAGTTAAATAAACAATAAATTCAATTCAATTTATTTCAATATGGTTTATTGAAAATACAAGTAGTAGTGCAGGGACTGATTGCACAATGTGTACGATGTAAAAATGGTCTTAAAATAGGATCATTTGAAAATTAATAAGCCGTTAAAGTACATGATCGTTACAAATCAAAATCACACTTGCATAGATGTATACATTTTTGGAAACAAAACTTTCATCATTATGCATTGAGCAAAATAGAAGTAAAAGATCACTCAAATATTTGGCTGAAAACTAGTTTATGTATCATTTGAATACAATAAAGAAGAAATTTTGTTTTAATTAATTATTACGAGATATATAATTATGTGCGAATCAAATCGCAATACGGATTTAAAAGAGACAGAAACTATGTTTTGTAATACAAACATGAAGAAAACTTGTGATGTTTAAGAGTTAATGGCCGATTGCTAATAAAACATACGAATGTGAATCTATTGCATCCAGGATGTCTTGATAAAAATCGTCAAAATGAGTAATTGTATGTATGTCTTTTATCGCACTGAACTGCATAAAATTCCAACTTCCTATTTATATTTGTCAATTTTGAAAAGTTACATTTCATTCATGAATTTTTATATTCAGATCACAATTGTTAGAAGTGTGTGAACATGAAGATAGTCGATTAAAATGTCTTCATTTTTTTTAGAGCATTTTTATCAATGTCGTTATGTGCACATACAAAACACGATCGCGAAGACTTCGAAAAATCAGCCTAAGGCAATTTCCATGGCTTTGTCCATCACCTATCGAAATCAGCGTACATTATAATGGCGAATTGCTTAACCTAAAGTATGTATAATAGGGTATTTGAATTGCCCTTCTAATTGATTTCTCGAAAGGCTTTGCGATCGTGTCATTTGATTGGAAATGAAATGCAGATATTTGTATAATGATGTTTTATGCATTATTTCATTTTTTATTCTTGAAATCTCATTATTACGTATGTACTTTTACTTGATGGTCATGTTCTGTCATCGTTTGTATGGTAATCCCAGCAAAACTCTTTTCTAACACTCAGTATATCAACTGATTCAGGAAATGTAATGTTCCATTCGTTTTTACTACAAATTGACGTTAAAGGGATAGTTGAGTTCTTGTTCAAGACCGCAAATGCCTTCAAAGTGCATGGTTATTGCTCTTATTCTTATTTATGACATTTCTAGTGCTCTTTTAGGACCTAAAATTGCTATAAAGGTAATTTTAGACTCCAAAATATGTGAAATTTAGCCAATACGATGATACCAATTCAGCTCCACTGTCAAAAAAATACGGTGACCGTTGATTAATTAATGAATTAATAATAACAATACACGGGCCGGCTGGTTGTGTGTATTATAACCAACAGGAAAAAGCCAACATCGGCATTGGCTGGGTTAAAACGTAT
Source organism: Mesocentrotus franciscanus (assembly GCA_037976565.1). Lineage (NCBI taxonomy): Eukaryota > Metazoa > Echinodermata > Echinoidea > Camarodonta > Strongylocentrotidae > Mesocentrotus > Mesocentrotus franciscanus. The sequence goes on along the minus strand of CP137674.1, from coordinate 22,469,508 downwards.
AAGGCGCCATCTCGTTTTTTCAACGGCTGGTTCAAATTATCGAATATTTTGTGTACCACCAAAAATATTAGAAGTCGTTATATTTATGGATATTTCAGCCGTCTCTGAACCGATTTTGATAAACCAAAGATGATTTTGTCATTTAAATTGTATCTTCTTTCAAATTTGACACTCAGTTTTTCATTATCTCACACAAAAAATATTTTGTGTAGCGCCCTTTGCAACAGAACTCAACTATTCCTTTAAATGTAATCTGTCCATTTGATTATTGTACTTGTAGATAAGATGTGGATGACTTAATCGAAATTTATCATTTTAGATATTAGGAGTAATTTCTTTATCCGGGGCATTTCTTAACACGATCGCAAATACTTCAGAAAAAATCAAATTAAGGCAATTTCAATTTCCTTCTTCATCACTTTTTGATATGTGCGATAATTACAATGGCGTATTACTAATCCCGACATGATTTATATTGGATATCCAACATGGTTTTGAAATTGCCCCCGAGTTGATTTCTCCACGGTACATGTAGTTGTTGCGAATGTGTTTCTTGCATTTTGTGGCATCAACGAATTGAAATGGGCCATTTTCGTAATGTAATCAAATTTAATGCATACGTCTTTGCTATAGGTGCCTCATTACAAATTATTTCATTCACCTATTACGAATAAATGCATATTATTTCAATAGTCAGAATGCAAATTGCATACATTAGTTGATGCCAGGTACGACACAAATTATGGCTTGCCCTACCTAACAACACGTAATCTATGCAATTCGCATTCTGATTATTGAAATGCAATTATTCGTAACAGGCAAATGAAATGGTTTTTAACGAGTCACTTAACAAAGATGTATATGCATTAAGTTTGACTAAATTACGAAAACTGGTATATTATTACTACAGTGTCACGTACTAACAACCTGCTGTTGTGTAGATACATGTATATGAGACTCCGGATGATTGTCTTAAAATGGGCGGATTCAGGGTTGTCAGTAAGGGGGCAGGGCAAAACGTCCTCCCCTCGAAATATGGAATAGAAAACTCCCGCCAGCTTTTCAAGAATTGCATGCCTGGCGAGAACAGTCCCCCCATGTTGTTTGTTTGTTTTTAAATTTAACAGAAAAGGGGGTGTCCTCTCCTGGATCTTTCTGGAGTTTGCAATATGTTACATGATCAATGAAAAATGAAATGCTTGATAATTATACTTGTTTCGACTTTCTCTGGGATTCTTTTTTTTTTCAGTTTTAATATTCTCCTGACTCTGCTTCATGAAGTCCATGTTTTTCGCTTATTTTCGTGCATCTATCTTGTTTTTAAGTTATGTGTGGCATTATCTGTACAGGGTAGCATTGACAGTTTATTACAAAACTTTATTTTTTTAGATTGAGTTTACAGAAATTTAACTACTAAGTTTACATATGCAGTATATAATACTAAATGTGTTATTATGTCGCGTGTCATGAAGTCATTATCATATCGAAGAAATAATTGTTATTAGCCTTTTGGGGTAGTGCATTTTTCACTTTTTAACATGACATTGTGTGAAAAGTTGTTCGGATAACTACCGTAAGATATTTCTCCGGACATCCCCCCGGCGACTACACGCCCTAGAACATCCATCCACGTTGCGTATGGGGGCGGGGGGTACGTAAATATGAGCTAAAATATACATGCATAATTATGTTTATAAGGGTACTTATACAAACAAAGCCAGGCTTTTCTTAAGTTTTTTTTTCATGATTTGAAATAATCCTGTATGTAGTAGGCTTTGTCGAGTATAGGCTTATCAATACTGTCTATGAACATTTTCTACCTCACTTCGACATTAAAAGTTTCGCAATTAAAAAATGTAAAGTCTCATAATAGATTGGGAGGGATGAAAATGAGAGGGGAGAGGAGTGACAGAGAGTAACTGTTGTGTGAAGTAGGGACAGGTGAGACAGGGAGAAGAAGGAGAGGGATCATGAAAGATTATAGAGAAATGAGATTGCTGTCGGAGAGGGAGCGAGATAGAGAGAGGGGAAGAAGGAGGGAGTGAGAAAAAGAAAGATAGGAAGAAGGAGGGAGTGAGAAAGAAAGAGAGAGGAAGAAAGGGAGTGAGAAAAGGAAAGAGAGGAAGAAGGAGGGAGTGCCCAGGTCGAAAAACCAGTTGAAACCAGTAGGCAACTGGTCAACTGGTACCAGTTCAAACCAGTAGTCAACTGGTACCAGTTCAAACCAGTATATTCAACTGGTTTTTAATATGGAAATTGAGACAACGCTATCTGGGACCAGTTGACAAACCAGTTGAAAAACCAGTAGATTTACCAGTTGATATACCAGTACAGTTGATATTTCCAGTTGATTTACCAGTTGAAAACCAGTAGATTTACCAGTTGATATACCAGTTGATATGTCCAGTTGATTTACCAGTTGAGACCAGTGATCAACTGATATTGTGATAATCAATAATCAATATTGGCATCTGGCCACCAACAGGACCGTAGTATATAAACTCTTGCAATTACCCCATCACAGAGATCATTTGAGGTGGATTACAGTTAAGTTTTATTCTCATTTAGAAATTTGGAGCTCGTACATAGATATATACAAAATTATACATTATGTTTTCTGGTTAGTAATTACATGTATCAATATATCTATTTTTACATCTTAAATTAGATGAAAAACATGATCAAACATATATAATATATTTGGCAATGATTGACTAAGAAAATATAAATCACAAAATTGATGTGCATTGTCACATTTGCTTGACAGATCATGATAATTATATTTTTGGTGAAAATATGCAAATTAATCATGAATATGCACAAGATACAATGAACTGGTTTTTGAACTGGTAAAGCAACTGGTATTCTACTGGTCAACTGGTAAATCAACTGGTAATCATCTACTGGTTTTCAACTGGTAAATCAACTGGTATAATCATCTAACAGTTTTCAACTGGTAAATCAACTGGTAATCATCTAATGGTTTTCAATTGATAAATCAACTGGTAATCCTCTAATGGTTTTCAACTGGTAAATCAACTGGTAATATCAACTGGTCTAAGATGTCAACTGGTATTTCTACTGGTTTTCAACTGGTAAATCAACTGGTGATCATCTACTGGTTTTCAGCTGGTAAATCAACTGGTAAATCAACTGGAAATATCAACTGGTCTCAGATGTCAACTGGTATTTCTACTGGTTTTCAACTGGTAAATCAACTGGTGATCATCTACTGGTTTTCAGCTGGGAAATCAACTGGTAAATCAACTGGTAATATCAACTGGTCTCAGATGTCAACTGGTATTTCTACTGGTTTTCAACTGGTAAATCAACTGGTAATCATCTACTGGTTTTCAACTGGTAAATCAACTGGTAAATCAACTGGTAATATCAACTGGTCTCAGATGTCAACTGGTATTTCTACTGGTTTTCAACTGGTAATTCAACTGGTAATCATCTACTGGTTTTCAACTGGTAAATCAACTGGTAAATCAACTGGTAATATTAACTGGTCTCAGATGTCAACTGGTATTTCTACTGGTTTCCAAATTGTATCAACTGGTATTAACTGGTACCAGTTGAGACCAGTTGAGACCAGTTCAAACCAGTAGATACCAGTTGGAAATCCTTACTGGTTTCAACTGGTATCAACTGGAATTTCGACCTGGGTGAGAAAGAGAGAGAGAGAGGAAGAAGGAGGGAGTGAGAAAAAGAAAGATAGGAAGAAGGAGGGAGTGAGAAAGAAAGAGAGAGGAAGAAAGGGAGTGAGAAAAAGAAAGAGGAAGAAGGAGGGAGTGAGAAAGAAAGTGAGAAAAAGAAAGAGAGGAAGAAGGAGGGAGTGAGAAAGAGAGAGAGAGGAAGAAGGAGGGAGTGAGAAAGAAAGAGAGAGAGGAAGGAGGGAGTGAGAAAAATAAAGATAGGAAGAAGGAGGGTGTGAGAAAGAAAGAGAGAGAGGAAGAAAGGGAGTGAGAAAAAGAAAGATAGGAAGAAGGAGGGAGTGAGAAAGAAAGAGAGAGAAGAAGAAAGATAGGAAGAAGGAGGGAGTGAAAGATAAAGGAAGAAAGTGAGAAGGGATGGAGTGAAAGAGTGAACTTTGTTTAACACCATCACAAAGATTTTTACGAAATCAACTCAAGGGCTGTTTCAAATAATACCCCATTTTTGCATTGTAAAGCTCATTCAAATCATTTTTGGATTCCGTTACAATAATAATGTTCGAACATTTCAATAGGTAGAGGTGTTGTGGTCCAGTGGATAAATCTGCGGACTGCGAACCACAAGGTACGGGTTTTGAATCCCTGTCGCACCACTTTAATGTCCTTTGGCAAGACTTTAATCTACATTTGCCGAACTCCACCCAGGTGAGGTAAATGCGTACCTAGCAGGAATTAATTCCTTAAAATGCTCGAGCACTGAAATTGATTTTTTTTCTGGGGGGGGGGGCTCTATTCCATCGCTTGTATTAAAGGTAACTGCACTTTATTTATAATGGAAGAACAGTATTTATTTTTCGTCCGTTGAGGGGAACATTTTGTGGGTTTAGGAAAGACCTTTTGGCCGGGTATCAGCGTTTGAACCTTGATAGTATTCATTACATTTTACTTGCATGGGCTGTCGGCCATGTCGGGGAAGTGAAGTAAGGGAGCGTTGGTCTCGGGCTGTCGGGCATCTCGTGTGCTCATTTGAAGAATTGAACCAAAGCATGTATTAAGATAGCGCTAAAGCACATTATTTCTGTAAAATAGATGAACTCCACAGATCGAGATATACTATTTCCACCATTAACTCTGACATTATTGGATTATTGAGCGTTAAAAGTCGACCAACTACCTGAGTTACCTATGATGACGCCCAGCAGGGGCGGTGATCCCGGGGAGGACGGGGGGACACGTCCCCCTCAATTTTTTAGGGGATCGTCCCCGGCGGAAAATTTGAAAAAGTGCAAGAACAAAAATCGTAAAGCAAATATTAACTAAAGACTGCAACACACTAGTCTTTTAGGCTCTGGAGGGCCTAAGAGTGCAGCGTTTAGACGAATAAAAATGCAAAAATCTTCTCACTCGGTAGCTAAAAAAATAAAATAAAATCCTTCAAAATGTAAAGTAAATATTGTAGAAAAGTGAAGTGTGAAGAAAGTATATATTGCGTGTTTTTATACTATAGTTTTGCTAAGGAATGTAATTTTTTAAGACATCAAAAACCTGTGAGGGGGTATAGTCACTTCTGTCACCTTCACCCCTCTCGTCCACTATGCTCCCTCGCACTGGCGTACTGATGGGGAGGGGGCTTGGAGGCAGTTGCCCCCCCCCCTTCCCCCCTAAAAAAAAACAACTAAAGAAAATTCAAACGTGGTTTATTTCTAATGCGATACAATGGCATGATTTTTCCCTGAGCTTCCGGGGGCTCTTCCTAAGGCGGGCCCCTGGTTACTCATCTGACCGCAATTAAATGCCTAAAACCCCTGCCTGAGCTTTCGGGGGCTCCGCCCTCTGGATGCTCATGTAACCTTAACGTTAAATGCTAAAACCCCTGAGCTTCATACTTTAACCCCCTCCCCACTTTGAAAAACGTTCCTCGGAGCCTGCATGTACCATGTAAGAGTGGTGCATGGTGATGCGGATTTTTGTTCTGCCCCCCGCCCCGGCCCCCAAAAAAACGTTTTTGCTCATTACACCACTGCTCATTCGTCCCCGCTTTTCGCCCCGGTCATGGAAATGATTATACCGCTTTCAAAATAAATAGATAAAACAAACAAAAAAATAAATAAATAAAATAACAAGCTAGGTATATTTGTACCACATAATTATGAAAGGTGCACATGATAAAGTTGTCACTTTACATTTTGTTCGTACGATGTCTTTTGCACTATTGCACTCGAGTAAATGCACTTTCATATCATACGTGTGATGAAATAACAATAACAATGGCGAGCTTCACTCAATTTGTTATATGTTTGGGATTAATTCTCAAGTTTACACTTGCTGCTGATGAGGCACAGACCCCGTTTGACGATGTTTTTGAAGATGTAACATCTTGTAGTTCATCATGTGAACGAACATATCCTCTGCACACGTATCCAAAGGTATTTAAATCATGTTTTGTTTCAGTAAAAACTCGAGACTGTCAAGTTGAGTGGGATCGAATGACTCGACTTGTTCTTGTACTGTCTATGTCTGTAATGTTGATGTGTGTACAGTATGATGGGGGTTGTGTGTACGGACGCTAAACAAAAATAAAGCCTCCACTTTTGCCTGTGGATTTAACGAAATGTGTGCATCAAATAGCACCTACAATCTTAAATGTTTGTTCTTTATAATATTGTCAAACATACATTTGTAAGTCTTAATCTTATGTAAACTTCTTCAAATTACTGAATACTGTTTTAATTTAAATCAACTGGCTGGATACACATCCTGTCTGGATGGTATGGACACAATGTCTGGGTATACAAAGTACTTAGACCGAAAACTTCAGTCTCTGATATCGACGGTTGTTCCGCTGAGATTGCATCTGGCTCCTCTGACCGCCTCTATTAGGGTGTCTGATCGCGCACCCGATGTTGTGTGCTAAAATCCTTCCCATAGAGATTGCACGCAGCCCTATGCAGTCTATGTGCATTATTTTTTTTTGAAGTTCAAACCTTTATTCTTTGTGATCCTGAAGGTGATACTCAATAAATGAGGTGTCATATGAAAGAGCAGATTAATTCCAATATTTCCAGAGGGGCGTCATCTCGAAATTCTAAAAATATCTTGGTCAAAACAGCTATTTAAACATTGTTTCCTGGCTAACTCGAAATTTGCCACTTATGAGATATGACGCCCTGGCGATAAGTAGTCCCAGTCGTAAGGAAAATATCCCTATGCTTATGTTTTCGATAGCCCCCAGGGATCACAAACAATTACAGTTTGAAAATACCCTTCCCCACATTTTTCGGATCAGCTAAGTAGGGAGGCGTGAGCTCCGCGCCGGCCGAACCCATGGTGATAGCGCGTAAAATCTGCACATGAATATGCATCGGGCCGCGTGTCTACAAACCCGTAAAGTGGGTGCCCATTGAAGACAATGGATTGCCGATCGCGCATCATTTAAGCAACACGCGTACGCTTGCACGCGTATGTGTACGCTTGCATATTTCGCAATTCAGCTGTTGTGCTAAATTTAGCAAAACAACATAACTCTGCGTGTACCTCTTTTTCGTCGATTTTTTACAAAAAATGGATCAATATCTTAGGGAATTGAAGGGGCTGTAACTTTTGATAGAAACATCGGTGAGTATTGAAATTTGAAATGTATTATTCTGAGTGAATAATTTTTTCAATTATCCAACCAAAATGGTGAAAAACGATCCAAAAGGGAAAATTGAAAAATCGTTCAGACATACATAGACTGAAATATGTCAATGGAGTAGTGTGGGGAACGAATGGTTCAGTTCGGCCGGACCGCAATGAATGAGATATGCAACGAGTTTTTCACTCTTTACGTCTTCATACATGTATATCCACTTTGGCTGCAATTTTACAAATCATGTTGACTAAAAGACTTTCTCGGATTAATCATTAATTTAGGATCTAAATGAGCAAGCCATCGTAAGTCAAAGTATATATTTCCGGGTTATTTCTTATTTTTATTTAGATTCAGTGTAATATTGCAGCCAAAGTAAATATGTGAAGACGTAAAGAGTGAAAAATCTTGTTGCATATCGCATTCATCTCGGTCCGGTACACCGAACCATTCGTTCCGCACACTACCGCATAGCCGTACTTCAGTCTATGTATAGAGGCGGTCAGAGGAGCCAGATGCAATCTCAGCGTAACAACCGTCGATATCAGAGACTGAAGCTTTCGGTCTAGCATGCAGGATGCTATATTTACTACACAATTCACAAACACGCAATGAACTTTACAGATAGACTAGGTCTAGTATGAGTAGATCTATGATGGGGTGTCCAAAGTTCACGCAAATTTTGAAGAAACAGATTTATGAATGTGAAATTCGATCCATGGTTTTTCATATTCTACACAAATTTATTTGGATCAATTCCAATGCACATGTAATACTAATACCAAATCAACGCCCACATATTGACTACAAATAGATGCAACTAGTCACTAGAACATTTGTTGTGAAAAGAATTCTTGCAATATCGCGATCTCAAAATTTGTTGGATCCGAAGGAGTTTTTAAATTACCCAAGAGAGTTTACAGATGATTTATTTTTGAGATATAGAACTGTCACAATGGTGACACCAACATACAGTGTACATGCATGACACATCCTCAGATGGGGCACTCTAGCCACAATTTGATTTTCCCTTTGTAATACCTTACTCGGGGCTTGACACTAGCTTGGAATTTTTTCTTTATTTCCTTTTAGACGGAAGATCTGCGAGCTTGTCAACGAGGATGTCGTCTTTTTTCCATGCTTGAGTTTGGTGAAGTGGATAACGAAGCAACAGACTTCAATAATACGATACAAGCTTGCAAAGGAGGTAAGTTACATGTGTCCATGTAAATAATGTATTACATGTGAATCAGACACCTGCCCTCATGGAGGAGAGGTGCACTGCCAATATCAAAGACTATCTCTCATGTCAGAGACTTTTGTTAAGACTTTTGGGAGCCTATTTGGGAGACAGTACCCTACATGTATTTGGGACACCAATTTTCTTTATTTTACATTTTCTGTGATGACATTACCTTGGCTCAAAAAAAAAACTATATGAGCAGATTCCTCATTTAAAATTACCCATTTAGAATTCACTGTCCACTTTTGTTTTCATACACTAACAGTTTTTGTTATGATCCACACACAAAAGTAATGGGCTCCTGACCTCAGAGAAGCAAATATATATATACATGTATATATATTTTTTTTTGGGGGGGGGGGGAGGGAGGAAATTGCCTTGTTTGTTTATTTGATTTACCTGACTACCAAGAAAGCATGTGTATGCTTGTAAGTTGTACAGTGTAAGTAAGCACCCAGGTGACTGACGGCTTCAAGTTGTTGTTGGTGTTGTTTCTTTATTTCTTTAGTAAGCTATAAAGTCTCCGATATGCGAAACAGTCTCTCAAGGGAGACAGTCTCCCCCCTCCCCCCTCAGATCATCACCCACTAGGGCAATAGACCGGTTTACTAACATATCCAATTTTATGGATGTTTCTTTCCTGGGGACGTACATGTAGTGATATATATGTACATGTAGGTACATGTATATACCATCATTAACCTGTTATTAATTAATGAACTACAATACTTGGAATCTGGTCTGCATACATTATTTGTTGCTATGTCGGGCAAGCCTCAAGCAAGCATTCGTGTGGTCAAGAACAACCTTTGTCTAAAAAGTGTGCATTAAATTTGAATATGTTTAATTAATAGTAAGCCGGTCTATTGCAGTTGTAAGTTGCAGCGTCCGGTACGTCACGCAGCACATTTAATTCATTAAAAATTAATTAAAGAATTGGTCAGAGCTAAAACTTTCCACAAATGAACTAGCCCATAATAGCCACAGACTCATACCAAAAGATAGTCATATAAATAATTTCATCTGTTGTTATTTCTTGTTTAAAGTCTCTGAATGTCCCGTACGTCACAATCCAAATAGCTTGGACCTGCCCAGGTACATACTACATGTACATTACACTCGTCTACATGAATTATTCAGACAGTATACATGTACATGTCCCTCAAAAAAGTTTATGCGCATCATTGGAAATTACAGAGCGCGGCCACTTTGTGAATATTTTTATATTTGTGACCTAAATTTCACTTTTCTGCACTTGCGCACATTATTTCTGTCTTCTAATCTTATGCATATTCTCCCGTAAACAGCGGTTGAATAAAAAAACAATCAAGATTTATAATTTTACCTCTAGATTCAGCAAATCAAGCTCGTTCCAAAAATATATACCATGTAATTTGTCAGTAATTTTTATCATAAAATTATTCAAAATGTGGATTCAAAATGACCATGTTTGCCACATACAGTACATAACATGTAAGAAATTTCTAAAATGTTGTTATATATATTTTTGGCACACTGCTGAAAGCAGAGAGCCAGGCATCAAACATCAAACATAGCATCAAACATGCATGCTTAAACATCTGTTGAATTCTGTTCTGAAATACACTATTTTTCACAGCTGTATTTTCACTCCTAGGGTCCTCTGCACACTACATACCTGTACATGTACATGATGCAGCTGTGGCTAATTATCATTATAAACAGGGAGAAATAGGTTTATTGATTTATTTTTTCCCCTTTTATTACGCAGGTCTACAGTATTACATGTACAATGTATGTGTATGTACAGTGTACTTACAAATTTGTAAAATTGCACCAATGTTTCCATTATAATGTGTACATTGAATTTAACCTGAATGTGTTCTTCATTAACAAAAGTTACACTTGATGACCCCTGTTTGTTCAAGGTTTACCAACATACATGTAGCATCAACTGATTTACATGTACATGTACCTGTACCATTTCCACAATTATAATAAAACAGGGAACTTGCATAAATACGGAATTTGCTATAATGTCCCCCAAATTTTTAATTTTAATTGATACATGTACAGGTGTACGGTTGAATAGCTATTAGAGATGCATGTAAGATGTATGTGTACATTAGAAATCAAAACACACTCCCCCACTAACATGGATCAAGCGAGTAGCTTCCTCCTCTCATTAGCTTTTTAACAAAATTAATAGAGGTATGAAATTATTAAGCATGCAGAAAGGGTAATGACAATACAGGCGTACAGGGTATGTGAATATACAGTGTATACACATTGTATGTTTGTTTAGTACAAGGGTAGGGTGATCACTTGAACGAGATTATTGCTCAATGTTTTGTGGGATATTTTTACGTCCCAAAAGGAGAGAGCTTTGTACTGTATCCTGTGTGTGTGTGTGTACATGTATTTTACGTTATTATAGACATTTGGAGTGAAAAAATGAGTCATTTAAAAGTAGACATGGTCATAAGCAGGACAGTTTCGTGTCCTTTTAACGATTGCACAAAAGAAGTACTGCCCTCTACCTGCGTACGTTTGCAGGCAGAGGAAACTTTAAGGCCTCCCAAGAAACAAAAGGTTTAATCATTAGTCATTAGTTTAAAAAGTTATATTGTTTTGAATTTAGAGTTAGGGTTAATATACCAGTTTTTATGATGTCCGATTAATGCTAATGTACCATGTACATGTATATGTACAAGTAGGGTTACATATATTATGTATATATACCTGTATGTCCAGTTAATGTACCAAGTTGGTATATATATACACTGTACAAGTACCTGTATATACAGTACATGTTTATATTTATATACTGTATACCGTTATCTATATTTATATACATGTACATGTACTGTAGATATGTACTGTTACATTGTAAGAACTAAATTATTTGTACCCTAACACTTTATCAAGTTTTGTAACTGTTTAAGTTTGTGAAAAATTGATTTGTCCCTGTTAGTTTAGTGTTTATGTTTCTTGAGAATGTGACATGTACATGTATATATTTGATATACATTTTTTGACATGCACCTACAAATGTACAGTGTAAAAGTATTTTCAACAAGGGCCCTAATTCAACCAGACTACTTTTCATTCTGGAGTTATGAAAAACAAAAAAAACACATCATATTTACAAGGGGTATGAATTATTCAGTTGCTGACTGTATACATGTACATTGTATAGTACAATATTTGTTTTATTTTGTGCACTCTCAGTGTAACTGTAGTAGGATGCATACTGTAGTGTAAAGTATCTAATGACATGTAATTATGTGTACATGGGCATGTTTACATTATATTAAAATAGCCTTACATGTATATAGTATGGTGTGCTTGCAAGTCGTAGTACTATTGACCTGTCAGCATCGATGAAATATAAGGACCTACAGTTTCAGACATACAGCTGTAAGTTGCATTTTTAATACACTGCAAGCAATAATCATCAATTTTTCCTTAAATTCCAGTGTTTTGTCAGAAGTTGCTAGCAACTACATGTACATACATGTATGTACATGTACCTGTAAACACGACAAAAAAACCACCTCCAGAGTGTAGTTTTTTTTTATGCCAGCAGAAATTTCACCGATTTTTGCCGTGTAAATGCTTGCTTTAAAATCATTGGTGAATGAGTCCGGTTTTTGGTCACATGACTCTTCTTGCTTTCATGCGATCGCATGCAGAGCAAAGGGGCACAGGCGCACTTCATGTAAAAAAATCAGAATGAGCAAACACCGACGGTTTTTTATGGGTTTCCATGAGTTGAAATGGCAGTTAAAATAACTGATGGCTTTTCAAAATGGTGTTGGGGCTGTGTAAATTGGCCTATACATATGTAAACATTGTGTATAAATTGTATAGTACACACTGTACAGGTGTATATCTATTATACTCTATTATTTTTCCTTTGTTTTATTTCAGCTTGCCATGAAGCGTATAGCAGTGAAGAACAATTGTTTGCCTGCTGTCTGGGCTGTACTGAACAAGTCCCATTTGCTATCCAGATGAGGAAAGAGGTAAAATTACAAAAGAACATGTAATTTGATAGGACTACATGTACAGTACATTGGAAGTAGATTATTGTGCATACACATTGTATCAGCAAAAAAATATGTGGGGAGCGTTGACCGACTTAGCTCTCTAAAGCTCCTAAAGAGCTCTTAACAAAATTTTAAAACAATAACAATAAAAAACAATATAATATTTGAATGTCATTGTGAGAAAATTGCAATTTTACTACATGAAATCTTAAAAGGGAATATGAACTGATAGTTTATTTACACTGCATTGTATAATGTACATACATTGTACACATTACATGTCCTTGTGTACTGTGGAACCAGAAAATCTCACATGCTGTCATTAATTGTCAGCCATTATCACAGCAAGCAACTTTCATAATAAATTTAATGATATTTTTTTTAATCATTTTGAAAGTATGAACATGGCAGCTCTGCACCACTTGCGAAACTTGTTAGAACTTCTGATTTTACATACAAAAGTTAATAAGATGTCACTGACTGTGAATCATACGGTCCTAAAGCGTACCAATCACCTGAAAATAATTGTGTACAGCTAAAATGATATAATAAAATCAACCTATGAAGTAGAAAAAAAACATTTTATGGGCTAATGTACAAAATATGAAGAAAATAATATAAAATTGCACACAGAAGCCAAGTCGAACTTGGGTTCCATGCAGGCCTTATTTTAATTTTAAGCGAGCTCTTACAGGTGCATTGAGTAGTCTACTCACAAGTTGCTTTTGTGTCAATTGAAAGTGTATTTAAACTTGCAAAATCACTTTTTAGAAGCAACATTTGAAGTTCATGTTTTGAAATTGTATGTACTACATGGAACTGCTAACATCCATACCAAACAAAATATTTTTGGGTGATTACTACACTTTGATATCAGGGGGAGGGAGCAAGGTCTGTAAAGCACTTTATAGAGACATTGTCGATGTATTGAGTGCTATATTTAAACCAGAATATTCAATAATATTATGAGTAATCATACATGTTGCTTCTCATTGAACTAGTGCTGTAGCCGAACCGCCGAACCGCCAAACCGAACGGAAGTTCGCCGAACATGGCACTTCCGAACCGAACCGAACCGAACGCAAAGGCCTGGTTCGGATGTTCGGCAGAAAAATGTAAACGTTTTCGCAAGCAACGAAGTCTTGCTAATAATTATTGTTTTTAGATCTCCCTACGGGGGTACGGGCAACAATGTTTTGCCAATATTAATTAATGTTTTTAGATCTCCGTAAGGGCAACGAAGTCTTGCCAAAAATTATTGTTTTTAGATCTCCGTACGGACAATTAAGTCTTGCCAATAATTTCTGATCTCCATGTCGGCAATGAAATCATGACTCGTAACATTAGACAACAACCCTCTCCGCAAATCTTTAAAAAATATCATTTAGTGTCAAATTGAAAACATTATTCTTGTAAAATTGCAAATGAAACACCATTAATGACGAAAATATTAATGTAAGTACTACTTTTCTTCTCAAATAGTTACGTTTAAAGCAGTTTTTTAATGTGAAATTCGTGCCGATCGGAAGCAGTGTTTTTCAGAAGGCCTCCTTGCTGGTCGGCCCGCCCGGCCCGGCCGCCCTTTGCCGACCACTGTAGCTATAACACTGCTTGCTATTATAATTATTACCGAACCCCGAACCGAAACAAGTTCGTGTAAAAAATTGCCGAACTCTGCTGAACCGAACCGAATCGAACCCGAACATGGCGCCTGACTTACAGCACTACATTGAACACAGTCACATCAGGATGTACATGTATATTGTACATGTATATTTTCGCTCTGTTGCCATGAATTATGCTCTCAACTCTCTGTTTTAGGCTTTTTTGTGTTCATTGGATGAGACCAACATTTATTCCTGCTGACACTTACATTTAAGACTAACTTATTCATACCCTTTCCAAGATTTGTAATTTTGTAAAGTACCTGTATGTGAAAACTTGATTTGTCCTGTTTCTGGAGAATGTGATACATGTATATTAGAGCTTGCATCTAAAAGTACAAAAAATCTCAACTAGTCCACCTTTCATTCTTGAGTTACGAAAAACAGAAATAACATCAAATTTACAAGGGTATGAATATTTACATTGTTAACTGGATATATACAATATACTGTACACTGTAGGCTATTAAGTGCATGTACATGTACATCTAGGCAATATACAAAATCTGTGGCATTGGGATACAGTTACTGGTACTTTGGTACTGTACATGAAGATGTGATATTCAATTAACATGAAGGTGTTCAAGCCTGTAGGATTGTCATATTGTTACTGCATGTATTATGATTCATATTTTTATAGTGTTATTAACATTATGTGGTATTATCATTCATTCTGATTAATGATGTTATGTACATGTATGTTATTGTCGATATACATGTACATGTACGGGTACAGTGTACATGTAAATACTTTATACTCACACATGAAGATTTGTGTTAGGCATCACCTTGCTATCAAATTTGATCATGTTAATATCATAATCATCATCACCATGTCTTTATCCCAGTACGCCAGCCACGTTAAATGACACCATATATCTTTCAATTTCTGCTTTTCCACGTAGAACTAAAGAAATACACTCTCACGGAGATGCTCCTAGCTTGTTGAATAAATGTCGGCAGTCTGAGAATCGGTTCAACCCCAGCCCCCTCCCCCCCAAAAAAAAACAAGGTCAAAACGATGCGATTTGTAATTATCAAATTTACATGTGACTAATGTGATTAATGATGTTTTGTATGTTATTGTCGATGTACAGTACATGTAAATACATGTACTTGAAGATTTGTGTTTAAGCATCGCCTTGCTATCAAATTAGATCATGTTAATTAATATCATAATCATTATCATGATCATGTTTCTTTATCCCAGTACTCCAGCTAGGAGGTGATGTACATGTACATGTGTAAATACTTTCACACATGAAGATTTATGTTTAAGCATCACCTTGCTATCAAATTAAATCATGTCGATATCATAATCATAATCATGATCATATTTCTTTACTCCACCCCCAGTACGCCAGCCAGGAGGTGAGCATTCACCTTCTTCAACCGCTCTTCTCAGTACATAGCATCTTTCAGCAGCTGACGTCCAGTGTACGAGGTGTGTCGTTCTCCCAGGCCATGTTCTACTGGCAGGGGGACGACAATCAGATCTACATCTTTGAGACCCAGCCAGAGATTGACATCTTCACCGTTGATCCTGATCCACAGGACCCCTTCAGTGAGTATTATACAAACAAATTCATGTGAATATGCACTGCACGCAGGTTAAGTCTCAATCGGATAATGAACGAGACTTGTGAGCTCATTAACTGGCTCATTGTTGTTTTCGTGCACTGCATATCACTATTAGAGAGCTTCAAAACATGGGTTAATTTATTCATAAAACGGGTCAGCAATATGAATATAGTCCTGAAATAAGCAACAAATGTGATCAAAACAAAAAGAGTGGTACAGTCATGGAGGCTGCCACTAAACTTGTGCTTTATTGAATGGCATCATACTTGACATAGCACTTTATCGAATGGTATAATGCGCATATAAATGCCCTTGCTATATGAATCTACATGCATATCATTGTGTCTTAACTTTATATGCCAGACACACATATGCACAACTCAGCCATGCATTATCACTTTTAGCCGTTGGTAATCACTTTTTGATTGGAACCTTTTTTGCACAGTAGGGGTGGTAGGAAAGAATGATGCATGGTCACATATGTTGTCATATGACCAGTTAGATTGCCTACATTCTAGAACTTGTTTTATAATACCATCTATCTCCGACTATCATTAATTACAGTGTACATGACTGTCAAAAAATAGTGCCTTCAACTTCACCAGATATTTATATGCAATATCTCTCATTTTTGTAAGAATTTGAGGACAAAGATTGAGCATTGTTATTATTTATAGTAACAATGACTTAAAAGGAAGCATCTCATTAAATGCTGAATTTGCCTTATATTTGGCAGATTTTTTTCCTCTTCGTTAATGTTTCTTTTTGGGGGGGTTTGTAGCGTGTCAACCTGTCATTGAGAATAATTATTGTTATCCTGGCAACTGGCCTTTGTTTTGTAGTCTTATTGTAAATCCTTCGCATTAAGTTCGTTTTAGTCTGTTATGTAGTTTTCGCTTCTGCCAACCTTAAAATTTAGTAGGCAAGCAATTTTTTTGCTGTATTAATAATACTATTAATGTACTAATGTGTTGTACTGTGCATGTGCTTCTTTTCTATACCCAGATTTCGGCAGACAGTTCAATGGCTTTGAGACCAACCTGGAAGTACTTAATGACCATGACCCAACCTCTGACCCCAGCCGACCTTACGCCTCTCACCTTGACACCTCCAGCTGGTTGGACTGCGTAGCCAAACGATCAGGGCTCCCTCGCTGGCTGCTCTCCATCACCATCCTCCTCTCCTCTGTCGCCCTCTTGTGGCTGTGCTGTGCTACCATGGTTACAGCTCCAGAAAGAAGAGTTAGAGTACCTGTAAGTTTAACCCTTGTATTTCTATGTACCATGGCATTGACTTGACATGTATATCTCTATGATATGAGCAGGATAACAGTAACATTTGTTCTTAAAATTTGAAAAGACTATTATTAAATAAGTCAAATATTAGATAACATCCACTGTTCAAGCAAATGGATTACCGGTAGTTGTTTAAATAAAACATGTTTATCATTTCCAGAGAGGCAGAAGGGTGTTAATTCATATCATTTTCATATGAGTTAAAACCCTTTTGGCTCTGTCCTGACAATATGTTTGTTCCTTTGTGCTTAATATCAAAATTTCCATGTTGGTTTGTTCAGGATGGTCCACAAACAAAAATTCAAACATGTAAAATTGAAACTTAGAAGGGGTATGAACTGACATACGAAGCACAAAGTCCCTTGTGGCAGGGCTCCGGGGCTTGCATTATAAGGGCTCTAAGGTTCTTACCTGTAGATGCATTCTGGTACAATCTGAGCCATATTTTGAAGCATTTTCAAACAAATTTTATGACTAATATTTCATTAATAATTTCGGTTGAGATTGAATATTAGCCTGTTGCTGATTTTCAAACCTGTACAATCAAAATTCAAAACTATCACTTTTACATGTTTCAAACCCCTCTTGAAGTCTTCGACCACCCTGATTTAATATGTTAGTGAGATTATATCTGTATGTTGTCAGTTCCTGTTAAAGTGACTCAGTAACATTGTTGAAGGTTGATGAAAAAACTGCGTAATTTTTGTATGAAATGTTACTTATTATATTCCTTCTACTGTACTAACCCTCTAGCATGCAAAAAATCCTGAACAAATTTTCAAATCACAAAGATATTTATGGTTTTCTTTGAAGGCGTCACTGGTCAACACCTTCTAACAGTAAATTCTCCCAACCATTTTTTAATTTTCCCAACCGTTTTTCCATGAAAATAAGACATAAGACAGGATTTTTAAAATCTGTCAACACTTAAATGTCTGGAATGATATATACAGCCAATTCATAGCTTTGTTACGATTTACATTCACCTAAAATGTAATTAAATTGTAATAATATAGTTGGGAGAATTAAGGAATCGATCAGATCAGTTTTTCCCAATTTGTAATGTTAATAATGGTCTGTTTTCACTCAAACTTTCAGATTATCTTTAATTTACATCTGGCATTGAAGTCACTACCTTAGCACCATTTTCTCTCATCTGAACAATGTTACCAAGTCCCTTTAATGTTAGAGTTTTAATTATTGAAAAAGAAAAAAATATCAATACATATGCCATCTGTATGGTACAGTATTGTAATGCCAAAAACCTTGGGACCTTATACCTTACATTATCATTTCCTTGAATTCATAATTCTTACATTTTATTTATAATCCACAGAAACTGAGTATCAACGGTGACCTGGAATACCTGAAGCAGAATAAGAAATGTCCCAGCGGTCACATCCCCATCTATATCTCCACCTACACCCCAACCAAGCCCACCGGCAACGATGCCGACGACGATGACGTTGAACCTCTGCCACTCAATATTGATATAATCCCCACTCAGTCCAAAATCTAGTCTGCATGCCAGAGATCTTCCCCCCTCAAAAAACCCCAAAAAAAATGTTTGGATATTTTCTCTCCTATGATATTCCCACTTCCAGTTGTGTATCATCATCATGTTATGAAATTATATATCAAGTCATAGTTATCTTGGAAAACAAGTATAGCTGATCATACTAATGTATTTTCAAGGTAGGAAAGTATGGGTCACTTATAACTTTGATATCGTTCGTTTGGAGCCAGAAGGGCATCGGCTTGTACACCTTAAACATGGCTTTAAAGCCCTCCTGACTCTAATCTGACAATGTTTTGTACAAGTGAAAAGTAATTCAACCTTTTTATACGCTCTTTCGTATGTTTTGCTGTGTGTTCTTTCCCATTCTACTTGATTATGCTGAATGCATATGTGCAGCTTTAATACATATTCAATGTACTCAAAGGGATTTTCAATATGAAAAGACACTTTGATATTACCATAGCATCCTGTTATACAAACCTATTTTCTCATTCCTTCTGATTTTGATACTTGTATACCCAGGTATATCTCGTAATCTACATGTATAATTAAGTAAAACTGTGGTTCATAATTTGGTGTATAGTGGGCTGAAACATTTTAAGATTTTTTTTTTTTTAACAGCTTTTGAATTTTGCACCTTCTCGTTATAAAATAAATGTATTTCATTGTATGATGGTATGTGCCATTAGGTGGGGCAGTGTTTCTATTAGTTATGTAAGCGTAGACTTTCTTACATTTGACAAGATCTATTGGTGAATGGATGTCAAGTTTGTATTACACATGTAATGCATCAACATCGGCCTGTCATTCTTTCATAAGTAATTGATTTGGAAATACATGTACCACATTCAAGATAGAATACACTTGTAATTATTATTTCAAAGCAAGTGGGCAAAGATACATACCAAACTCAATTGAAATTCAGGATATTGCTGTGAAGCACTACTCTTCCCCCAAAGCGATATTGTCAGGATGCATTGGTTTAGTTCTGCATAGGAAGTGGTGCATAGTATAGAAATGCAAATACTGGCATCCTTGAGGCACCTGCTTTTAATATAGCGTAATTATAGACTGCATGTACAATTATATATTTGGAAAAATAATAATGAAAATGTAATATGTTATTTAAAGAGAAAAAAATAAGGAAATGTTTCTATTCACCTCTTTTTATAGTTTTGTTTTAGCATTATTTGTGTAGAGTTTGGCTATTAATAAAAATAACTTTGAAGATGTTATCTTGTTTTTGCGTTATTTTAAATCTATATTTCATGTTAAATTGATTGCACTTTTTTTCAATTTTTAGTTTACTCGTTACCATTTATCATGTATTGGAAATCATGTCTTCAGAAGAAAACAAATTAATCTATTGCAATAGTTTGATTTATTTCACACACAAACAGGGTCTTGATCTTAATCCTCAATCCTTTCAATTCAAATTATTCTTAGATAGATATTCATTAGTATAATTCATGTCATGAATATAGAAAGTCATGAGGAAATTATAATTTTATTTGTATTTGCACTTTTTCAAGCTACATTCAAACCTCTCAGCGTTTCCACCTCTTTATAAAGGTAACCTGCCCCTAGTGGTCATCTAGATTGTCTCTCAAGGAGGAATACTTATTTTAAAACCTGTCTAGTAAGGACACCTGCCTATAGTGGTTATTTTTCCTGTTTCCCCTTTGTTGACTTGCATAGATTGTTTGACCTTACATTGTACTTACGTAGGTTGATGACCTGGTCAGACCTACATGATAACCATAACAAAAAACTATAGGCATACATTATGTAACGATGAAAATGGTTACACCCGAGTCATGAAATCATTGGGGTTCTGTCAATCAAGCAGGGGGACATTGTCCACATGACTTCTTCTTCCATCATTGAAGGAGTAACATTTTTGGCTCAGATTTTATTTTTGTCGAGGTCTGTCCACCGAGCAATTCCAAGGGAGGCTCATCAGCATAAATTGTCGAGGTCTGACCCACAACCACTATTTCCAATTCATATTCTACCTAACAACTAGGGAAGCAATTTGGAAACAACTTCTTGTTGGTGCTATCGTCAAGGTCTGACCAGGTCTTGAGGGCAGAGCGAAAGAAATTTTATGAAACACAACGTTCTTGATCCTTCTATTTTTTTAATTTTCTGCTGCTTTGGCTACTTCTCAGTTTTTGTGTTTTGTAGATGTGCCTTAATTTACACCTTGTGATAAAAAAGACTCTTTTATAACATCAATTCCCAAGTAACAAGGACCCAATTCCTAGATCTTCTGTTCACAAGTAGGACAGTAGGTGGATGAATATATCGTTTGTCTGGAGCCACAAGGTCATTGACTAATGCACTTTAACATTATACTTAACATCCTTATGGCTCCAAACAGATGATGTATTTTTGCACATAGGGAAAATGTTCAGGTATTAGTTCTGAAATACAGGATTCCAAACAATAGATTCATGCTGGAAGGCTTCACTGATTAGGGCAGGATAAAGAAGACTGAAATTGATTCATAAGACAAGTTAGATGTATTGTATCGTTCTTTGGCGAAGCTCTATATTTTTAGCATAGGTATGCTGTGTATGCAGCAATTGGTCAATTGGTATACTCTATCTTTTTTTTATTTTGGGTCAATACGGTGTATTTGATTTTTAGCCATATTTACCTGTTACATGTGATATTAGTGTTCCGTTAAATCTGTCATGTAAACATTATTGTGCACTATCTTCCTCACTCCTTTAAAGTCTATCAATGTTATTTTGGATTTGACAAGTATAGGATAAAGATGTACATTTTATCTGATTTCAAGGCTTGCATAGTTGTGTTCACTGTTGCACGATACGAATTTGAAAGAATGATGGGGGAAACTTTTATACAGGTATTTCAGAACAATGATAAGATTAGAAGTCCTGTTCGGTTAGGAAATTGGAAGAGTGACAAGATGGTGACACTTGGTACGCTTTTGTAGATGTGCATTGTGGAAAGGGGGATCTGATAACAATAGTATTGTTTTTTTGTTTTTTTTTAAATTAAATTGATCATTATTTTCATTTTATCGTTATTTCAAGTTTTACAAAATGGTACTCATTACCTTTAAAAGCCCCATTCAGTTATGAAGCGATAAAACTGTTGCATTAAAAAAAAATGAAGTAGTAAAGTGTATACGTTTCGTATTTATAACACAGAGTTAAGTAAATATGATTCATATTTTTGTTGCACGCAGTTGCCATGCTGTGTCTACCGGTAATCCAATTAATTTAGTACAGGGAGTCCTAAACAATTATAATGATCATGGATGATCGGTCAAAAATGAAAGAATTTACAGAATAAAATGGATATTCAAATTATATGGAATAGATAATATATTACATGCATTTACCACATTTGCTAGGTCAAGTTTAAGTAGTTTGGGGTTTTTCTGTATTTTATTAAAACTACATACTGATTTTGTTGTTGGAAAAAGAAGAGAAAAGCACCTGTATTTAAAAATGTGGAGTATGGTTCGTATTCTTGTGTGGGAAATGGCTGGTGGCTGTTTATGATATGTAAATGGATTTGTACAGTAAACTATGTTCTGATTTCTCCTTTCTTTTGCTCTGTATCGAGGGTTTTACAATAATCAATGGATTCATATCTATTTACTTGTAATAAATAAGACTTCAACTTTGTAGCGTCTAAGAACCCAAAGTTGTTCAGTGTGATTATTCCTTAGCTGTGTGTGGCAGAATAATACACCATTTCTACACTCTTATTACTGTTCCCTATCCTCAAATATCAAGCTCTCTGTTCTTTCTATCTCATTCTCTTCCCTCTGTCTCCCTCTCTCTCTCCTCTCTCTCTCTCTCCTCTATGTCCTCTCTCTCACCTCTCTCTCTCCTCTCTCTCTCCCCCTCCCTCCATCTCTCTGTGACTCTTGTCTCAATTTTTTCCCTATCTGGACAAAAACAAAAAAGGTTAAGTTCATCGGGGGACCTGAAGCATCTAAATCTAATTGACAGACAAGTGGCGGTCTTCAAAATAAGAACATTTTGTCTTTTTTTGTTTCCTTGTTTGAATTTGTGTTTGAGGATAATTACACTGACCAAATGTTTCATGAAAAACCTGTACTGCGTTCAAAAGTTGAAACAATGTCCAAATATGAGATTTCCATGAATTCAAAATCCACATGGACACTACACAAATGTCAAAGAATTTCACTATGCAACCAATGTGTCATTTCATATGAAATACATGTATTTGATAAATGTCCAACATGTCATGATAATAATGAAGAAATCCTCTTTACATTTACTTACAAGTAAATCACATATGTTTCAATCCCAGATGGAGACAATGCGACTTCATTCAGACCAGATATTTCCAATGCTCCTGAAATCATTCTAAAGGTTAAGAAGTGGTGTCACCTACACAATGGATGTAAAGGGCTCTTAAAAATAACTCAAATATCATTTATTTCTGAATTGGTTGTTTCTCATCCACTGTATTTCAGTTTGAAACAAAATTGTTTGAGATTTGTAGAAGCACTTCAATTAATCTTACAATCTGACCTTCCTCTATCTGTATAGCATGTTGGAATAGACTATGGAATCGGTATTAGGGGTTCATTTCTTACATTTTCTCACATTTTGATAAATCAAAATATTAATGGATGGTTCAATAAAACTCTTTTCTTGGTTTGCTATCCAAACATCTAATAAAAATGAACACAAATTACATAAACCAGGGCTTCCTTATTCTCATAGTACAAGTATCAATCTGTCTTTTCTGTCGTAATATGGTTTGCTGAATTGGTAACAGAATTGAAAGAACAGCCTTCTCAGAAGGATTTTTTTTTCTCCTTGAAATTAAGTGAAACCTGGCCTTACAATTACATCACCCCAGGGTATGGTTTGAGAGGACCATGACAATTTTGCAGGTTCTGAACTCCCTCATGCAAGTTATTAGCACAAAGGGTGTTATTCACAAGCGAGAGGTTTGAGAACCCTCGATCATGCCTACATGTATTGCAATTCGGTTATTAGAATATTCCAATCAGAGATGGAAAAATAACCTTGACATGCTTGAACCCATTCCAAACATATCAACCAGCATCAACAATTCCAATGTCTTTTTTTTAATTCTCTCTGAAGAGAATCTACACAATTAACATAAAGTCTTTGCCTGAGTGATGATACAACATTGAAATTGCATCCAACTTTCAATCTGTCATCACACCTTGATTCCTTTCTTCTTGAGTTCTTTCCTCTTCTTTTTCTCTTCTGCTTCCATCTCTTCTACCATCTGTTTAAAGCGAGGGCTGCGAGGATCGACGGCGTAGCC
Source organism: Mesocentrotus franciscanus (assembly GCA_037976565.1). Taxonomy (NCBI): domain Eukaryota; kingdom Metazoa; phylum Echinodermata; class Echinoidea; order Camarodonta; family Strongylocentrotidae; genus Mesocentrotus; species Mesocentrotus franciscanus. The sequence goes on along the minus strand of CP137674.1, from coordinate 22,445,575 downwards.
AAGCTTCTCCTTCGCAAGGGCTAGAAGACGGTTTCTCTTTTCTTTCTGTTCTCTCCGCTTGGCTCTTTCCTCTTCCACTTTCTGCCAGTACTCCTCGATCATCTTGGGCATCTTTGCCATGTTGCCTGCAATGAGCTTTTCCCTGAATAATGAACACAGACAGTCATATGGAAATCTTTGATCATGATGTTTTATTTTGACAATGTTAGTTCTACAGAAAAAAAGTAGAACTAATAGTATACTAATTCAGGGCTCCACAGTGTACGATAACATTTTTAGAATGGGGTCCAGCCCGGATTGAACTTTTAGACTTTTAGAGTCTGTATCCATGAGCCCTTGTCACCTTGAACCTTGAAATAGTAATAGTAGACTATAATAGTATAAATCCCTTTCAGCTTCAGCAGCTCCTCGAAGCTATCCCGATCCCGGGATATATAAAATAATTCACCAAAAAAATCAAGATCAGGATGTAGTTTTACTTTATCATATGTCTACATAAGTTGAACATGATTTTAATAACTCCTAAAGTCCTAGAGTGGCTAGACATCTATTTTAATAGAGTTTTCTTTTAGTTTTCTTTTACTTTTGGATAATTATTGTAGGGCCTAATCATTTACCTCTTGAGTCTTTCTAAGTCTGCTGCTTGTTTCTCAGCTGCCAGCTCTGCTTGCATGTCATGAAAACTTGGGAAATACTCTTTCTCTTCTTCGATCAGTTTACTAAGTTCTGATTTTGTGGGCCACATGATTGCGGGATCAACACCGGAAGCTTTTCCCATTGCCGCGTACTGTTTGGCATGCCACCGCCTCGTCTTCTGCCACGGGCGATCTCTGGGGGGCGTCCGTACCGCCGGCTGGTCGAGAAGTGATAGATCCAGCTGCTCTTCTCCTTCCACAAACTCCCCCATTCCTTCAAGAACCTTATCTGAATATTGGCGAAAAGGTAGCTGTGTTGCACCACACATCTTGACAAGTAAACTGCTCTTTCCATGTCTAATTCTTGGCAGCTGGAGTACGGAAAGTCTCTCAAAAGTCCGTGGCAAATACTGCCTCACCACAGCCATGGGAGTCGCCATTTTCGCCTGTAATATAATTGTGATAGATGGCGCTATGTCTACTATGATTGATCGATGGATTGATTGATTTTTATTCGCCGAGCCTCCACCATACAAGAAGAAAAAAATAATTCTGGAACTGATTTCACTTTGGGGAAGAAAACAACTAATATAGCTGATCTAAAATCAAAACAAATTTATGTACAATTAATAAAAAAGATGATTTTAAACCTTTGGTTTTTGAGAGAATTGGAAGGAACTATGGGTTTTCCTGTAAGGAAATAGAAAACATATTTTTAAGACTAAGACAGTGTACACTTAACAGTCGATTAAGAGAGTTTCAGTTCAAACTTATACATAATATATTATATACAAACCATCACCTCTTCCGTTTTGGTCTTGTCTCGACTAACTTATGCTCATTTTGCGAAAAAGATGAAGAAACATATAAACATTTATTCTATACTTGTGAATTTGCACAATCAGTGTGGGAATGTGCACGAGATTTTTAGACTTTGAAATACATAACTGTAGTTTGGAGGAAATTCTGTATGGGAAAGAGGAGAGAAATAAAGGAAAATATCAATTAATGAATCATGTTTTAATTCTTGTTAAATATCTGATTTATAGAAATAGAGAACTTAAAAACCACCCTCTTTTAATGAAATAAAGAATAGTATAATAGGGGATAAAGTAGAAGAAAGGAAATTGGCAGCAATGAGGGAACTCTCACTATTCATTTTTCTAAATGGGAAAACCTGAGTATTAGACAAACAATTGGAACCCAGAGCCAGTGGTCCACCGGTTAAGAGGGGGGAGGGGATAAGGATAAGGAGAGGTCGGGTAGGGTAGGGTTAACAAAAGAGAAAACTTTTCTCTCAGGACAACAGTATAAAAGAAGTATAAGTTGCTACATTGTTAAAACAAAATTTTTGGATTATACAACTGCACATGTTTTCTTTGAAAATATGAATTTTGTTTCAAAAATGATGTATAGGAACTAACTATGTAAGTTTCTTTTGAAGCCGTTTGTAAGACAAAAATTTATACTGATTTATAATGTCATCACATTTGCAGTGAGCGTTACATATGATGATTGTAATTTGTACTATGATTATAATTTGTTTCAAGAGAGAAAAGAATAAAAACTGACCCCAAAAACAAAAAAAAATACAACATTATAAAAGAATAACAGATCATGGAGCTAGAAGACTAGTCTTCTAGCTCCATGAACAGATCAAAATTAAGTCAGCTTGAACAGGATAACCCACGAAAGCTCGAGAGCTTATTTCCAGTGGGGTCCCCGACATACATGTTCAAAATCAATAAGTAAAATCGTATTATTTACAGACAGATCAGTAGAAAAAAAACTTATATGCTCAACACGGGTCTACATGTATTTTGATTATACATGTACTTTGGAGAAAAATAGGCCTAATGATTCCAGCCACCCCTTCCCCCATTTCCACATAAATCTACACTCACATCGCCGATATTCTAGAGGTAGTTCCGCTGGCCCTATTCATACTGGAACATTTTAAAATCATTGATGAAAATGAAACATTTTTAAAATTCTGAAGGACTTCTTTCCACATTCCAGTCGCAGTTCTGTGGAGCTGTGACTTTTGGTTCTATCAATTTTGTTCCTCCTGGGGTGAGGGTGTAAGTTGGGTTCAGTCAGTCTTGGTACTATCAGGTGTCATGAGCAACCTCGTGTTATCAGGTAGTTTACTTATTGTCAACGATCGGGTGGATGATCCCACTATGATCTGAAGAGAAGGAAAACAAATTCCTCAATGTTTCCTCCCCCCCCCTCCCCAATCTCTCCACTCCCTATCTCTCATCTCCCTCTCCCCTCCTTATGTCATATCCATATTCTATCGTTCTCATTCCCTCTCTCTCTCTCTCTCTCTCTTTCTCTCGATTCTCTTTTTCCTCTTTCTCAACTGTTTCTTTTGCCATTACTCAACCTCCTCCCCTTCTCTTTTTTTTCTCTCTCTTTCTCTCTCTCTCTCTCTCGGTCTCTCTCTCTCTCTCTCTCTCTTTCGCTCGCTCATAGAATACTGCACACTATCTCTACTTCCTATCAACTTGTTCGTTCATAACTATCCAGATCTTTCTTTCATTTTGACATTAACAGATTTCGCGTAACAAAATGTCAAAGGAAGCATGGAAATACTATAAAATATTATGTTCTTTAATCGACAAAATTATCATCAGCAGCAACAATATTTAATTTATGTCATAATATTTCTTTTATCAATCGACGTCAGTTATACGTTATTGTAATCAATGCACTTTACAATACAATAAAGGGAAACAGTATTGTTTCCTCGTATTTTAATAATTAACGTCATGTTTGCTGGAACAATGACAGTCATGACAACGCAATCATTATTTTAATCAAAAGGGCACAGTATAGCGAATCAACTTGGTTTTGAACGCGGGTTCTCCCAGTTACGAGACCACTGCTCTACATGTACCACTAAGCCACCTCGCCTTTTGAGTGTGGATTTCCATTCTAAAATAAAGTGATATGACGCCGAAAAGAGTGGATTTCCATTCCTGTATAATTGTGTAGAGTGTCGATCCTTAACCTCCTGGGTGTATTTTTAAAACTCCCGGACAAACAATAATTGTCTGTGATGTCATAAGGTATTTTATATTTTGACTATTATCTAATACTCATTGCAATCTGACCATTGTAAGAATAAATGAAATTATCAACCATTAACAAAATTATTAGCAATGCTGATTTGTATTCGGATCAATGTGAAATAAAATAAACAAAATAAACAACAAAACCCCTTCACAATATATAATGTATTGTATTGTATATGAGCACTTTGGAATGCATAGAGGAAAGGCTCGTTGAGTTGTCCTCAAAACAATCATCACACATAAAGAACGTTATTACTGAAAAGCCTGTTGCACACGTGACGTCAATAGGGACTTTTAGATTTGCACGTCGACATAGTGGACTGCAACGTGAGACGTCCTTGTAAGGCACTGTGATGTCCTTTAAGGCACTGCCGGGCACGGTCCAGTGCCTTAACACAATGTCACACGCGACAGTCCACGCTCTCGTCGTCTAAATCTAAAAGTCCCTACTTTGCTTGACGTAGGACAGCGCCAATAACACAGATGCGATATTTGACGCGCGCCATATGGAAGTGATAACGTTAAATTAGCGCAAAACATTGCGTCAAATTGCTGGAGTATGGGATAATTTCATTCACAGGCTTATTACGCGCAGTTAGTAACGCAATCGAAATAACTCCTCGTGTGCAACGAGCACTACACAAATAATATTAAATTAGTAATTTTGGCAAACGCAAATGTTTCATTGGCACCCACCATACACTATGTTTGACTGTCTAAGATACAAACTAAATCACTTGGACCTGCCAAATGAAAAATAGAATGATAATAATTTACGTCTGCTGAGAGACATATTAGAGCGTTTACTTAACCACTTTAACAGTGATATCACTAGTAAAACCCCTCTGGCCCTCATTGCCGGACCATAATATATGTTCGTGTTGACAAAATACATTATTGACTTATTGTAGTTTATAATGCTTGCATGTGCGAAGATCTTGGAATTAAATGACAAAATATATTTCAAGGTACATTAAAGATATTGAGTGAACAAGAATCCACAAAAGAAATAGTGTTTTGGAGGAGCATTTCTAGTTTTTCAAGCCCTAAATTGAACGTTGGTTTAAAAAAAAAAAACTAGTTCTTAAATCGTCATGGAATTAGATCCAATATTATTGTTGCGATCCATATATTTGACTATAACTACCCCAGTGACACCAACGTAACCCAAACCTAACTGGCAACAAACCGAACAAAAAAATACATGTATAACGGAATCCGTCGATTTGGAGTCGGAGTGGAGTCGGTTTAGCGATGTGACTAAGGCATTGAAGAAGGCAAATAGTAACACAATGATATAAACATCCTTGTGAGGTTCGAATAATAGGCTAATATCGATAGAAACACCCTTCTGAATAAGCAGTCAGGAGAGGGGAACTCTTAATTCTCATTTTAGACACTTTTCTATATCATCTGGAAGCCTATATATATTAAACAAACGTTCTCCTTTTTAGTTACTGTTGAACTTTCATAGGTCAATGTACATTTTATAACCTTATTTCATGTTTTCTTGTATTTTACTGTAAATATGACAATATTACTCTCCGAACTTTTACCATGCTTTCTTTTTTTCAAATAAAACCGAAAATGAATTGTAAAATTAATAAAAACCTAAAACATAAAAATTATGGTTAATTTCAGCTCCTTAAATTCCTATATCCTTTCCGAATAATAGAGAAAACATAGCACATAATCTCCATAAAAAATTAAAATACATTTAAAAAGTTAAAATTCAAGGCATTATTGGCAATCATAGCAAAATACTTTTCAAAATCATTATGCTCATTTTTTAACATCTGGCTGCAGGGACTTTTTCGATCGATGAGCTATTAACCTACTTCAAAAAATTACTCATGGTTGCATGTAAATTTGTTATTCTCTTAGACTATTAAAGACGCATCACAAAAGTTTAAGGTTAAATCACTTGGTACGAAATATATGTGCTTATATAGAATCAATTCATTTACTAGCATAATTATTTCAGTGAATGATTTATTTTATTGTAACATTTAGCATTATTTTCAACTAAGCAGACATTATAAATAACAAAATTCGCACAATATGCTAAGCACCGTTAGTAATTTATATCACGTTTTGGCAGTCAGTATAAGTGCTCTCTCTCTCTCTCTCTCTCTCTCTCTCTCTCCCCCCTTCCCCTCCCCACATGCTCTATGTACATGTATAATGTCCTTTTCTCCCTCCCGTTTTTTATCTCTCTCTTTCATTCTCCCACCTGTTCTATATTTTTCTTCTCTCCTCTCCTCCTTTCTTGCAACCTTCCACTCTTTATCTCTCTTTTTACTTTCTCAATATCATTCCCATCATCCTCTTTAATTACCCGGGCCCCATCTTTGTCTGTCTGTCTCCCTCTCTCTTATACACACACACACACACACACACACATTAAACTCCAGATCAGGCCCCTCTCCCTCCCCTCTCCTCCCCATTCTCTCTTTCTCTCTCTCTCTCTCTCTCTCTCTCCCCTCTCTCTCTCTCCCCCTCTCTTTATCTCTTCACAATAAAACCCTCTGTGCCATCCTTAACGGTGAGTATTATGGCCACGGATGAAGACATTTTGAAGACATCAAAGTATAAATGGAACATAAGTCAATCATTGGAATTGGATGGTTGTAGATGAAATTCTTTAGCATTCCACAAGAAGGCGAATGATCATTGATCGGTGGTGAGAAGGAGAACCTCTGATTTTGATAATCAAGACCTTATCAAATTCCCTCTGAAGTCCAACCCTTCATCATAAATATAAACGTCGGATGGTAAATGCATTATATTAAGATTATTGTTCGAATTTTTCTCTCTCCAGCGTCTTGTGCCATTCAAATTTGACATGAGGAAATAAATATGAGACGATGTCGGCACGATGAGGCTTGAATAATCATTAAGGCAATATGGTATGTTTTTCATTTTCCTTCGAATCATAATCATCAGAAAATAAATAAAAATTCTTCAAAACAGCAGAAAGCAGAATCCAGACAGGACATCCACGTGTGAGCAATGTAAAATAACGTCGAAATGTTCCATTTGTTTAGCGCTATGTTAAAGGCTTTTTATGAGGCATCCAACCGCTTGGCCATCCTCTTGCAGCTAGTCGCCGAGTGTTTTTCTTCACCTTTTCCTGATGTACAGAGTCTTTTGAAATGTCTTCTTCTTGTTTTTTCGCTCCATTCCCATCTGCGAGTTTCATATTATTATTTACAACAGAATTCTTCGCATCGGGACTATCTTCATGAATGACAGCTTTAGTTTTATTGAACTCGTCGAGGCTGCCTGAAAGTTTGATGACACCATCAGCGTCTTGCAACGGTTTACTTTCGTTCAGCGGCGCGACTTTCGGACGCGGTTTCCGTACGCGTCGCCGTATGACTTTGACGCGCCGTACGACTCGTACGTGCTTCGCCGCCTTGCGTATCTGTTCCAGAGTGCCGTTCTTCAGGGCTTCTTTGTAGAGTTGCAGGAACGGTGTGTCCAGTTCGGCGGTGACGTTTTTGATAGTGGCTCGCCAGGAGGGGTAGTGGAAGTGGATGTTGTAGCCGAGCGACCAGCGGGCAAAGACGGCCTTCTCCGTCATGAATTTGTGTCCTTTGGTCATCTGCGTCTCGCTCCATTTGTAGTATTCACACTCTCTTCGAATGTCTGGTTCATAGTAGTGATATGGAGAAGAGGAGTTTGGATGCCTCCTATAGTAGTGGACAACAATGAAAGATGCACAATGTGTTTTGAATTAAATTATTACTTTTCTTTTTACATGAAGAAGCGACGGAAACTACAAAATAAAATGTGTTTGAGTGACAGTATCCTTTTCCCCTCTGTTCGCACTTTGGGGGAGGGGTCTTTGGCACTCCGATTGCAATGGGAGCATGTGTCCCAGACCCATCCCGGGCCCATCCCTATGTGATAACGAGCGATAATACATTTTACTCTACCATTATCCGTTAATCCGATAAGGCATATTGAATGACATGTACCTATAGCATTTTATACACCATATAAGGGATGGCATAGCGTTTTATTATCAGAAATTCGACCGGGCAGAGCGACCCATGTAGAGGCCGCGCGGTGGGCGGAGGGTGATGGGGCTCTCAGGAAAGTCATGTCACTTCCATCTGAACCCCCCTCTCCCTTCTCCTTTGTCCCTTTGTCCACGGGGGAGGGGTGTCATTTTTCCGCAATTCGATTAGCAGCTTATTTGCCCTTCCTATAACTAGGGCACGGGCTACGAAAATCATCACTAGCCTATCTGCAGTCCAAATCTATAGGTGTTATAGGTTAGGAGTATTCAAATTTTCTACAAGTTTAACCGCCTGCCCCAAAAACTGTCGATGGGCAACATCAATGCTGGCCCTGACTGTGGGCATATTCGGAGCGATACTGGTATAACACAACACCATGCTAATTGTTGACTTACAAGCAATAATCGACATTTGATAGGCCGTATACGTCTATCCTGTTGCAGACATCCAGAGCGAACAGCATGGCAACGAAACCAGTACTTAGCCATGTCTTGGCATCAGTTCTGTGAAATCGAACAAAACACAGAGACATCATATTTGTTATTCTTTGTTTGTATACGTCATGAATGCAACGATGAATATTCTCTATCATGATCACACTCCAGTTAATGAAAGGAATATGAGGGCAATCACTGGTTTTTATCGTCACATTTTCATATTAAATGTAGAAAATTAATGTTCTGTTCTTTACAACCTTATTCTATATATTGATAAATATTCAATTATTATTATTATCATAAAATTAAATAAAAATATAACTTAGAGAATAAAACATAGTATTTCAATTAGCAATGGTGGCGGTTCTAAGGGGGGCTAAAGGGGGCTAAAAATCTTCAAGCCTCCACCCCAAAACATAAAAATTCTTGATTATAATTAATTTAAGCGAGGCACATGTAGAAAACGTATGCAAGAACCCAAAGACCCCAAGCCCCACCCATATTTATTCTACAAGCACCTTGCCTGAGTATGAAGTTGGGCCAGTGATTACAAAAATAGACATGAAAATCATATAATCTTAAAACATTACGTTTAAAGTATATTCCAGAATAATAAAATAAGACGTATTGATAATACCAATATTCCCCATTTAAGTCGGTAATGACGTAGTGTAGATTTTAGTGGGGTTAAAACAAGATCGAATCCAGGATTCTATGGTGGTGGGGGGAGTCCTAAAATGTAGTGACAAGCCTCCCCCAAAAAAAAGGGTGTCAATTTGCTATAAATTTCTAAACAAATGATAAGAAACCGAAAGAAAAAGTCATCAGGTTTTCTGGTGTCCCGTTTTTGCTACCTCCCCCCTGCGCTTGTCACTGCAAAAGACAAGAAAATCATATAATCTGGGAACCTTACATACGCTTTATAATCCGTTATCAATTTATAATCCATGTTCCATGCTGACCAGACATTTTGCTCCTGCGAAAACTGCTGCGTGCTTTATGTCATCAAAAGTAAACGGTTATGGTTAGGAATAGTGTTTGGTCCAGGTTTAAGACTTTAAGGATTCCGTTAGTGTTAAAAAATTGACGCTGAACCATATTATTGTCGCAAGAGCAAGTGTCGTACTCGTTCAACCGAAATCCATACAGTTACACTGTTGTCCATAAAGTTCGAATATTTATTTTTCTCACCTCTTTTCATGTAATGAGTGTTAAAATATAATTTATTCTTGATAGATAAAGTTTATAATCTTCTGAGAACTTTATTGATAGATCTAAAGATTTTTCATAGAGATTGATCAGTAAAGTTCTGAGAAGATAACAACTTTTAATATCTATCAAATATAAATCATATTCTCACAATCACATTATGAAAAGAGGTCAAAGAATTATCCCACCTTTGGGGGCAATAGTGAATCAATTTAATAGGACTTACAAGCTAACACCTGTCTCGATAAGAAACCTGTCCTCGGTCTTATTAATTTTCTCTGGGGTCAAGAAATAGAACTTGACGTGCGGGTACATGGCCGTCATGTTCCTGGCCGCCTGGTAGACCGAATTGTTGGTCTTGTTGATCTTCTCCTGGTAGAGCCAGGGGACGACGACGATGCCGGTCCTGGTCGCCGGGTCGCCCAGGATCTCGTCGATCAAGTCCTGGCTCGTCATCAACCCCCTCGCTAGATTCACGTGACCTAGAGATAATGATTAATTGATTGATTGATTGATTGATTGGTTTATTAGAAATACGGAACATGGTAACCCGAAGGCTGAATTAAATTCAGCTTACCAAAATTATGTTTGAACACACAGCAATATTAAACAATCATTGAAGAAAAATAGAATATTCCATGATGGCGAATTGGTATATTATGTGAAATGTATTCTTTTAGCATGATATTAATAGCATTGGATATTGTCCTCCTCCCCTCCTCCCATTGAGTTTCACAGGTTTTGTCGGCACATTATCACTGAGGAACATTTAATATTATCCGGGAAACTTTTCAGGTTATTATTCCTCTTTAGTTCCTGTGGGTCGCCCCAAAAAGCATACAAATAAGCTCATTAGTGCACAGTGGTCACAGTGGTCGTATGGGTATGTCTGCCCCCATAATATTTTCGAACACTTACTTTTGCCCCCTCGATTATACTATTTACTTTTTAATTCATTTATTTATTTTTTTATTCATCAAGGTCATCCCCTAAAATGGGACAGTCACTGGCTCGGACATGTATTCTATAAGAATGCTACTTAAGTTTCAAAAGGATAGGGCAAGGACCGGTTGTACCCTCCCTCCCCTAACAATCAAAAAATATATATATATATATTTTTTTTTTTTTTTATATATATATATATATATATATATATATATATATATATATATATATATATATATATAAAATATATCCTTCTCATTGACAATATGATAAACAAACAAATAGAACAGTACAGTAAATAATTTTTTTTTAAAGCAGGAGGTGAAAACCCGTAAAGGAAATGCTTGTGTTTGGAACGCCCATTACAATCATATAAGGACAAGTTATCGTCTCACCTATGACCCGGACGTCGGTATGGAGGCCGACGTCCTCCTCGTAGCCCCTGACCGTGGCGCTGTTCATCCGAAGAACGCAGTCGGCGTTGTCGATGTCGGCTCCGGCGCCGCTGTTGAGGAGTTGGCCCGAACTTGATACAAGTGAACACCGGTCGCAACGGAGATCAAGCGGCTATAGAAAGGTGATTGACAGAAAAATAAATCAAAATGTAATACCCAGAATATTGGTAAATGTATACAAAGACAATGATAAAGATGACATGTATTGGTCTGTTGTTTTATTTGAGTTTTGAGTTTATAAAATGATAACTGTGGCATTATGACCACGGAACCTTACAGCACGTATAAGGTTTTACAGGAAAACATAATGACAATAAATTGAACTGGTGATGCACTTTAAAGCAATAGAACCATTTTATAAAGTCACCGTAGTCAACTTATGGATGATTAACAACTGATAGTAATGTATAGAGGTGAGCTATTTTAGCCCTAGATGCAGGGTTTTAACCATTGGCGTTTCTACAGTGGGCACGTTCCCGACAAACCCCTATTTAATGGCCAAGAAAGGGTGCCAATGAAGGAAAAGAGAAAACGAGGGTGGAGGGAGAGATGCAACGTAAAAGTGGATGAACCCCCCACCCCCTCCCCTCCCTCCACCATTCAATAGTGGAGCACATGCTCCCGTGCCACTTGTATTTACGCCACTGTATTATTACTAGCCCACCTTAGACTTCTCCCTGTGTTACCCTACTTTTATTTCGCAAATAGCCAACGGCAAGTGAAACCATATATATATAATAATAAAAAGAAAAGTTAGCCCTGTAGTAATAGAAGAAGAGTGTCAAGTACATCTCTTTCAAATACTAGGATATAACAAATATAACATTTTGAGTGTTGGATCAATAGTAGCTTGGCATTTTCTTGGATACTTCCCTCGAGTACTTCACTTTTCAAGTGACATCTCTCTTTCGGTGTCTTTTGATATGTAAGAGCTGCAGTCAGCAAACTTATGTAGTGGCATATCCAGGAGTCTTTGACCGGGAGAGGAAGGCACATGTCTCAAAGACCGCTGATGAGCACAGAGAGAAAGATAGAGAGAGAGAGACGGTGGGGACAGGGTCTCCATATAGAAGGGAGATATACCGCGAGAACACGTTTGTAATATAAGAGCACGATTATAAGGTCTGTATTTTTGTATGTAACTTGTAATAATATAGTATATATTATTGGCAGGGACAGGGGGTGTGGCTAAGTGCCCCTGTGCCCCCCTCCTCCCTCCGATCAGCTACAAATATGGATGGTGGAAAGCAGGATATTCTTCTGACTGAGTATAGAAAGTTCGCCCGGGGCAAGCAGACTATATAATCGCTTGTAATGGACACGCGAGATTGTACTAGGAAGATTAATCATTATCATCCTTCTATATTAATTAGGCAAGTTGCATTTTTGTTTCTGGAGGGCTAAGGAATCTGCCCACTCGATCAGTGTATGTATTATCCAGTATCGGAGCAATGGAGGGAGGTTTATGTATTATACCTGGTAAGAATTTATTCCTTGAGTGCCTTTAGAGCCTTAGGGCAGCTGGGCTAAAGCCAAGGTAATGATACTTTGTAAGCGCTATTAGCATCTCCTGGGTTGGATACGTGCGCAATGCGTGCGCAAAAACACTTGGAGAATAATAAATGATGTTTTAAATAAAAAAGAGAAGAGCACTAACATTATTAAAAAGAATCGATTATAATGGTAGAATTATTGAAGAACCACAGATGATACCAGAAGGTTTTAACTCATATTTTGCAGGTGAAAATCTAGCAAATTCTATCGATTCTTCACCTAAACATTTCTCATCTTTCCCAGGAGAAAGAAATCCACATTCAATATATTTATCGCCTATTCTTCAACATGAATTACTTGACATTGTCACTAATTTACCCACAAAGAGGAGCAGTGGGCATGATGGTTTAGATAATATCATACTTAAAAATATAATTTTAGACATTGTCGATCCCTTATTGTATGTTATGAATTTATCTTTAAGTACCGGTAAAATACCTAACTCTATGAAAATAGCTGAAGTTATCCCATTTTTCAAGAAAGGAGATCAACAAAAAGTCAATAATTACAGACCTATTTCTCTGTTAACTTCTTTTTCTAAAAGTTTGGAAAAGGCTGTTTTCTTCCGAGTCTCTAAATTTCTTTAAAAATATGATGCTATTTCGAATACCCAGTTTGGATTTAGAGAGAAACATAGTACAACCCATGATATCTTAACTTTAATAAACAAAGTAACTACAGCTATCAATCAATAAACTCACACAGTAAGAATATTTGGGGACTACTCTTAAGCCTTTGATACAATAAACCACGATATTATTATATACAAACTAAGCCACTATTGCGTGAGAGGCAAGGCCTTGGAGTGGTTCAAAAACTACCTCTCTTCCAGGAGACAGTATGTTTCAGTTAATGGTTGCGATTCTCTTAAAAAGTCTATTTCATGTGGGGTACCCGAAGGCTCGATCCTTGGGCCCCTATTGTTCAAAGTCTATATCAATAATTTCTATCGATCTTCAGATATTCTTTCGTTCATCCTGTTTGGAGATGACACAAACATTTTCCTAAGTAATAAAGACGCTACTGAGTTGATAATTACGTTAAATAATGAATTGAAAAAAGTGACTCACTAGAATAAAGCAAATAAGCTCTCATTGAATTTCCAAAACACTAATTTTATGTTTTTCAATAATATTTTACCCTCCCTTCCTGGTGACATAATCTTTGATCATTTAAAAATATTGGAAGTGTCTTTTACACGATTCCTAGGCCTTATTATTGACAATAAACTTTCTTGGACGATTCATATTGACAATTTGAGAAAATTGATTTCTAGAAATATTGGAATAATCAATAAAATGAAATATTATTTTCCATCGAACATTCTGAAAATGCTTTACTCTAAACTTGTAATCCCTTATCTAAATTATGGAATTATTGCATGGGAAAATTCCTCAAAACACAAATTGACAGAATTCTTTTATTGCAAAAAAAGGCACTTCGAATTATAAGCAACGATGGATTCTTTGCTCATACTGACAAATTCTTTTATGAAAATAATATTCTGAAGGTTTTTGATTTATATTTACTTCATCTTGGTCAATTTATGTTTCAACTGTATACAAAAGACTTACCACAAATATTTAGTACTATGTTTTCCAAAAATGAACAATATCATACATATCCTAGACAGTCAAACCTCTACCATTTACCGCGTGTAAGAACAGTATCAGCAATTAATACCTTTATGTACAATGGACCCACATTTTGCAATTCACTTGAACCTACTCTGGAACATGCTTCTACATTGTATTCGTTTAGACTTCACTTGAAAAAGTTTCTTTTAAAGGTAAAGAACAGTTTTGGAAACGCCCCTCTCTCAAAAAATGAAATGGAAGCTCTCATTACCAGTCATGTGAAAGAATATGTTTTGACTAATACGTGATGATACAAATTTTGCCGGGAAACCGCCTACTAATTGATATATTTGGTAAATTATTATATCTATTGGGACCAAATAGATATCGCGCACGTGGTCGCGTAGTCCCATATACATCTTTCTGTGTTCAGTGCTTGTAACTTTACCAAGACTGGGACAAATTTCTTATCATTTTGATAATTCCAGAACCTTGCAGTACACACCAATACTTATATGCTAGATGATCAACCTTTTCTGATCGATTTCACAACGTTTCTTTCACAATGCAATCGCATGACCAGAATTGGTCTTTATCTTTAAAACAATATCAAGTGAGTTAATGTTGGAAATGCTATTTGTATATTGCTTTGAGTATTTTTTGTGATACTCATATAATATGATGTAGCTTGTATAACCCGAAATGGTTTTCTTAGTATAATCTTAGTTGGACCCCCCCCCCCTTTTTTTTTTGTTTCTTTCTTCTAACTGTACATCATCCTCATCTCGCTCCCGTCCTCATTCTTTCCTTCGCTCTCTCTTTCTTTCGTCACACTTTCTTGTATATTTGTAAGTAAGTTATTTAAGGGGACCTATAGTATTACAACCTTCGCTTCTCTTATGGCCCCCCCCCCACACTCTCTCTTCAGCTTGAAACAAACAAGAATATTTGTCTTTCTCTTTCATCATTTGATGATACAGGCTATATTGTGTAATAGTCATTAAGATGTTATAATCTGTGACATTTATACTTGTGTTTTCAATTGTATTATGTTTTGCACTTGTTGTGTTAAAATTGTTTGAGATGTTCGGAAATAAATAAATAAACTTGAAACTTGAATATATATGTAGCTATTATTATTATCACTATTATCATTATTATTATTATTATCATTACTATTATTATTATTATTATTATTATTATTATTATTATTATTATTGTTGTTGTTGTCATTATTATAGTTGTTATTATCATCATTATTACTATTACTATTATTATTATTATTATTATCATTATTATTATTGTTCTTGTTATTATAATTATTGTTATTATCATTGATATTACCATTACTATAATTAATATTATTATTATTATCATTATCATTCACTTATATTATGTAAGTATGTACCCGGCGATCAACGCCTGTCTTTTTTAGATGTAAAAATATAGGATGTGGATACGATGGTAGTTTATTCTTAAGTTATGTGACCTTTTTCGATTACAGTAACATCAATCTATGTACAATCTCGATAGAAATAACATACCTTTTGACTTGAAGAAGAAGTTTATAAAGGATAATACTTTACAAACATACACCACTAGACAATTAAATGATTATCACTTGCCAAAGAGCAGAACGTTTTTTCTAGCAAAACTATATTTTTCACAGGACCAAATATTTGAAGTTCATTTTTAGATAAAACATTTAAAGAAGTCTTAACTGATTTATATCACTTGTTGAAAATTTTATATTTAATTCTTACCTGACTATACTGTACATATATATTATGTTGTTTGTTGTTTTATTTACTATTATTTTTGTCAATTTGCTTAGCTAAATCATATGATATTTACAACAATTTTGTTGTATAGTCAGGGGGACTACATTTTACAAGCTATAAGATAAGCTTCTCAGTATACAGACTCAACGTCTTTCGGATGGTGACGTTAAAGGTCGGTCCCCAGACGTAAATAATCATATCTGATTGATACACGTCTGTAAAAACCCAATACACACACCCACACCCCTAAACATTTTTCGTTACTTGTTGTTTTAGTTCTCAATCTGTCATTATTCTCTGTATTTATTTTTTTCTTCTCGAATCAGTGTGATTTTTGTTTGTTATAAACTTGATTAATTTTGTGGAATAAGAATCTAAATGAATGAGTAAGTGAATAAATACATGTTGGACCTTGTACTATTCAAAGCGCCTTTTTTCATGCCATTAATAACGCGGGTGAGATAAGGCCTTGACTGATATTGACAGGGTAAATAAGGCTTCGGACGTTAATTATTCCCAACATTAACAGTGGGTGCCTCCTTTAAAGTTCGAGTTCGATTTTTAGGAGTAGAGTATTAATAATCTAAAATAGAATAATGAAATATGTTTGATGTTAATTTATCCCAAAACCTGAGCCGGTGTTCATGTTGAACGGATTCTCGAGCTTTGGTACTGAGGAAAAAGAGATTTTCCACGATAATCAAATGTAGAGGTGTCGCGATCTAGTGGATACGTAACCGGACTGTGGATCACATGGTTCGGGGTTCGAGTCCCGCCGCGGCACTAATGTCCTTTGGCAAGACATTAATCTACATTTGCCACTCTCCACCCAGGTGGTGTAAATGGGTTAAACCAGGTAGGTAGGAATGCATGGAATGCCAGAGCGCTTTATCATATCAGGGTAGCTCGGCTAATGCCGGGGTAATAATAGTACCGCCCTTAGAAACAATATACAAAGTGCTTTAATAAGGATGTTCATATTGTTATCTTTGTTTTTATTATCATTATTAATATTATTATTAATATTATTATTATTATTATTATCATTATTATTATTACTATCGTGATTTTATTATATATAGGATTTAATTCCTGCCAGGTACCCATTTACCTCACCTGGGTCGAGTGTGGCAATTGAAGATTAATGCCTTGCCAAAGGACATTAGTGCCGTATCGGGGATCGAACCACGACCTTTGAATTTCAAGTCAAGTGCTTAAACCACTCGACTACGAGTAGTAGTAGTAGCAGTAGTAGTAGTAGTAGTACTAGTAGTAGTAGTAGTAGTAGTAATACATGTAGTAGTAATAGTAGTAGTAGTAGTAGTAGTAGTAGTAGTAGTAGTAGTAGTAGTAATAGTAATAGTAGTAGTGGTAATAGTAGTAGTAGTAGTAGTAGTAGTAGTAGTAGTAGTAGTAGTAGTACTACTAGTAGTAGTACTAGTAGTAGTAATATAGTAGTAATAATAGTAGTAGTAGTAGTAGTCGAGTGGTTTAAACACATGCCTTGAAATGCCAAGGTCGTGGGTTCGAGTCCCGGCATGCCGCCTAATGTGTCTTTTTGCAAGACATTTATCTATATTTGCCACTCTCTGCCCATGTGTCGAATGGGTATCCATATTTATGATGATGGTCTCATAATGGTTATGATTCTCAATTAATGTGATTTTCAAATAAGTTTTCGATAATTTTTTACAGATAATATATTTTTCATTTATTTATTTTTGTACGTTTTCATTTATTAATTTTAGTTTAGTTTATTCATTGCATGATACCTGGTTTGAGCAAGCCATACAGTGCATGATCAATTAAAGCTATTGTTATTATGTTCATCGAAATTTAATTCTATCATTATCATGATTATCAGAACTCAAGTTTAGCTTTAAATCATCATATTCCTATTTTATTACTGAAATGGGTTACCACGAGGAGGGCGGTACCCTCATTATCGTTGAAATATTAATTCATATATAACTTTTATTTTATGAGTAAACTATTCGGGTCACAAAGATAAGAATGGATGATTTATCACAAAATAATAGCTAAGAAATATGCCACTGTCAATTAATTTTGAGTTTACGATTTTGTTTTTCTTCAAAGGATATTAGGCCTACAGTTGATTATGGCAGTCATGAAAACAAGTAAATATGTTTAAACTCAGTATAACAAGAATTTTTTAGATTAAAGGTATAGACCAGTTTTGGAAACGCCCCCTCTCAATAAATGAGATGGAAGCTCTTATTACCAATCTTGTGAAAGAATGTGTTTTGACTAATATGTGATGATACAAATTTTGCCGGGAAACCGCCTACTAATTGATATATTTGGTAAGTTATCATATCGATCCGTACTGGATAGATATCGCGTAGTCCCATATACATCTTTCTGTGTACAGTGCTTGTAACTTTACCAAGACTGGGCCAAATTTCTTATCATTTTGATGATTCCATAACCTTGCAGTACACACCAATACTAATATGCTAGATGATCAACCTTTTCTGATCGATTCCACGTTTCTTTAACAATGCAATTGCATGACCAGAACTGGTCTATACCTTTAAGGAAATTGAACGACTAACATACATTATATCTCAGACAGAGAAACATGGAAAACAGTGGAATTTCGGTACTTTTGGCTAAAATTGAAAATCACTACCCCTTCTGGTCTCTATTTTATTTCCATCAGTGGTGTTGCCAAAGAGGACACAGGGGCATGCGCCCTCATCAGATGGCGAAGAAAGAAAAATAAGGAGAAGAAAGGAGAAAGAGGGAGAGAACAGGAAGAGAGTGACAGTGGACATGATGAAAAACGACCCCACCCCAGCTTTGTTAATTTGAATTTGAGCCATCGAAGCAGACCGGGTGCCCCCACCCCGCCGCCATGATTCTGCACCCCCTCTCTCTCTCTCTCTCTCTCTCTCTCTCAATTCCTGGTGCTAGGTTATACCACTAATTACCACACCGATACCATTCTTGCTAGAATAATAATTCTCGAAAGCATTTTGTATACTTCTATAAACGCCGACAATAATCAACGTCAATATTTCAGAGCCAGGTGTTACATGATTTTACTTTGTGTCGACGATTCAGGAGGCTGAAGGGGGCGCTGCCTCTTTTCAAGAATAAGAGAATTTTGTATCATACCCCTCCCCATTCCCCAGCCCTCTTGGGCTGAGTGATTAGCGGAGAGCAGAGGAAGTTTGAAAATCATTTTCCGGGGACAAAATGATGTTTTTTTTTTTTAAAGTACCCCACCTCTTAACAACCCTAGATACGCCCTTATACATGGTAACACAAAAAATAGCAGGACCCCCAAAAAGGGGGAAAAAACATGCACTCTACTTTATTTTGTATGAATCCAAAGCCAATATTAATGCAGTTATTAAAAGGAAATGAAACTGAAGATATTTCCGTAAATGATGAAAATGTAAACGAAAATATTAAAATTAGACCACAAATACGATGATTAATTAGATAGCTTTCGGTATTTCTCATTGCTACATTATCAATGTCACGTGAGCTCCGATAAACACAATACAAGTTTTATCGGCAGAAGGTAAATATGAAGTTCAAAGGGAATGATATATACCCAAAAGGGAAAATAGAAAACCAAAACGGAAGACTAAAGGTTATATCTATTTAGCAATTTCAGCTATCATAGAATCATAATTATTGTCGTTCTTTCATTTTCTATTATAATTATACTCTATTTACATTTATAAACGCTTGTTAATAGCGAAACGGCAAACACGGTAAATGCACAGCTTACGCATAACACCGGAAGGGGCGTGGTATCACGTTTGCACTTTAAATCAAATCCGTTTTGAAATGGCGGACTGTCTGCTTTATTGCGAAGTTCTCATTGTAACCCTGCCAATTTCACAATCAGAATTTCAACAAAAATTCATAAAGTAAATTGCTTTTAAAGCTTGAGATAGGAGGCGA
Source organism: Mesocentrotus franciscanus (assembly GCA_037976565.1). NCBI lineage: Eukaryota > Metazoa > Echinodermata > Echinoidea > Camarodonta > Strongylocentrotidae > Mesocentrotus > Mesocentrotus franciscanus. The sequence goes on along the minus strand of CP137674.1, from coordinate 22,425,932 downwards.
GGAAAAAGGCAGACCGTGACATTCTGCGAACACATCTCGGCAATGTTGGAAAATAAAATTAGTGAGACGGGTGAATGGCTGAAAATGGCAGGTCCCCCATTAGCATTATAACTTTGTCAGTCACCATTATCTATAAAGACCACCGCACACTAATTTAGGAACACTAATTTAGGGACTTTAAATTAATCTTGATCTAAGGAGACACGAACGAAAGAACCACACACTATACGATGTAACTACGATCCGATTTTGGAAGACTTTGCTATAAAGCATTTGATACGAACTTTCAAACTTCTAAAATCTTACTGATCGAGGATCTGAATAGCCATATAAATATTAAAATCTCAGTTTAAGGAATTTCAAACTAGAAGAAAAAGCTAAATCGGCTGAGAACCGTATGACGTCAGACCAGTCGAGTGCGGCTGTCTACGGTTTGAACTTTGAAGCCGACTAGGCTTTTATTCTGACTAGAAGGCTTAAAGTGCACTAAACAGCTAAAAGTCCGGTTGTTAGTATCAGTGGCGGATCCAGGGGGAGGGGGGGGGGCCGGGCTCCCTCCCCTAGGAAAAAAACAGGTAAAAACACCCTTTTTGTAAAAAAGAAGAAGATGGGCACCCTCCCCTGGCGCTCAAGGGGGGGGTGGTTAAAAAAATTGTGCTCACTACCCCCACTGAGCGGAAAATCAAATTTTCGCACGAAGTGGGCCCCTTTTTCGGCCCCCTCCCTTGCCGGCGGCTGGATCCGCCCCTGGTTAGTATTCATATCATTATTTAGAACCTAAATCTGGAAGATGGTGGTGCTTTTTTAGATTTTAATATCTAATATAATTGCCGTTTCTTGAAAAATCGGATCGCTTAAGTCTGTAATAATTCATACCTCAGTTACACAACCTAACCGAATTCAAACCGAGTCTAAACCGACCTATACTTGGCCATTTGAAGTATAAACCAAATTTTAAAAAGTCTTTTATCTACTGTCGGCCTTCTAGGTGCGCCTGGGGTATCAAGTTACCATCTTCTATAAGTCATTTAGCTTTAGTCTCAGTCATATCACCTCACCGAATTCAAACCAAGTCTAAATTGACTGATTCTTAGCCATTTGAAGTTTTAAAAAAAATGAAATTTAAAATACATGAAAACGTCATAATTATTATGTCTAAGTTCGTGAACATCCATTTGAAACGCGTGTGTAATATATTTAATGGGATGTCCACGAATTAAGACTTATATGACGGTTTCGAGAAACTGGCCCCTCAAAAACAACAGACCGAACTAAGAATAACGTTACATTCAAATTGGCCAAGATTTTGTTGTTAGTGGCGAGTTTTGGCTGTGCATGGGAATATCAGGGCCGTAGCCAGAGTTTGGGGGAGCACTACATGTAATTGATCGACGTCCTGGGGAGGGTCTAAGAGGAGGGTGTCTGATCTTGGAAACTTTGGGGCACGTGCCCCCCGTGGCTACGTGCCTGCATGGGATATCGGAGAAAGAAGGTGACATTCTATGTGGATTATGAGAGCTGAAGGCAATATTCGTGCATGCATTGTTGTTAATATCAGTTAATTATAGTCGACAATATTACGCGCAGGTTTGAAAGGCAAATGATACTTCCCAAAGAGTGTCATCTCTATTTTTAGCATCTCGGCAAATTATCAACAGTAATACGATCAATAGATGCGAGAGAGATAGGCTGTGCAAAAGATTACAATAATTCGATAGAGGGAAGAATAAGTGATGGGAGATGATCAGAGAACGAGGCAAATGCACGCAAATTAGAGTCATGTAGTATACAGAAGTAGTCATTCCAGTAGACCAAAAGTCCACTATAGTCCGACAGCCCATGTGAGACAAACAAAGAGAAGTAATAATATAAGTATACATGTTTTTGTTTAAAGAAGAGACATTTCCAAATGGTCCGCGTGACCAAAGGCCCGCCAGACCGACCAAAAAAAACCCTATTAAAGAATAATATTAATAAAAAGGTCGGTCTCGTGAACTGGTCAAAGAAGAGTTCTCAGAAGATCCACAAAACCGGCACTTCGTTGCCCGACTACATGTAGACAAAAAAATATATATAAAGGAATCTCTGCGCCCCGGTTGAAAACGCTGGTTTACAACTTACCGTGTCTTTATCCAACAACGTATACCCTGGATGTCCCTTCGGCTTCTCCGTCGCATTCGCCGTGACGATGATGACCTCTGGCTCGACTGTTGTCGTCGTCGCCGCCTTCGTGTCCGCGTTCATGAAGGCCACGCGTACCCAGCCAGATTGGTCCTGTGGATCGGAGTTATCGGAGCGTGCCTTGGCCACATGGTTCGAGACCCTGTTGCCCCCGATGATGTCGGAGTGGGTGTGGAGAACGTAGAGCATGCAGAGAGAGACGATGAGGGAGTACCAGCAGATGATCAGGAGTGTGGCGTCACGGATCTACAGGAGGGGGAAATCAATTCAATACAGGGTTACAAACAAACATTATCGTTACGTGACTGTGCTTTACATGCAGTCATCAAAATACGCTTCAATGTAAAATTGAAATAGTAATAAAGCATGTAAAATATAATTAAATAGTTTATGTATCATGATTGTAATGAGTTGCATTAAAATAAACAAGTTATGTTATATTAGTTGCTTGTTAGGGTTGTTTAAAAGAGGAGAAGACAGTCAATTCTGATATTATTTGAATATTGATAACAAAAAATCAATGAAAGTTTTGGGAAAATCTGATCAAAATTTTGAAAGATATGAAGTTATAGTTTTGATGATCCGTACACAAAAATATTATCATGTCTGTTCCCTTTGCGTTTTTTTTTTCTTCATCTGTTTTGTACAGTACATTGGGAATGGAAAATTGGAAATGTGTATTATTCCAGACAATAAAACAATTTATACAACTCACTCCCAGATCCTAATCAAATGATTGGTCATGCGCGGTCACGTGTGATTCATTTACTGATCCTATTGCACGCTTTTCATGAAAAAGCGTGCAATATTTTCCAGTACTATCCAACGATTTTTCAGTTCCGCGCAGTAGTGCGCGTAGAGGTTAGAGCGCTCAATACTGCGCGTATACACATGGGCCTATTCTTGCGCAGCACTATGCGTAAATGGGTATAGATAGAGGTGCGCTTGCTATATCTATACTTATGTGTGCGCACTAAATTGAGACTTATTAAAACTTTTTTAATTTATTTGTCAGCCATAAACTGTCACGAAACAATCTTGAATTAACTATTTTTACATCAAATAACAAATAGGAGTTTCGTTGTAAAAAACAAATGATGCATGTTTTCATTCGTTCATTATACGATCTACCCGCCCTCGTTGATGCTGTGTGTATCTATCGCACTCAGCCTAACGGCTTCGTGCAATAGATACACACAGCCTCAACTCGAGTGCGGATAGATCGTATAATGAACTCATGCGCATGGATCATTTGTATAATATCACGAATAGTTGCACAAATGAGAGGCAGGTTAGTATACTTGCTAACTAAACTGGCAAATTTGATTAAAAAATTGACACATTTTGAGAGGATTTTGATCGTTTAGTATTATTTTATTGAATTTCCCAAATCATTTTCATTTTTGTATTTTTTAAATCTATGTTCTGTATATACAGTATTATTATTATCATATTATTATTATCAATATGCTACGCTTTCAGTAATCGCTTATCATGGTTGATAATCATTATGTATATCTTATTCCGAAGTATTATATGATATTCATTTGTACATGTATTCAAATATGTTACTCAGAGATTGATTTTCAATAAAATGGCCTGTCGGAGGGTCCAAAAAAGGAGGGGGAAAATGTAAGACAATGAAGACTGAGATCTGAAGAAAAAAAAACAATGTATCAAACAAAATGAAGGTTGCAGATCATCATCCAGCATCGCTTCAGAGTAAACACATTAACCAATATTCGACGAAATCTTGCAGAAATCTTATTAAAATTAAATAATATGTTGGTTGTTCATCTCCCTAGTCTTGCCTCGCCCTCGAAATCGGGCTTCATTTCTTCTAACCTCTTTTTCAAATAAAACCTACATTCCCTACAAATTCTCTTCTTAAATGCCATTTTACATGTATCATGTACATAACGTTACACCAAGTGTCGCCTAAGGCTATGGCTGTATACTATACCTATCTAAACTAGCGTGGGTGAATAGTAATGAAATTCTACTCTTCTCTGGCGAAAAAAGGTAATACGCGGCCTCATTTCAAACGGGTCGCCCCCGAGGGCCGTCGAGAAAAAAGAAAAATACCAGGAAATATTGTGAGACATAAGGCCTGTGTTCATCAGCTCGAGTTTGCCAAATAACCCGCTATTCTTACTATCCTGATCGCAAATTATCCAGCTAATTTGCGTCTTCATTAGCCTGCAGTTGCAATTAGCGGAATATTTGGTCAAGAAAATATCCCGCTATTTGGGAAATAGCGGGCTAATTTGCGCCCGTCCGAGCTAGTTTGTGATGAGCGTCGGGCGAAAAACGCAATTCCGAGTCTGAAAATAGCGGGTTATTTGACAAACTCACGCTGATGAAGCAGGCTTTATAGTGGTGTATCCAGATATTGATAGTCAGAAAAGGTTGGAATCCCCTCCAATGGGGATGAGAGGGGCAACCCCGTGCGACCTAGACTTATACTGCATGTAGTATAGATTTTGTTTATGAGCCCAAGGGGGGAGGGGCGTAACCCGGCTTCATCCTGTCTGGATACGCCACAGAACCCTATCCCCCTCCCCCCCCCCCATAATTCCTTTAAATTTCACAAATTGACACGGAGAATGTGAAGGACCCTTCTTTTCAGAGCATGTCCTAGTTTCAGGAAACTTCCAAACTAATATAACAATAATAGCGATAATATAATAATGATATTGATATACAATAATAATACGAATAACAGAAATGAATATTCCAATGGTGTTCCATCGTATAGATATGACTTGTAAAATGGTTAAAAGATATTCAAGATATAATTATATTCCTCGAAATACACCGTGCGCCGCATAACAGCTGCAAGTAAGATTTTTAATTCCAAAGAATCTGGACGCGCATAAAAACATTCGCAGTATTACGTGAGTCATAACACGGAATCAGTATTATACGTGAGTCATATCACGGAATCAGTTACAATCACATCATATTTATCCCCATTGTTTACTGATCCTCAAAGCGAAAGAATGATTAGGGAAGGGAAAAGTACAAATTAAACGTAATAAATGTATACAGTTCCCTACTAACTGAATACATTATTTTCCGATCATATATATTTTTTTTCTTTTCGGGCTATCATTTCACATCCGAAGAAAATCTTTACAAGACTTAGCAACTTCGACTTTGTGATTATCTCGTTATTAATAATAATAATAATAGAGAATATTTATTAAGCGCATAATAAATTGAAAATTTCTCTATGCGCTTTACATTTATCAACTACAATCAAGAACTCTGGCAGGTTGGTTTTAAGGCGTGTTCCAAAATGCATGTACATGGGCAGGCAATCAATTGTCTTGTTATAATTTCGGAAAGACTAATTTTACGACAGAAACAAATGTAAAAACTTAAAATCATGGTTACTTGTTAGTTATCAGCTGCAGTCGGTAAACCTGGCATGTTGATTTTTGAGGCGTGAACCAAATGAGCAAATTACTCACGGTTTGTCGGCAGGCAGCAATAAATTATTTTAGTAGAATAGAACAGTAAATTCTGCGACAAGTGTAGTATATCTCTCAATTACAAACTCCAAGGGACATTACCACACCCTATGGTGGAAAAAATTATGATTTTCATGATCACCATGAAGATTAATTAATTATGCCATCACAAGAACACGACATGAACATGACAATTACATTGCAAACAAGCAAGTACCAAATTCATGGCTGTGATGGGCCCATGATACAGGCGGTAGGCGACATGCACCGAAGTGATAATTCCCATGCAATAGCAGTTGGCAGAAGAATTAGCAATAGCAGTCGGCCGAGTCGAAAACAGAATAGCCTGATTGGTGATTTCATTAGCTCTTGGAAAGGAATATATCAACAGAGAAATAAAAGGATATGCAACATCCATCGCTTTTATATGAATAGGATTACAACTGTATACGTAAAGATATGTTAGCATGTGTTATACCAGCACTCAATTAGTAGCTCCGTAATGAACGGACGTTTTCGTAAGCACTCGCCAGGCAGCATTGAATATAACAAAAACCTGAATTGGATTATATCGAAAATTAAGAACTTACCCCCATTTTAAGTCCAAAGTGAGATTAGCTATTTGATAGAATAATACTCCTCTAAAATTATGATTCAATATACTATCCGCATCACATTTCGAAAAAGCATGAAGAATGATTAGATACTACGCACGTTGAAACGCAGATTCTTTTATGAGTGTCAAGATAGATAATGCATATACAGGCGGGTATTGTGTTCGCGTCGATAGTAATGACGTCACATAGTAAACGAACCACTCAAAGTTAATTTAACTAGAGCAGCGATAAGTGACCATATATTGCAAATAAACGAATCTGCGCTGAGTTTTCTATAGTAGGGTTCGCCCAGTGTGTAATTTAGTTGTGTGTTTTTTAATACATGTATGATTTAGATTCCTCCCATTTAAATTTGTTTTATCGCTTTTAACTATTTGTTGATTGTAATGATAATAATAATAATTATAATTATAATAATCATAACAATAACAGTGATAACAACAGCAATAATAATAATGATACAAATGATAATAATAATAATAATAGTAATGATAATATTAATAAAAATGAAGTTATGATAATAACGATAATAATAATAATAATAATAATAATAATAATAATAATACAAATAATAATAATAATAATAATAATACAAATAATAATAATAATAATAATAATAATAATAATAATAATAATAATAATAATAATACAAATAATAATTATAATACAAATAATAATAATAATAATAATAATAAGTGTAATGATAATATTAATAATAATGGTAATAATAATATGTCCATTTATTTTAAATAGCAAACTACTATACAAATAATACTCTACTGCGCTTAATACAAATTTTCATATTATTACCCCGGCTGTAGCAGAGTTTCTACCTACCGGGTACCCATTTCCCTCCCCTGGGTGGAGAGTGGCAAATGTAGATTAATGTCTTGCCAAAGGACGTAAGTTATTTACTTTTTTTCATTTCTTCTTTTCTAAAAATTATTATTTTCATTATAAAATGTGTGTGTGTGTGTGTGTGCGTGTGTGTGTGTGTGTGTGTGTGTGTGGGTGTGCGTGTGTGTATGTGTGTGTATATGGGAGGGGGTCTTATGCCCTTCGATTTGAAGCTAGGAAGTGGCCAATTCCAGTGTAGAACGGGCACGAAATCTTAGAGGACTGGGCAGCAAACAATATATGATTAATCCTGAATATTTTCACTAAAAATGTTCTTTCTTCTTTCATCTCATTTCTTCTTTTCATTTTCCATTACGTTCATATTTTCATTTTTTTATCATATTGGAATCAACCTTTGATTGGACGGGGAACTGGAGTTGCAATGATTGTCCTTTTTACGTCCGTCTTTCTAAGAAATCATTCGAAAAGTTCATACGGCACAAAGAAAACAGTCCACCGTGTATGCTGTATGTTGTCCGAGCAACCAGCAAGTGGCTCGGACCTAGTCTGCAGGCACAGACCCTTGTCAGTCGCCGTGTGTAACAGAGTCTGCACTGTGAGACTAGGTTGACGGCATACTGCATGGGCTATGTACTTTTAGGTGCAACGGACACAGCCAGAGATTGACAGAGCTAGGCTCTGCTCAAGGCTTTAGGAATTCTATTAAAATGTCAAATTAGAGTCTCTGCCGGCAGACTACCAATAAGTGGCTAGTAGGCCTAATCAGTTTGATATTACTAGTCAGGTAGCTTAGCGAAATTATCGTTACTTGCCGGATAAAAGCACCATTTTTGGTACAGGGCTCCCTTAGGACCTACTAAACGATATAAGGCTAGGAGCCCCCGGCAAAACTATCAATATAAGGGAGTGGGGCGGGGGCGTCTTTTTGAGCCCCCAAATAATTTTATAACATTGATTTGTTGTTGTACAAATGTTATTTTTGGTACAGGGCTTCCTTAGGACCTACTGAACGATATTAGGGTAGGAGCACCCGACAAAAATATCATATAAGGGCATGGGGCGGGGCGTGGCCTTGTAGCCCCCAAATAATTTAGAAGGTAATATAACATGTATATGTTGTTGTACAAATGCCATTTTTGGTACAGGGATTCCTTAGGACCTACTGAACGATATTAGGGTAGGAGCCCCGGCAAGAATATCTAATAAGGGTGTGGGGCGGGGGTGTCGCTTCGTAGCCCCTAAATAATTTAGAAGGTAATATAACATTTATTTGTTGTTGTACAAATTCAATTTTTGGTACAGGGCTTCCTTAGGACCTACTGAACGATATTAGGGTAGGAGCCCCCGACAAGAATATCATATAAGGGTGTGGGACAGGGGTGTCACCTCGTAGTCCACAAATAAGTTGTAAGGTAATTAAACATTGATTTGTTGTTGTACAAACGTCATTTTTGGTACAGGGCTTCATTAGGACCTGCTGAATGATGGTAGGGTAGGAGCCCCCGGCATACATATTCATAAATGTTTGGGGGCCCATGGCGTTTGTACAACAACTAATCAATATTATATTACCTTACAAATTATTTGTGAACTACGAGGGGACGCCCCTGTCCCACATCTTTATATGATATTCTTGCCGGGGCTCCTACCCTAATATCGTTCAGTAGGTCCTAAGGAAGCCCTGTACAAAAATGGCATTTGTACAACAACAAATAAATGTTATATTACCTTCTAAATTATTTAGGGGGCTACGAAGGGACGCCCCGTCCACACCCTTATATGATATTCTTGCCGGGGGCTCCCACCCTAATATCGTTCAGTAAGTCCTAAGGAAGCCCTGTACCAAAAATGGCATTTGTACAACAACAAATCAATGTTATCAAATTATTTTGGGCCCCAAAAAGACGCCCCCGCCCCACACCCTTAAACTGAATTTTTTGCCGGGGGCTCCTAGCCTATATCGCTTAGTAAGTCCTAAGGAAGCCCTGTACCAAAAATGGTGCTTTTATCCGGCAAGTAACGATAATCGATAAATTTGACGCTAAGCCACCTGACTATACGGCGATGTCTCCTCTTTGCTCACACGCCTTTATGGTCAGACAATGATCATCTGGACATTGGTCTGTTTGGTCAATCCAGCATGACCATTCATTAAAAAAAAACAGGACATGACCATAACCCTGCCCTTGTGTATGCTTTTCTTCTTCCATGACAACGCACTTAGTTGGTTTGGTTTGTTTTACTTGACTGCTAAGAACGCATGTGTATGCTTGTAAGTAAGCAACCAGGGGACCGACGGTTTTAAGTCCTCTCCGAGGGATTTGGTTACGAGGATTAATGCCTTATCGAAGGGCACTAGCGCATCGAATTGGTTACGAACCCGGGACCTCCCGGTTACGAGACCACTGCTCTATCACTGAGCCATCGCGCCTCTCTCTCTCTCTCTCTCTCTCTCTTCTCTCTGGTTCTCTCCATAGTGCTTCTATATATCTATTTGGGGAAATATATGGGCATATTATTTGTGCTTTTCTCCTCCCCAGTCCAGCAACTCTAAACAAGGATTTGGCAAATACTAAAATAAATTCATATTAAACATCTGTCTCTCCTCACAAGAGACTACATTCCGTATTAGATTGCCACTACATAAAATTACCATTAACATGATTATAGAAATATTAATTAAATTTTAGTTTCGTCCCCTTTTCGGTAATATTGAATGGTAAATATTACCACAATCACACGGCCAAACCGAATCCACATCGACTGCAAACCGACTCATTCCTCCATTTGGTTGCTATTTGTGGTTTTGTAATCCTTTATATATATTGAATAAAATATCATTGAAAACAAAACTTCCTGCATGCCATTGGGGGTAATGAAATGTTTTGTTCGGTGTATTTTTCGTCTGGTGTCGGTCTCGTTGGTGTTTCTGAGGTATCACAATTCACACACATCGGGCATAAACCACTACGAACCAGTTTCGTATCATCAAATAGACCTACATGAAGATTACAACTGAACCACAAGCGTTTATAATAGGCTATATTTAATCACGTGATGGAATGTTATTCTTTATAATTATGCGCAATGATATACAAAGTACACACAATATTGACCTTGGGGAACACTCGAATGACGTAGACTCCGATTTCTCCGAAAGAAAACAAAAATGGATGCAATATTTCATTCAAATTGTATTGGCAGATGATACAGCAATACAGTTTCATGCCCCATGTTCACGGGGCCTACAGATGCCATGTAGGACCCATTATATTTCTCTCAGTTAAATCAGTACTCTATTGACCACTTATCTTTATGCTATTTATGATGTATCATTGATTGTAATTTTATCATTAAAAAGAAACTTTATTTTGAAATGTATATGAAACATGAGAAATATGAAATGAAATGAAATGAAATGAAAAAAAAATGAAATGTTTCAACCACGAGTTTTTTGCTCGCATCGTAGTGCACAATATACGTACGTTTACACAACAATAATATTGTATGACAATCATTTACAAAAGAACACATATACGCGATAATCACTTTTCTTGAAACTTTCTTCTCCAGTATTCAGGCTTGAACTAAGGCCATGCCATTAATGTGAACTTGATATGAGCTCTGAAGATAAAATATCAGAAAACTTACCTGGATACAATCTGGACCATCATGGACATAAAATTATTCTCCCACGTTATGTGCTATCGAACCCGTGATAAACTGGCTTATTTGTATTACAGCTGGGCCCATACAATTTAAAGGAATTATGCCAAGTCGATTTTTTAATCTTATCGTTTCCTCTTTAAACTACGCAGTCGATGGATTAATTTCCGCCCATTGCAGCTTGCTATACTTAGCTTCGATTATGTCCATGTACCCATTAGCGTATTTGATGGGGGCAGGGGCAGTTTGCCCTCCAGTCTCCGTCCCACCCCGATAAATTTCCGACCAAGAAAAAATAATAATGGTTGAATTTTAAATTAAGTGAGGAAATTATGATAAGGTAAATAATCGTCATAGACTGCTGTTAAAAACCTCACAAATCTTTGGCATTTTCTCATGAATTTCTATACACGGCCTCCGAAAACGTCGATATTAAGGATAGGTTATGAGGCCAAACTACAATAAAAATGAAGAGAAGAGGAAATGAGTTCACGCATCTCCCAATAGGTAGAATTCTAAAGGCTCGTTCAAAACCGCGGTTGTTGTTTTTTGCAGCGGTTTACCGCGCCAAATCTGAACAAGCCTTGAGAGAGAAACTTGAAGACTGTAATGATGTTATGAGTAAACTAAATTTGAAATATCCTCAAACATACAAATCAATGGATAGTACTTAGCATGTTACTGGATGATTACACGCCTGCGGATTTAGAGGGGCGCAACCGGCTCGTGCCCCCTTCCGTTTGAAACACATGTATAAAAGCTTTTGTACACAACTTTAAGAATGTGCCAACCCCCTTTTTTCTAAATATTTTTTACAAAATCCTGATCATCGCCTGAACACATGTTCGAACGTTTAAGCATCATTACATGTAAAGGTTAGGGAAACAATATTTTATCGATCTTGCATGCGTTTGATTGCACGATGAGGTGACGGAAAACTGTGACCTAACATGATGACGGTTGATCATTTAGTTTGCAGCCACAGACCCTTGTCAGGCGCAGCGCGTAACATTGTATTCAATGTGAGACTATGATGACTGTACGGTTGACTGCACACCATAGGCTTTGTACTCCAGCTGCTCCTGACACAGCCAGAGAATGACAGGGCTAAGCTCTGCTCAAGGATTTAGGGATTGTTGTTAAGTGCCAAACCAGAGTATGTGCTTACAGACTACTCGAACATCGATTAAAACGAACATGTGTGCAGATTCTCAATGTCAAATTACATGTGGTGAGAAAATACGTGTACTTTGAATAAAAACCCATACAACAGATGAGACAAGCTTGAGGGTTTCTCGTAAAATATAACATAAATTATCACAGAAACATCATTTGCATCCATTAGGGCCTAAACATGAGGGAATCGCCTACCACTCACCAATGTCTCATTTTTAATAGAAATATTGATAACTCTTAAAAATACAGAGGCTTTTAGAAAGGCATATTCGAATCAGTCGTAGAGGTATGTTTCTAAAAACAGCCACGGCGTAATGTAATTAAGATAGCCAGTTGCACCATTTGCATACCATACCTTGCATGTGCGTTACGGGGTTAGGATTAGGGTTGTATCTAATTTTTTGAATATCAAATGCCTACCGTAGGACACCTCCCCTCCCTAATTTAGTGTTATCATTGGGGCCTTTTTTCTTTTTCATTTGTTTTCGTTGCGCGCGTCAGGAAATTGTTAAGCGAGCTTGTTGGAAAATTTGATAAGAGCCCCTCCCCTCCCCGCCCATCCTAAAATCTTAAAATGTCTAGCGATGTCCCTGTCCACTGTCATGTTTAACCATGAAGGTCCATGGTTTAAAGAGAGTGTAGCTTGGCAAATACTGGTTAACGCCATCTACGTCTTCTTTTGGACAACTGCACGTAAACGAATGAACTTGATTAACGGTAGTCAGCGACTTAATCTCTACATGGTCAGCGCGCTAGCGTTCGCGAAACAGACCGAAGTTCTCCTCACGCTTTGGTTTCGCGTATGTTGCACGCAAGTGATTGCTGCGGTGTCGTCCGTAGTCGTATTAGCGAGATTTCGAATTAGGCACCCGACGTGGGCTACGACGCGTGACGTCATATTTATCCACTGCGCATGTGCGGGCTTCTGGGCCCACGTTCCCTTCCAAATGACGCGACGGGAGTCGGGGGCAATTTCCGTGAATCCCCGTTGTCGTGAAAACGGCAACGTGGGTGCAGTTTCCCCGGTACCCCTGTTGTTATCATTCTATCATTTTTTCTTTCTGTCTTTCCTTATGTTATTCTTTGTTTCTTCCTTCTATCACCTTCTCTAATGTTATTCTATGTTTTTATCATTCTATCATTTTCTCTTTCTGTCTTTCCTTATGTTACTTTTCTTATGTTATTCTTTGTTTCTTCATTCTATCACTTTCTCTTATGTTATTCTTTGTTTTATCATTCTATCTATATCACTTTCTCTTTCTGTCTTTTTTTATGCTATTCTTTGTTTATTTCTTCTATCACCTTCTCTCATGTTATTCTTTGTTTTTATCATTCTATCACTTTCTCTTTCTGTTTTTCCTTATGTTATTCTTTGGTTCTTCCTTCTATCACCTTCTCTTATTTTATTCTTTGTTTTTATCATTCTATCACTTTCTCTTTCTGTCTTTCCTCATGTTATTCCTTGTTTCTTCCTTCTATCACCTTAGTTTATGTTATTCTTTGTTTTTATCATTCTATCACTTTCTCTTTCTGTTTTTCCTTATGTTATTCTTTGGTTCTTCCTTTTATCACCTTCTCTTATGTTATTCTTTGTTTTTATCATTCTATCACTTTCTCTTTCTGTCTTTCCTTATGTTTTTTTCTTCTTTCTATCACTTTCTCTTTCTGTCTTTCAATATGTTATTCTTTGTTTCTTCCTTCTATCACCTTCTCTTATGTTATTTTTTGTTTTTATCATTCTATCACTTTCTCTTTCTGTCTTTCATTATGTTATTCCTTGTTTCTTCCTTCTATCACCTTCGTTTATGTTATTCTTTGTTTTTATCATTCTATCACTTTCTCTTTCTGTCTTTCCTCATGTTATTCCTTGTTTCTTCCTTCTATCACCTTAGTTTATGTTATTCTTTGTTTTTATCATTCTATCACTTTCTCTTTCTGTTTTTCCTTATGTTATTCTTTGGTTCTTCCTTTTATCACCTTCTCTTATGTTATTCTTTGTTTTTATCATTCTATCACTTTCTCTTTCTGTCTTTCCTTATGTTTTTTTCTTCTTTTTATCACTTTCTCTTTCTGTCTTTCAATATGTTATTCTTTGTTTCTTCCTTCTATCACCTTCTCTTATGTTATTTTTTGTTTTTATCATTCTATCACCTTCTCTTTCTGTCTTTCATTATGTTATTCCTTGTTTCTTCCTTCTATCACCTTCGTTTATGTTATTCTTTGTTTTTATCATTCTATCACTTTCTCTTTCTGTTTTTCCTTATGTTATTCTTTGTTTATTCCTTCTACCACCTTCTCTTATGTTATTCTTTGTTTTTATCATTCTATCTCTTTCTCTCATCCTTATGTTATTTTTCGTATCAGATTTTCGCGCACTGTGAATTTAGTACCTGACTTAGTCACCTGATCTCAAAATACGGTGACCGACGAAAGCCCCGTCGTGAAAAACTCGAAAGCACTTCCGCGAAGGGAACGGACGTGAGCTGCGCAACCAGTAACTCGTAGTAGCCCACGTCGGGTGCCTAAATCGAAAGCTCGCTATCATACCCGATCGGACCCGAGTCAGGCCACGGGAAAGACACGTAGTCTCGTCATGCTACACTCCCTTTAACAGACCGAGCTACTTATATATTAAAGGTAATCTTGAGTTCTGGTAAATGTTGAAAAAACGATTCCAACAGAATCCAACAAAATCTTCCCCAAATGCTCAAAAGTATATATAAATAATATACGCCAAAGGGATTTGACAGAAAATGTGAAATTGCAAAGTTATTAGCAAACCAAACATGGAATATCAAAAAATTGTCGGGACTGTGCACGTGCATAAAATATCTGTTCCCACATGTTCTGTGTTGGTAATTTTCTAAGTATATGTTTTCTTTTCATTTCGCAAGTCATAACAACCCAAATTCATTAGAATCCTCATTTAATAAATAATCATCCATTTAGAATGATTTTAGAAAATTACCTCTGAAAATGAGGTTTTCTTACCAGAACTCTAGACTACCTTTAAAGTATCACATTCCTTTTGTCACCTCGGTATTTGAAAAATGGTGAAGTGTTTAAAGATTTGTGACGCACTTTTTGATCAATATGAATTGATTGAAATACTTTTGATGCATTACACTGACCCCTTTTTTGTTCCAAGTAGAATTTCTGTTTAGAGATATTGATTTAATTTGCGGAAATAATATTTGCTCATCAATATTTGAGAGGGTTCGTCAACTCAACATGGGGTTTCGTCAACTCAACATGGAGGCCACTTGACTACGCAAATTTATTTCCACTAACAATACAAATAATGATGAAATCTGCTCGATAGATATTTTCAAGCTCTTCCTGTGTACTTAAACAACCGATGGTTAAAAAAAATTAAAGCAATTATGCTCACTTTTTAATCATGATGATGATAGTATTCTGTTTTGACTGTTTGCTGTATCCCCGCTTGCCAGGCGACTAACTTGTATTTAATCATTATTCATACGATCATCCACGTTTCCGAATTATTATGAAATGATTAATAGTCGTTGAATATTAGGGGGCGCTTGGCAGTTTAGGCTTTGGGGATCAAATAACAGCTAAAATGTTAAAGGAGAAGAAGAAAAATCTTAAATTCAATCATATCATGGTAGTAGCGTATGACATACGTCCAGCCATTCAGAGAGCACTGGTATCGCGGCGGGGGGGGGGATGGGTTGGATGTCTTACTCCATGGATGAAATACGAATTAACAAGGCAATGGATTTGGCAAAGAATGTTGCAGGGGTGGTATTGTCATCATTCCACGTTCCACCTTTCATTTCCCTTTTTAAATAGGCCTATCTCCTCTTCAGCCAACGATTTTACCATTTTATTTTGGGGCACTTGCCCCCGAACAGCGAATAGAAAGAATTCAACGAGTTACAATAACTGCTATGTCGCGTCGAACCTTACACAAGTTGATGTTGTTCAGTGTTCAGGGCAATGTTTAAAGGTAAAGACCAGTTTTGGAAACGCCCCTCTCTCAAAAAAATGAAATGGAAGCTCTCATTACCAATCCTGTGAAAGAATATGTTTTGACTAATACGTGATGATACAAATTTTGCCGGGAAAGTCGGGAAACCGCCTACTAATTGATATATTTGGTAAAATATTATATCTATTGGGACCAAATAGATATCGCGCACGTGGTCGCGTAGTCCCATATACATCTTTCTGTGTACAGTGCTTATAACTTTACCAAGAATGGGCCAAATTTCTTATCATTTTGATGATTCCAGAACCTTGCAGTACACACCAAAACTTATATGCTATAGATGATCAACCTTTTCCGATCGATTCCAAAACGTTTCTTTCACAGTGCAATTGCATGACCAGAACTGGTCTTTATCTTTAAGTAGAATGATCGATCGTTATACTACATGCATGTATAGGGGCGTCACTGAAGGGTATTGTATGGGGCGTGTCACTTCTTCTTTTAAACTTTCCGTGAGCAAATCTCATACTGCTGTCTGAAATTTCTACAACTCAAGTCGGCTAATTTGGAATTATGGCGGCCTCTTCCTTTATTGCCAGCGAATTATGACAAATTTTCTTAATTGCTGGAAGATTTGGGGTGAACTTGTTTACAAATTATAATCCGACAACATCCCAATTACTTCAATTAGTATACACGACGCCCTTATTATACACGATCATATCAACAGCACATTGACACACGATCTTATCTTTAACATGATAGTTTAATTAATTAATTAATGATTAAAAACCCATTGTTCAATGATTGAACACTCTTGTATGAATACTGTGTTTGATTTGCTTTATTTAACCCACAAGAACAACAACGGTGATATCACGCTGACCCTAAACGGAAAGAGTTGAATCCGTAGTAAGCGCTGTTCATCCCCGTTGCACACGAGACGTCATTTGCCTGACGTATGCTTGCGTCAGCGACTGGCTGCACGCCGGTCTTTGACTCGTACAAAAAAAACGTGAATACAAAAGGGCCAGTGCAAACGTTGCATGGAATAAAAGCATGTTCAGATATGACGCGGTAAACCGCCGCATATTTTGTTGTTTTTGTTTGTTTGTTTTGTTTTGAGGGTATTTTTACTGGTAAATGCATGGCGACTGCGCGCAATGAAGGTCCTGCACCTATTCACTTAGCTCTGTATTATATGATGCAGAAAGGTGAAGCGTATTACACGTTACGTCATCAACTTTTTATAGAGACGCAGCAGTTTACCGCTTCATATATGACCGAGGCTTTAGTGATGTGTTAGCTTAATTGCCTATACAGACTTGATTAGCGCATTTTGTAACTCGTTCGAAAAGACGCCGTTACGGATTGGTTTAAGCATTAGCTTCAGGATTAGTTTCTGGATTAGGGTAATCGGGGTAGAGTTAGGGCTCGGATAAGAGTCAGGGTGGTTAGGTTTAGGATTATAGTTAAGATAATGGTTTGGGTAAGGGATACAGGTTTATGGTGATGGTAAGGGTCAGAGTTAGGTTAAGGGTTAGGGTTAGGGCTAGCGCTAGCCTAACGGCGGATAATACGAAAATGTTAGCACAGGACCGATATAATATAGGACCATTGGGGACTTGGGGTGCCTTATATCCAAGGGCATGGATTTCGTAATTGGAACCGGTTATAGGCACAGATGTGCAAACATGCAATATATGCTATGGTACCAATAGATAGATAATGTACAGGGATTAAGAGATAATTCATCTCATTTTCTAGTGTGGAATGTTTGCATGTTTGCACAGGACACGTCAGCTTTTATTTATAGTAGCTTCTAACTTCTCGTAGATCCTTCTTCTTTATTTTAGTTGCTTTACTTGGTCATAATCAGTCAAACAATACTGTCTCTACTTTCGACCGATAATTTATTTTAAAAAACGTAGAATGAAATGAGAGGCTGGCTACTTCGCTATAAGGTTATTATGCAAAACATAATACGAGCAGACCACTCCCCGTATTCCGTAATGCGCCATCTTGGTACCATGCTATCTTATCTATTCCGATAACACGTTTTAATGTTCAAATTCCGTGCCAGAATATCATGGTAATTCGAACTGTTTGTTATGTTCTCTTAAATTACGCAAGACAAATTATTACCCCAAAAAAAAAAAAAAAAAACAGAGCACTAAAGAATGTGCCATCGGCAGTGAATGAAATGAAATTCAAACCGTCGTCAACCATATTGATTTCGACATAAAACTTTTAACAGTGACACGTCCAAATAGATAAAGGGGAGCTTGCCCCACTCCAAAAACGAATGCTACATAGTTATGTGATGTTAACACGAAATTCATATTCATCATTCTTGTAGGCGTATGCCGGCCGCCCCCTTCCCTCGCCCCAATTTTATGACCTTGCTTTTGCTATTGACTTGCATTTTGGCCTTGTACTCCCCGGTCAAAGAATTTTGTACCCACCCTTGAATTAGACCCCCCAAAACGCCCTCATGCCCCTTCACCCTTTCTTCAACCCCTCCCCCAACATCTCTCTCTCTCTCTCTCCCTCTCTCTCTCTCTCACGCACACACACACACACCCTCTCTCTCTCTCTCTCCTCTTCCCCCCCCCTCCGCTCATTGGTCACAACAGAATAGAAGAAAATAATAGATACACAGCACAATGAGAAAACTAACTTGCAGCCAAGCATAATATTCAAAGCCTTTGACATTCGTGAGTTTTAGGCCCCAACTTTGTTTCTTTTGTTTTCTCATAGTTCAAAGATTTATTTCTCCTTTGAGTCATTAGTTCGTGTGAAATCCTGTTAATCGGATTTCAATGATTAACTAGGGGAGTAATTTTTCTCAAGTATCAAAATGATAAATTCGACCTCATTTCTAAATGACATTTCTGTCTTACCTCCGCGAAGGTGAAACTATTCAAGGCTGCATAATTGATTCTTTTTTCTGGCAGCACCAGTAAAAAGGAAGGGCGAAGTCCCTTCTTTTATCTTGGTGTGTGTTCACATTTCAAGTATATCATGTTTATTCTGCTTTCGAATCATCACATGAGTTCCTCTGAAATTCGTGCAGTCAACTTTATCGGTCACTGACTCACTGCAAACCTTTACTGTAAAAAATTTATGAAATTTTCCGATTCAGACTTTCAGACCTAAAAAACAAAATCGCTCTGTCTCTATGGAGCGAAATCTAACTCTCTGCGCAAACGGTCTCGATCAATAGTTTGTGCATTTATAGTAACACATGCAGCTCTCAAACACTGACATAGCTACGGGGGTGACAGGGATGACCCCACCCCCTCCCAAATGGAGAAAACGAAAAATGAAATTAGCACCTTGAATTATTTTTCTAATTAGGTATATCAACTCTGATAATTATGTGATTGTTTTTATTTACCAATAACAATATCAAGTGACGATGCATCACAATATTTACAATAACTACAATTTTGTGAAACGTTAGACGACTTAATGTAATTAATATTAGTAATGTGCGTTCTAAACACATATTTGCTTTCCGGGTTTTCGCCTCATTCTGCTTTTTGAAATGTATTTACTGTACTGTTATATTTGTGTAATGTTTACTATATTGTCAACAACAAGAAAATATTCAAATGGTCAAAAAAGATAAAGAAAGGGAGGGGGGAAACGTAACGTGAAAAAATGAAACGACCCCCCTATCAGACACTCACACCCTTCCATCATTCAAGGACCTTGTTCCCTCACACGTCATCCACCGGTCCCCTCCTGACCCCAGTGCTCCCTTACTGAGTTGACCCTTGCTATGCCCCTGCTCCCGAATGTGCCGAAGTTCGAGTAGGTACCCCCGGGATCCCGCCCATTGTCAGCCAATGGTATTTGATACAGTAACCCCACACACATGCGGTGGACCAAAACTCAATAAATTTTCATTCTGGAGTCGTTGAATTTCTGAATCCCTTGTACAGAATTCGTCTGAGTAGTAGACGGTTTTCGTCCATTTTGTTTTGTTTTGGGGTGTATTTCAGTGGTATTTGATACAGTAGCCTTTACATGGGATGGTCCAAAACTCGATAAAAAATTCCCTCTGAAATCCTTGATTTTGTAAATAACTTGTACTGTATTCGTCTGACGGTTCGTCATGTGGCCCGCCCTATGCAGACGATCAACATAAATAAGGCATCGATCTCTGTGTCAAATAGTCATGTGCGACGAGAGTGGTGGAGACATAAGCTGTTTTGAATTTCAATTTCATTTTTTTTTAATCACAGTCCAGAGGCATCGGAGACCTTTTTCGAAGATCGCAAGATAAATGCTCAAGACGTAAACAAAAATAATACTTACATTCTCTAATTTCCGTTAGGCATAAAGACTGTCTCTTATTATTTTCCGAAAATTTCTATGAAAAAAAAAATAGGAGGTCATCAATTTTAGGGAATTTTGTCTACAACGCTAATAGTTTTGGAAACAAAGAAAATTTGAATGGGGGTAGTGTCTCCACCCCCCCCCCCTTCTTTGAAACCCCTGACTCATGGGAACGTAAATATCTCAATCCCGGATTTAAAAGATAAAATAAAAGTTTCACCTTCTGCCTACCAGCTCGGTTTGCATGTGGTCTGCAAATCATTATATAATTTATTTAATTGTTAATATATAATGGGATGCAACTACATAAATGTATTCAGTTTACACAAACATTCATGTCCTTTCTTGTCCGTATCGTTAAATGATTGCAACCTTTATTTCTGGTTTTCAAAATTTACATTGTCAAGCGAGTTGTTCTTGGAAAACATTTCAATGAATTTGTTTTTTATATATAATAGAGCCATAGTTTCAGAAACATGAGGTTGCGGTTTGGCGTGAAAACGTCATCGAAAATCCCAAATGCACTCTCGATTGAATTGAAAACGTTGCAAAGTTCACAAGTGCAAGAAAATGAAGGAGGGAAATTAGTTGTTGTTTTTTTAACCACATTTTATTTCTTTCCAAATCGAACATTGATGCTCAGAAGTCAGAATATGTTTCAATAGAAAGAGGGGAGAAGGAGGGAGGGAGAGAGACTGATGAGAGGGAGAGGGGTGGTGAGAAGGAGAGGGGAGAGAAAGAATGAGTGAGAGAGAGAGAGAGACAGACAGACAGACAGAGACAGACAGAGACAGACAGACAGACAGAGAGAGAGAGAGAGAGAGAGAGAGACAGAGAGAGAGAGAGAGAGAGAGAGAGATAGAAAGAAGGAGAGAGAGAGCGCGCGAGAGCGAGTAAATATATTTATAGAGAACCATAATTAATGTTGCCATATACACAAATTGACTTGAGAGGGTACTAAAGCCGTAAATTCAGCCTTTATCTGTAGAAAAAATGACAATTTCTTCAACGATTCTACAAACCAACCATGCATCATCATTAGTTCCAAATTGTAACGATTGACCGAGCTTGAATACGGAGCTTAATTCTGTTTCTTAAAATTCAAGCCCTCACGAAATAACTTTTTTTTCCTCCCGCCCATTGTGTCACTACTCCTTGTGCTCATAATGTCATTTCGGAATGCTCACACTGTGTGACGTCATAATGCGATCTGGCAAAGGTCGTTGTCAATGGTAATGACTACTCTTTTGACCTCAAGGTCATAATCATGTTGAGTGGTAAACAGTTTAAGTCCAAATACATGTAATTCTATCCGGGTCAGAGGTCCTATCGCTTAATCCAACAGGTTTAATTGTCTCTGATTTCCATGGAAAGGATAATAAATTCTTTGTTATATTAACAGAGTGGGGAAATTGGAGATCACTTCACTACCTTATATTATTATGTCAATATTAACTAATGTTTGTTAAAATCTGCACACGCCATCTTTCTCTACATCTCATAATTTGTATGGTGTCGGCTGCAAGCAAGCAGACAAGAAGGTCGTATAAGATCGATGAATAATTATCGTCATTGGCAGTAAAGGCCCTCTCGCAGGCAGCCGACGATCGAGTCCGCAGTCTATAGTTATAAATAGTTACTGCCTACATACACAGTAGCTATTGTTTACAACTTTCACAGCGATCATCAATGTATACCAGTGTGAAATATCTATCCCAAAAATTATGATATCACCACTGATATCACTGAACTCGCTATCAAAGTAAACTTCGACTGGTAAACAACTCTTTGAGGTTCCTCACGTACGCATTCTGTATAGAGTACCGAAGCTGTGACGTCATAAAAATCTATTTTTGGAATTTCTCAATTTTTTTTCATTTTCCGAAAGAGCATTAAAAATAATGTCCAAATGTCGAAAACCAATTGAATAGGTTAAGTATTGGCTGAGATATGACCATCTGAATAAAAAGATTGCCTATGGGAACTCAGTGTTATATTGCTCTGGATCATAACGTTAGGAGCCAGAGCAATATAACACCGAGTTCCCATAGGCAATCTTTTTATTCAGACGGTCATATCTCAGCTAACCTATTCAATGGTTTTCGACATTTGGACATTATTTGTGATGCTCTTTCGGAAAATGAAGAAAAAATTGAGAAATTCCAAAAATAGATTTTTGATGACGTCACACTTCACCACTCTATTGATTAGGGCCTGTATAATATACTGGCCAAATATCATTGATGTAGTAAACGGAGAAAGAAAACAAATGAACTGTTGAGTGTCTAAAGTGAAGAAGAATACTCAAGAATATTTTCACAAAGATGAATCATGTAAAACTCTATAAAGAAAGCATGATATTTTTTCAGATGACATAGGCCTAACCCCCAAATAAAAAAAGGTTTAAATACACAGCCCTCATAACACATTATTTCGCGTCCTTGTATAAAACCACGCATAAGTTAAGACGAATAGTCCTATACCAGAGTACTCAGTCTTGGATAGAAACAATAAAGGTGAAGTGACAGAGGCAAAGCTAGATAATTTAGAGAGAGTGTCAGGGTGTCGGTCAAAAACTTATTGACAAAAATTACCTTAGAGTTTAAATAATATTGCCGACAGACGTTCGAAACAATAATTAAAGAAGCAAAAAGTAGGCATTACAATGTAAATTTAACGATAAAAATCTGAAGAGGGACGCCCCCTCCAGCAACGCTCAAAGTATGTCTCTGTGCCCATATGACGGTAGAGATGAGAGGGCATGAACACTGACAGACAGCCAGGGTTCAATCTCTTGACTCGTGAGAAAAATGTCACTTAATCTCACTAAGAATAACTATTTATATCTTTTTCTATCATTGTTTATAATGTTTGTGTAAAACATAGATATAATCATGAGGTGATTTCAAACAGCAGTTGTTATGCATTTCATTGGGATGACGAAAGTTCGTTACATCTTTAAAGCCCGTCTGCACTAGTTTGGCCAGGAGGGATTAGACCTCCCAGCGTGGTCACTGACAGGTGGTTATCTCATCAACTCAGCTCTCCATTAACATAAGAAAAATAGGATCATGGGGGACCAACGGGCACCGCTTAGGCATTGTTTTCTATATAGAAGGAGCAAGTAGCTACAAGTAGTGCAGTGGAGCTTTAAAGCGAAAGAAAGACAATTACATTCCATTCATCACGATCACTCCATTCCAGAAAAAAACAAATGATGCTCCAAAGGTGATCTTTCATTCATCGTCACACTCTAACCATTTCATGCATACGCGAGCAATCCTGAGAACCATGCAGAGGGGGGGGGGGGGTGGGCAGAGGGGCGTTAACTTATATCCTTTAACACAGAGTTAGCGCACTTCTGACTGTCAGCAAACTTATCGTAATTAAACAGTGATAATGATATAATGGTCCATTTGAAAAATAGATTAAATTAATGTATCATAATGATTACTAATCTTTGAAAGATAACGGCTCAAGCTACGTGGATAAACTAAAAAAAAGTATCTCAGAGGTCAATCCGCGTAGGGACACATTTTTCCACATTTTGTGGGTTCACTTGGTTCAATAAACTTTGATTCAGAAAGGGCAAAACAAAATTGCCCCACTGGATGCGTTTCTGTTTCATGACCATATTGCGTTTGATTGATGCCAGGAATTTTTAAAGGTAAAAAAAGCTTAAAATCCTCAACTTGGCAAGACCGTGAGAGATCAAAAGAAATTATTTTGTAATCAAAACTGGCATTTTTTCATATTTTCTACAACTTTCCTCCTCATGTATATAGTCTTTAGAGTCATTTCATTTTATTAGAACAATGTAGCAATAAAAGAAAAATATATTGTTGTTGCCAATTTGAAGAACAGTGTGTGATCAATTTAGCCCTTTTAAAAATCCTGCCCTAAAAGGGTTGAAAAATGATAATATAATAATGTCGCAATCCTCATAACGATTACAAGGGATCATGGACTGTCGCGGTTTTAGATATTGCGCGGCCATCTTTTGAACAATCTTCTCCCCCACCTATATGCTCGCCATAAGACTGATAATACTTGCACAAACAATCGTTCTTTGAAGCTGGGGTTTCCCCCACTGTGTACTCCAAGAATGTTCAGCATAACTTCACCAATTTTCAAAGAAACTGGGGTACTAAATCAATACCGAAACGCATGCAGGATGTGTGATAATTATATTTGCAAAAAGGAATATGATTCGACGTCGGTATTTATTCGACGTAGCCATTGTTCAGATAATTTAAGAAATATTCTAGAAGCATATGTTGATAGAAGCACAATTTCCATGACCTCGTTCAACAGCAGCTAGTGAATAATAAAATATGGTCTTATTTTGTCTTTGAACTGTTTCATGCCAATTCATAATGGAAATCTTGAAAACTACGCAGTTTATTTATTATGACATGGAGAATTAGATTTGATTATTTCCTTTTTTGAATTTATTTATCTTATGATAGTATTCCATTGGGTTTTAAGCTTTGTTTATGTGTTGACTGTAATTACTTTTTACAATATCATAATTTGTCATATTTTTATGTTTTTAATATCAGGACCAAGATGGAAAACAGTTATGATCTTGTGCATCCTGTATAATTATGTTTGAATAAATGATTAATATTACTAATGTCCCTCCCAAAATATGTTTCGAGTGTCTTCATTTGACTTATTGGTCTTTCAATAATTCAGTCACCTAGGGCTGGCCGGGTTAACTTTCTTACAAGTTCACTGATTTTCTTAACACTCGTCATAAATTTATTTTATCTCCATGTATGTGGACAAAAAGACGAGAAGGAAACCTGAACCATGTTAAGCTCATCGGCAGCTTGTTTTCACGTACTGTTGAATATTTTACGACATGTTTTCGCTTCTGGTTACATAAACATGAAAATCTACTTGATATCATATCTATTTGATATCATATCAACTGACATACTGGGGCGGATACAGGCTTCTGTCAAAAAGGGGAGGGGCACAGTACCGAAAAATCTCCACCAAGCAAAAACAAAATTTCTGATGGGGTACTTCCTGAATGCCGGAATAGGTATGTAAAGGGTCACTGTCTTGTAGGTTGTGCGCCCCACCCGCATTTTTATCCACAAGTGCTAACACAGTCCTTAAAATGTATCAAGTTTCATTTGACAAAACTTCTACTGGCTCCTGAATGATAAAATAGCGTTGTTTTTTTTCAACTTACATTTTCAAAACATTTCGGATTCATTTTACTTGTCCGATAATAAAGACGTTTTCAACTTGATTATAGAGCAATCCAATTTAATTGACGGTATAGTATATGCACCGGAAATTGTCAAACTTGCAATGGGTTATTGTTGATAAGCACGCCTCCCCCTCCCCCGAGTCATTTTCATCACATTTGAAAAAGCTCAGATAATTATGTTGCCCCTCCACTGATGGTCAAGGTCTGGATACGCCACTGGAGCGAAATATTTTTTTATGAGCTGCAGAGATCAGGGGAAAGGTGACTGTCGGGTATGCGTGTTTAGAGGAGGGGTGTCTGCTCTTACCATCTCTTTCAGACGGTCATGAAATCCCGCGCAAACATTAATCGGAATGTGCGATAAATTGAAGGATTTAGACAACATTATGTTGATTTTACACCGCTCCTTTGCGTTGCACATTCATAGCACGTCGAAATATAACTCTGTAATCAACCACGGTGGACCTATAGTTTCTAAGGGGCATAGAAGTATCGACAAATATATGACAAGAACAAAAAGAAAATGGATTTCACATGATTTCTTCTCAAGTACCTTTTGGGGTCTTAAATTCGAAAAGGGATACAGCGTGCACTCCATGCACATCATTATTGTGTTTAAATGGTGGCGTGCCAATTCGCTCGCTTCCCTTGAACATTTTCCAACCTCAGGCATATAAACAAATGTACCAGAAGCCGATAATGAAAAGGATATGACACACAACTGTCTTTATCATCTAAAGTCAAGAAATATTTCGACTTGTCTTAGGGTTTACCACAGTTTCATCCCATGACAAAACTGAGTTTACAATGTTTAACCCGAGGTAAAAGAATGGCTATAATGTGAAGACAACGTTTTTGTTACAGGTATGAAGGAAAAAATATATAAGGCAAATGATAACGAGAAAATGAACATCTGACTGCAACATGCAATATTCGGTGATGCTGCCATCGGTATAATAACTTGTCTATTGGTCTGTGGATATCTAAAATAAGCATTAATCCAATTTGTATTTTTGTGGATTTAGAAGTACGTACGGGAAAGCATACAGATAGACGACACGAATAACAATGTATATGCCAAACAATATCATTCTTAATTCCCCTTTCCTCTTAGCCAATACACAATAACACGATCACAAATGTTTGCCTTACATAATTATTATGGTGGTACAATCGATTTTAGTGCCGTGTGAAAGTTTTCATAATAATAGGGTAGCTGACTGACACTGAGACATCTATTTATTCGTCGTCCCATTTTTTTTTTCATTTGTATTTGTCTAATATCCATTTGAAATTGATTCATTTGTTCATCATCCATTATACTTATTACATCCCAAATGGTATCATGATAATTATTACGATCTTCTTCTTCCTCCTGTTATTAATCGTAAGTTAATATCATTGTAAACATGGTAAAGTTACGAGTAATTGGAAGAGATTAGATTCATGAGGAGATCCAGGCCTATGCGTATTTATTTTGCCATGGCGGGAAATAATTATCTGATATTAGCAAGAGTCCTATATACAATAAGGAAAAAAACAATGTGATTATATTCATACTTTTGATACAGGTGAACATCAAGAGTTAAAGTTGAGTCCTGGTCATGCGATTGCATTGTGAAAGAAACGTTGTGGAATCGATCAGAAAAGGTTGACCATCTAGCATATAAGTATTGGTGTGTACTGCAAGGTTCTGGAATCATCAAAATGATAATATATTTGGCCCAGTCTTGGTAAAGTTACAAGCACTGTACACATAAAGATGTCTATGGGACTACACGAACATGTGGCATAACAATCCGTCCCAATTTGTATGATGTTACATGCCATATTTGAACTTTTGAAGAGCCATGCTTTTCAGGGAACATTTTTTCTCTGATGTGCTTCCACACTTGCATAATCCAATGATAAAGCTCACGGATTATTTTCACCTATTCCCAGAACTCAACATTCTCTTTAAAGATAAGAAAACGTGGTGTGATAATGCTCAGCTATTGGATGTGGAATAAGTGTGAAAACACGGTTAACTAATAATAGATTAATATTAGACAAACTTGGCAAGGATATCATACATAAGGAAATACAGCGTAATAATGTATCGTATTATATCGCAGAATATCCGGAGTCAAAATGCGTAGGAGTTTACAATAATATATAATTACGTGCATCGTAATATTTCCTTTCTTATACAAGAGAATTCCAAAAAGGTCGTAAAGAGTCATATTGATTTAGAACAAAAATAATGGAATATAACCCGGTTTTATCTTTTTAAAGGGGATACCAAGAGATGGCTTTTTCCTTGGAGTCCAGTAAGTCAAATTAACAGTGGGGTGTCGTGGTTCAATCACTCGACTCTCAATCCAAGAGTTGAGAATTCGAATCCCAGCCCGGTACTAACGTCCTTTGGCAAGACATTAATCCACATTTACCACTCTCCACCCAGGTGTACAATGGGTCCCTTGTTATGCTACAGCGCTATATACATTTTAGCCGCTCGGCTATGGCCGGGGTAATAACGTTGGAGCGCCAGGACCGTCACGTCACGGCGTGACGGACATTGTGAGCTACATAAAAGGCCTACCATTGTTATAAAAACAGAAGAAAAAGAAGAAAAGGGAATCCACGCCATGGCAAGGGATCTAAATCTTTTTAAATATCTCCCATTTATGTTATTGTGATCATTCATTTATGCAATAAGAAATAATATTTTCAGCTGATGAAGAGTTGATATGGTAAAATATTTGGTTATGTTATTGTTTTTGTTTTTTATTAGATAAAATATCTGACGACATGTTTCATTTAGAGGAGGGGTTTACAAACAGGACACGGACTTAATCTTATCTGCAGGAGAGCTCGAGAGTTGAAGAGTACTTGAATTTTTAAGAGCGTTGTAATGTATTCCATTGCTACATGCATAATAAGATGCATGATAAGGAACACCAAAAAAAAGGTGATTTCGTTTCTTTCATGGAAATAACAAAGATTTATCATATTTCAATTGCAATGCAAAATATTAGCAATATGAAATAGTATTTTACTTGGATATTAATAGTCAGGGGGAACTTTGAGTAGAAACGCCACGCCAATGTGGAGTAGAGGGGGGGGGGGTCTCGGTAAATTCATGTCGATTTTTGTTGGTTGGTTGGTTGGCTGGTTTTGTTTCGTTTCTTTATTTG
Source organism: Mesocentrotus franciscanus (assembly GCA_037976565.1). NCBI lineage: Eukaryota > Metazoa > Echinodermata > Echinoidea > Camarodonta > Strongylocentrotidae > Mesocentrotus > Mesocentrotus franciscanus. The sequence continues at coordinate 22,397,253 of CP137674.1, read as the reverse complement.
TAATTGTGTTATGAGATGCATGAACCCCACAGTATGTACTTTCGTCAACAGACACTTTGTCAGACGAATTCGTGAGCTTACCCTACACAAGAGCACTATACACTCGATCTTGCATATAATAAGAATGCAGTTATACAATGCATTGTGGTATGGAGGAAGAGACACCATTATGCATTCATATTTCCGTTTCCCATAGCAACGCATCAGTTTAATCTGTCTCTCCATCGAATGTATCATCACGCATGTCTGGCTAATTGTTATCTATTCGTATGGATGAATAATTCAATTCTTGATGTAAGCAAAAACTTTTTTATGGAAGCATGCCAAAAGAAAACACCCAGAGAGTACTTAATCAAAGGCGACACTTACATAACTGCATGGGAGATAATTATAGACATGATAAAATAGATCTGAGTCAGGTGTGATTTATAAGGAAAAGGGAGAGATAAATTGAAATTAAAATGGTTTATTAATAACAAAATTCATCGCGGCCATGGCCGATTTGCGAAATCTTTTACAGATGAAAAATACAAAATATATACAATCATAACATATAGGTACTCAAAGAATAATATAAGAACATAATAATGAAATATTAGGTATTTAACTAGACATTCGGAGGGGTTGAGTATAATATGATTTTACATAATTATCAAAGTGAAAAAACATGTAGGCCTATAGGGGTAGGTATAGAAGGAACTGGGTGCACTTTCTAATGAGGAATATTATTGTAGACTGGATTTAAAGGAAGACTGATATATGCACCTAACAAGTATTTACAAAAGTGATGCAAAAACATACGTAATTCCCAACTGAATGAAGTAATACCATATTTAATTATTGAAAGTATTCTATAATTCAATATGATCACATAGAGAATATTGTGATTGTTATGGTGATGATTTTTTTTTTTTGTAATGGGTATTTAAAAGTCTTGTGTATTAATTTCCTTTCATATTATGCTTAATATTTTCATAATCACCTACGGTCTATGGTTTTGTCTTCTTTTCTTGTTTACTCTGGTAATTATATTCAGACTCTCTTGGGTAGAACTTGTTCATTGTGAGGTAAGAGAACCATTATCATCCATTAATTTGTTCATATTTTTTTCTTCATGTATTTATTCTCATATCCAACAAAATGAAAAATCATAATAAATACTATGCCAAATTCATACAAAACATTGTAACAATTTGAAATAGAAGGAAAAAAGCAATACAAAAATTAATACCTTTTTGGAAATGGAGAGGTCCACTGAAAAGCAGTGGACTCCTCAGAAAATATTATAAAAACTGAGAAAATCTTCAGTATCATTATCCATATATTTATTTAATGCTTATTTGAGCTCGGCATACATGTACAGTCATATAAATCCAATTTGATTTCCGTTCTTGATTGATGTGATTAATATTCATGTACATATTTTATTCTTAATGGTGAAGGTAGGAAGAAAAGGTATATGTAAGCGGTGATTTCATTTTCATCCACTGTGTAAACACTACCCAGGCATGTTAATACATATAATACTTTTGTGCTGCCATGGTAACACATCTCGCCATGATGTACTGACGTAATTCTGCAAATAAATGGACTTTTCGATTGATTTTTCCCTCTAATCACCTAATGGCCACATCGTATTATTTTCTTCGTCACTTTCATGGCGTTATGGTGTGAGAATGAATTTGAAATAAAGACATCTCAGTTGAAAGTGAAGAATTTTTCTGTATGTCAGGAAGATATACGGGTACATAATCACATGGATTATGCACATGAATATCGGTTGATTTGACAGAATCTGATTTCTGTTATATATAGTCAAACCGACATAATATCAAACACAGATACAAAAGCACATGAATGCATGATTTGCCTATATTAATAAGTCTGGAGAAACACCTTAATTTTGTGTTAATATTTTCAAAAACACCTGGACACTCTAAAAACTGAAATGTTAAATCACCATTTAAAAGGGCCGAGGAGTGACCACTCTTTCAAAATGTCAGATTGATACTTTTAACATGCTGGATTCAACCTTTAAAGTGTTGGATCCAGCATGTTCAGAGTGTTAATATGCCATTTTGAAAGAGTGGTCACTCCTCGGCCCTTTTAAATGGTGATTTAACATTTCAGTTTTTAGAGTGGATGGAGAGAAGCAACGAATATAAAATGTTTTGCTCAATGACATTGCTCGAACCAATAACCTTTGATTCCCCGTGTACTTAAAAATTTCCTCTATAAGACGCGCAATTTCTCTCTTTCAGACAACGTTTTTTTATCGACAATTTAAAAGAACCCCAGAGGAACATATTTCGAGGATATACTACCAAGGACCCTGTGGTAGGGTTCATAGTAGTACATTACTATATACTACCGTTGTTCCTCGAACTGTTATCTATCTTGAATGATAGCTGCTCTTGTTGCTGCGTGATGTCATTACTGGTGGTGGCGAGGCTGTTCTTGCAAGTTGCTTGCCACAAATTTTACTAACATATTTTCCAGGATGATGCAACCTGAAGTCTTTTTTGTGGATATTTAATAGCAATAATCCAAATGGATTCGTGTATAAAATCATCAATAATAGTAGGTTCGTGTGGGTTCTTGTATAGCGCGCGTGTCTGTCAGACTTGACACTCTTGGCGCTCCGCAATCAAGAGACAAGACTTTTAAGAAATTCAACTTCAGGGCAATTTCAAGGCATCCCATATAAATCATATGCAGATTATGTAGGCTTTAAACAAAATTGTTGTATTGTGCCCTTTACGACCGACCCCAAAATCTTAAAATCTACGATCGGCTTTTAATTAAAGTTTTTCTTCTTTTTTTACCGTTTTTATTAAAGAAAAAAAGTGTTTAATGAATTAAAAGATATGCATTCAAGCATTCAAAACTGAAAAATATCAGCCCAAAGAGGGAAAAAAGGCAACAACAACAAAATGAAGAAAAAAATGAAAATCGACCGACTGACCCAGGTGGTGGCACCTAAAGGGCAATAATACAACATCTTTTTTTGTTTAGGCGTTATTGTAATGTTCGCACGTTTCAATAATATTGAATATAGGCGATGGACAGGTTTATTATTGCCTCGGGTTGCTTTTTTTAGAAGTCTTTGCTATCGCGTTCATATAATGATGACGATGGGGATATAAAATGATTACAGCAATAATAAAAACTACAGCAACGAAACAGCGAATACAACGGAAACAACAACAACAAGAACAACAACAGCAACAATGATATTGATAATAAAACCATATAATCATCATATCCATCATATTTCCACTGGGTTGTTTTTTGGGGTACTGTAACCATATCAATTTACATGTTATTATTTTTTTTTAATCTGTTATGCATATTCCACCTCTTATTTTTGTATGTAATGTGATGGTGATGGAAATAAATTAATGTCAATTCAATTCAAATCAGGTCGTTAAAAGTTGTCCGTTCATTAGCATGACTCAGGCTAATCTATGGTGGTGGTTGCAACTTTCGTAAAAAATCTTCTACCCAAATACCGGGCCCAAATAAGCCTACCAGATACCCATGAAAAATGGTTCACAGTTTTACTGAATGAAATAACTTTTTCACTTACCACCATAACGTTACAACGACACATTCTGCTGGAGACGGCTTTTCTTAAATGGGCGAACATTTCTAAAAGTAGCAATGAAGACTGGGGAAGTAGAATCAAAATCTTCCGAAAGATAAGGCTTAGCACCGTCTCGAGAAAAAAAAAAGCTTCTACTGAACAAGGTCGAACTTTGAAGTTTCTCTGCGATATGTCGCGGAGGGAAGTGACTAGTTGTTGCTACATAATAGTATATCACGGCGAATGAAAGCCCGCTGTTATAAACCAGGTAACCAGCAAACCAAAGGCGATGAAAATTGAGTTGTCAATCGAAAATTAGCACACGGGCGAGTCTGTGTAGAAGTCACAACTCTTCCAAGACGGCGAGATGCAGAATGAGTAATAAACTCGATCTGAATGCGCGTATAGACATCGCAATGTTTGCATATATACAATGTTTGTTTGGGTCTCCATCAACTTGGCATCAAGTGCGTGTTTGCCACCAGTAAGTTGGCTTCCCCTGCTCAGAGATCGCGGGCGTCGCAGGTCACCAATGCCCTTGACGACACAAGGGTATAAGGTAGTGGGCAAGTGGTGGTAGATGAAAGTTTAACGACTCCGTCGAGGGCGTAGCGTCGTTTCGTGGAAGGGGAGAAAGGATGCTAAAGGAGGAGGGGTCAGAACGGGTTACGTAGCCACTCCCAAACCTCACATACTCCTCTCTCTCTCCTCCTCTTGTATTGTTCCTATAGGATACGCTAACTCTTACTCACATAAACTCACTGTTCTGTTATCATCTTTATTTTCATAAAATGCAGGGGGGGACAAAGGAGGTAAAACTCTTCATTTTATACTTTATAGCGATGTTGCCTACTCCGGCGAGCTTTCATTTCAATGCCCTTTTTCATTTAAAAAAAAAGAAGAAAATCACCTCGTAAAGATTTTTTCTCCCTTTTCATAATGTATAAATATCTATTTCATCAATATTTAGCATTGTCATTCAAGTTGTTAAAACTTGTAACCTCTTTACATCGCGTGTCTTCGTCTTTTTTTGTATGATTCAGAAATTTTCTTAAATATAGACCTATATAATTATGTATTTTATTTTATTTTGCTGATGGGGAGAAGGGGAGTTGACCACAAAGCAATAACAATGAAAAGATCTCCACTATACACACTCACATCCTCGTGTGATCACAAAAAGAATGATAATTTTTTTTTTTTATTAACATGCTGTTATATCCGATTAGTAGAGGTGGTGTTGTCTAGTAAATAAGTCTCTGGACAGTGATCTACAACGTACGGGGTTCGAATCCCTGCCGCAGCACTAACGGCAATACATTAATCTACAATTGCCACATTCTACCCAGGTGTAGTCAATGGGTATTTGTTGAGATCTATTCCTTGAATTAATGTATTGAGTGCTACGGTAGCTGGAGCTGAAGCCGGGGTAATGATATCCAAAATGCTTTGGAAGCGTATAGATCGAGACGTTGTAATGTGTTATGCGTTAAACAAGATCAAAAATGCATAATGTTATTATCATTATTCTTTTTTGTATAACCTTTCACGTTCAGAATAATGTATACTTTAAAATGTTATGGTATGTCAGGAATATATATATTAAACAAAAATACTTACCGAGGTTGAATTCCATTGACAGCCTCTGATTGAAATGGCTTTTCTTATATGGTCAAACATATTCCAAACTTATAATGAAGACAGATGACGCAGAACAAAAACTCAATCAAAAATTATCCGACATAAATCACCCAACTTGAAGCATGACGATGCAAGCTGAAGGTCACAATATTTTATGCAGAGTTAAGCCTTCGCCGCTTCGGTGCAAAGTAAACCCTTATAAAATAAAGGGAGAAATATTTCGTTTGTACATCTTTTACGAAGTTTGCCATTCAAAGCCTTAATCTACCTGTAAAATGGGCCGAACGTGATGGTTAAACATTAACCAGTTCATAATGTCCGATTGTAGTGGTTTTAGCACTTTAAATCCATGTTGTATATTGACATTGCTAGGGACTAGCTGTTGACATAAAACAACGTGAAGATTATAATTATTTTCTGTGCCATTCCGTGGACCCAAATTTATATCATATAGTGCCGCGATTGACATCAAGCAACTCGCTTATGATGGCGGTCTCCTGCGTTCACAAATTATCTTCATTGTAAAAAAAATTGTTAATGTCTGAAAATGTGTTAATAGGTTTTGCTGTAAATATTCATATTATTCTGTATTACTTAATTGAATGCATAAATACAATTAAATTAAACAAACAAATATATAGAGCTATAGTGGACATCCTATTATGGGGGAATATCTATACAGAAAAGAATAATGTCCAAAGTTGAAGAATATGCCTATTATGTAATGATTGTAATGATTAACTTGTTTCAAATAACACGTGCAATATGCAAGAATCCCTGCACTAATTTTAGTCGATGTAAGATTTTGAAGGGGTGGGTATACCCAAGCATTTCCAAAGCATTAATTTAAACGCAAAGGCAGTAGGCGATAGGCACGAAGAGCAAGATACCGTTATTCATAGCAAATTGCCTTTGGATGAAAGAAGAAATTAAGGTGAATCAATTATGTCAACTGGTGAAAGTTCGAGGTATATAGGAATGCAGAAAGTACGTGAATGTCTCGAGTTTCACATTCAGATATTTTAGGGACTGTATTGAAGTGCGGGCAACTATACACAATCGTTTCATTCAAAATAATACTATCAGATTTCACTTTCTTTCTAGTAACTTTTCCCTCGAAGCTAAGACTGTTATTTAGTCATAAAAGATTGAAAAGTGATAATAATTATGTTTAGCTATCTTTGGGACAAATTGTCGAAGAGTTTATTTTAGATGCAATAAAATCAAGTGGCAATTATCATTTTCAAATGGAAAATAAACATTGTACATCTATTTTCCACGTGAAAATAGCAATTGTATCATTTATTGGTTATATTTTTTAAACTTTAAGCCTTAGTTTCTGTGCTATTAATACAATAAGAAAGCACCCCATGGAAAACGGCTATTCTCTGCTATAATTATATACAGCTGAAATAGCTGCCGTATTTGAAACTTAAAATCCGTAATGTAAGTTATTCAACTTTTATCTGATTACGGAAATAAAAACAATAACATCAATCAAACAAATGGCCATTTGAGATTGCCATAATATAGCCGACCATTAATTAATGTTAACCCTCTGACGAAAGGAGTTTATCTCTCCTCGTAGTTGGATCACACTGCAAATTTGTGAGTGTGATAATGGTGTTCGCTGATGATTATTTCCATGGTAACTGCATGCTTTCGTGGACTCGGTAAATATTGATGCATAGATATTATTGCCTGGTGTAAATCCTCTCTAGAATAAGGACAAATGCGGCAAATGAGACTAAAATATGCAGAAACGAGGGAATAATTCAGGCGCGGATCCAGAATTTCTTAGACGGGGGCACAAGGGGGCACAATTTTTTCTCCCGCAAATTTGAAAATCGCGCCGGCCGAAAATTCGCTCATGGGGGTAGTGAACACATTTTTTTTGCACCCGAAAATTGGAAAAATTGAAAGTCGCGCCGGCCGAAAATTCGCTCAGTGGGGGGGGGGGGTAGTGGGCACTTAATTTTTGGGGGCCGGGGGCACGTGCCCCTGTGCCTCCCCTGGATCCGCCAATGTAATTACTCCCCCTCCCTATAGTCCCTCAGTCTTAAAAAATCCGGTTCCATGCACGGTGCGTTATCATGCGTGACTCTCCTTTCAAAACAATAGTGAACATTTTTCACACGACTACTTCCCGTCTTTATGTTCGAAACCCCTAAGACTAGTTCTCAACTTTTCACTATAAGGCCTGGATTTAAAAATAAGGGGGGAAATCTGGCTATTTTTATATCAGACATGAAAGTATGTGTATGAACTTTTATGTCTCTCTCTCTTTCTCCCTCGACTCTCTCTCTCCCTCCATCTTCTCATGTTTATCTTCCTCCCACTCTCTCCCTCACTCTCTATACCTCCCTCTCATCTCTTTCTTATGTTTCTTAAATCATTGATTCTTTTGGTTTATAATTCTAACAAAGTCAATGGAACATCGTGAGACTTAAAATCACTGTATAATGATGGTTTATAATAATGTATCACATGTGTTATAACAAGTATAATGAGATTTTTAAACATCTATTATTATTCGGTAGTACGTCATCATTATACAGGTCTGAGGACTCAATGCACGTATGAACAGCTGCTAATGAGCATATACGAGTCGGTTTTTATAAAAGTCCATGAGAAATTACATCATGCAACCATGAAACGTGTCTTTTTCACTATAGTTTGCGGATCTATAATATATCTATAAACTATTGATCAAACGCGTACCTCTAACATTAAAAAACCCGTCCAAGACAGCATCGTTAAGATGGGAATGTGATCTTTCCAGCAGCAGATTCGTCACCTATACCAGTTACGCATGATGCAGAAGCTTGGTTAACAGCAAGCGATAAAATGTCAAAGTAAACCAGCAATGTACTTGTTCTTGGCCGTGGGGAAAAGTCCTTTGTTAACACGAAAGGCAAACTTGTCTATGCACTCAGGTTGTCATGGCAACAGAATCACTCGCGATGGAGAACGGAAGATGGATGCCATTAAAGGTACCCTTTATTATTTATATTTACATAGTGCTGTAGTTCCAAAAATAATTGTCCTCTTTTAAATGTATTCATGATGCGCAACATCTAGGCCTCATTTTGTGTAGTAGAAATAAACAAAAATAATAACCGATTTTTAACAATCTTATTTTAAATGTTCACAGTGTTTTGAAAACCATGGAGAAGCATGTCTCCCACTATTGTCATGGTAAGGCTTATATAATTTTTTTCTTTAACACTATACTATCTTTTTTTATTTGTCGTTCCTTTTTTTTTTTTCGTTCGTTAGTTTTAGCCAAAAGACGCAAACAAATAAACTTATGTTAACGTATACAGTCTTTGTTTTTCTTACACATAAACAGATCATCATTTTGCATCACATCAGGAACAGTATTTCATTTTCAACTACAAAGGTTATTATGGATAATTCTATATTTTGCATGTTGTATACACAAAAATATTCTACGGGCACAATGCCGACATGGACTGACGAAGCTTACCCGAATAACAACCTTCTACAGATTCTGAATAAGGTAGGGGTTGCCGAATATTGATTGTTTCGAAATTCCAGGAAAGGAGCTGCATCCACACCTCCCCTGCCACTCCCCCAGCCTCTCGACCCCTCCTCTTATGCCAGTATGTTCAGAACACTCACATTAAATATCAAGAGTTTAGATTCGCATTCATCTGTCATCAAGGTCTCTCATTCCATTACAGCATCATGGGGTCCATACAGGTCATGATGCCAGACTTTATGAAAAATGGAGGCCCGGAATTGAGTGGGCTCTAAGGTTTCTAAAATGTATAACACATCTCGATTTTTAAAAAAAAAGTGTTTACTAGTATCACAAACAATGATGCCACATTGAACTCTATTGGGTGTGGTTTTAACATTACCTCAGGAATGTCGATAGAGGCCCCCCTCCCCGCCCACTCTCAAATCATTATTGCCATCATGGGCCGGTTTATACTTTTATATAAGCCAACAATTTGAGGACCTTAATAATAATTGTAGTACGTTGCATTTTTGTGTTCTTCTTGCAATGTCACAGATACTTCATCCCTCCCACTCTATATGGCTATGGACAAGAGATGCCCCAGTATGAAATCCCTAACGGGGGTGACTGAATTTTCGGTAACACCCTCGGGTTCGCAAGCAATACGGGGACATGTACTTACACTGGGCTTCAACTGGAAGGAACAAATATTGCATTATGTCAAATTATATAGTCATAAAGTGGATATCATTTAAGAATTCCAAAACAATAGAATTATCCCAGTTACCAACAAATAAACAGTCCTTTTATCTGCCTTGAGTTACTCTACGGGCCGCAGAAAAGAGAAGGCCGGCCGGGGTAGGGAAATTTTTTATTTTATTACTTCTAAAGAAAACCCTTTCTAATCACAATGTCTTTTTTCCACTTACATGATGGTACTAAGTACTAACTCATATTTAATATATATATATATATATATATATATATATATATATATATATAGTTATATATTTATATAAAATTGTGTAATGTGTGGCCATGGGCTTCTTATGTTTTGGGATACTAGGCTAAGCCCTATCTTCCCCATCCACACATAACACCTTCATACATATTCCAGCATCCATTTTCCGCCATAATTCTTATCTAAACTCTTGCTGGTACTACTCAGTTACCTTCTTTATTTCCCCCTTTCCATACCTTTCTCTAGCTTTTAATTCATGTCATTTTTTCATTTCTTTCTTCTTCTTCCTTTTTTTCTCTCTCTCTCTCTCTCTCTCTCTCCCTCTCGCTCTCTCTCTCTCTCTCTCTACAATGTGTACAGTCACATATAATGTCGTGCCGGTTCGATAGGTGACATTCGTGTTGATTTTACTCACCGTGAGGGGAACCGCCAATGAGAGATTCAGTGGAGACAGAGTGCTGTTTATAATGAAAAGCGCAGCGTGGATCCAATATTTGAGGGGGCACTGATCCCATCGGAGGGGGCACTTACTCAAGGGAACAAGGCAGTCTCGTGAGGGTGTCGGGAGTCAGTGGCGGATCCAGGGGCCCGGGGCCCGGCCCCTCCTAGAAAAAAACAGGCAAAAACACCCTTTTTGAAAAAAAAGAAGTTGGGCCCTCCTGGCGCCCAAGGGGGGGGTGGTGGCGAAAAAAAATAACCCTTCCCGTAGGGAAAAAAATTTTCGGGTGCCAAAAAAAAAAATTGTGCTCACTACCCCTGACGCCCAAGGGGGGGAGGTGGTGGTGGAAAAAAAAATTACCCTTCCCGGAGGGGAAAAAATTTTTCGGGTGCCAAAATTTTTTTTTCTCACCCCACTGAGCGAAAAATCGACCGGCACGATTTTCAAATTTTCGCACGAAGTGGGCCCCTTTTTAGGCCCCCTCCCTTGCCGCCGGCTGGATCCGCCCCTGTCGGGAGTGGTCATATCATGTTCTTTTCTTTTTCCATTTTTTTTTGGGGGGGGTCTGTCATTTGACTTGGGGCTTGTGCCCCTGTGCCCGCTTTAGCTACGCCACTGGTGGACGTCAGTTTGATATTGGACTTTCTTGCACAGTGTCACGCTTGTCTATTGGCATAAGTAAAAATAATCAGCTTTGTGTGTGGGCAATCAATCAGGCATATAGCTTACATCAGCATACTGCATAGGCTGGAATTTAACTGATTACAACAAAAACGCAATTATTTCTATTTCTGCGTCATTGCCACAATTACAAGGCCTCTATGAGCCTTTATTATTGAGGCTGGTCATATTCCCTTAGAAGAAAAAATATATACACTGTATATTTTGCTCTCTCACCTAAATTGTCTTAATTCATGACGATTATAATTGACTGTAACAAGAAAAAGCAAGGGTGACGGGTTTTTATCTCTGTATATTTCACCACCTCAGCTCCCCGCCCCAAACAGAACGGCATTCAAACTAGATTTTATCATGCCCTGTATGCATGTATTTGTATATTATGAAGGGAAACTCTGATGCTTTCATTTGTCGACGGATATTTCGAATGGGAATATTGCATCAGCCCCCTTCCCCGTCCTCCTCAGCTCCAGCCAGTTAAGCCAGATCCTCTAGACTACCAATCTTTTTTTAAATAAAAAAAAGAGAGAAACAAAAAACAAAGGAATTGTGAAAACGGAAGGTTGTGGAAGTTGTGAGATAGTAACTGAGGGTTGTAATTGAAAAAGGTCCTCCAAGCAGACAGGTCACAGGGCATTATTTCATGAAACCGTCATCTGCGTACAGAATACCCCACCATAACGTAGTATGTCCGTTGGTCCGCCAACGCGCCAACGTAACAATTAGTGTAGTCCCGTCCTTTAGTATTCGTGTTTTTATTTTCTATACCACCCTAGCTTCACAGATCTAAGCCTGATATTGGGCCTTTTGAAAAAAGAGGAATAGACCTAGCCCATTTTAAAAAAAATACTCATTAGGTCTACCAGAATATACACACTTTCAATTGTGAATAATCTGTTTTGGTTCATATTTGTGCTCTTCATTCGCAGTTAGATTCTGAGTGCATCTTCTATCGGATAGTGAATGGTATCTAGACTACTCTAGACTCTTCCAGAGGTATTGCTCCCATGTATCCAAAATGATGTCTGGGGCACCGTACCAACTCAAACCAAGTCGTCTTGGTGTTGAGGTATTCGGTATCGATCTTACTCAACAACAACCTCAGGATGTGATTGACCAAATAAAAGAGGATGTGACGCGACACAGGTCAGTGTGAGGTCATAGATCTAGATGTTCATCATTTGCTTAAATTTCTTTTAGAGTTATGTGTACATGGAATATGGATGAATATGAAAAGGCTTTTTCAGATATGACACATTGGCATGGAAAATTGCCGGAAAAAATCTGCCATGTTTTTTTAATGTGTAAAGGAATGGCAACTGCGTGCAAGAAAGGACTTGCGTATATTCACTGAGCTCTGTGTGTTAAGATACAGAATGTACTAAAGCATATTACGCTTTTAATACGTCATCGTAAACGACGGCCGCGGGTTTACTGTGTCTTAATTCTCATAAATACCATACGTGGATTCTTTAGACTCTCTTTCTATTCTGTGTTTAAAGAAATGTAGTGTTTTGCATTTGGAGTGAAAATAAGTTACCGGTGTGCTGCCAATCCTGCCATGCACATCACCAACAATCCTCACTTAAGAAGAATGCTACATTTATATAATATTGACTGGCCTTGAGGGGTATAAGAAATATTAACCAAGCTCAGATCATATTGCCCGAGTCGAAAGACGAGGGCAATATGGTCTTAGCACGGTCAATATTTCTGATATCCCCCGAAAGTAAAGCCAGTCAATATTTTTATTGTTATCCAAATCAGACATCTAGAGCAAATACAGAAATCCACCATGACGATTTCAAAGAACTGAACAAACTTTGTCAAACCAGCACTGTGCATCCAGTGCTTGACAAAATTTCGATACACTGCAAACAGTGTGCATTTGGTGTGATTATTACGTCACAATAGAGTGCACGCAAAGTGCACGCAAAGTGCACAGGATCTCGTACACATAATAGATGCGCAATGAAAATAACAAAATACGGCGCGGTCAATATGAGACTATATTTTCACTCGTCTCTACACGCAAAGTTTATACGGGCAGGGAGACCAAGGAAAATACAAAGAATATACCCTTCCGTTCACCACTGCTAATGAAAACTAGGGCAATACGGTTTAGTAAATGACCAGCTCAGATGTCTGATACGGGTGATAATTCATATTATACTACCGATCACTACTTTATACTGACCCGCTGCTGTTTATATTGTAAGCTGTTTGATTTGGAAAAATGTGGCTGCTATTGACATTTAAAGGTGATATTCATAGAAGAGCCCTAAATATGAAGATATTCATATCTACACAAAGCTTATAAGCCATACAATGAGCTTGGATGACATTCAAACAATATAACACTTCCGAAAAAGCGAAATTAGGGTGAAAACAATCACCCTATTCTCTGGGACAAATTTGCCCTATTGTCATCCGAAACGGCCTTTAGCTGTGACGTAGGAAAAGGGAGGCGTGGCTAGTGTGCCACTTCCGGATATCTAGTAGAACGCATGTATAACATTATAAGGCTGAAAACACAGCTTCAACTTATGTGTTATTTTACCCTTACTATAGAATAAATTATAATACAACATCGTTTGTAAGTTACTTCTCATTAATATTTCCATCTTTATATTCTAAGAAATGTATTATTTGTGAAATAAAAACGTTGAAAAATGGGGGAAAAGAAGGTGAAACTATGGCTGTGTCCCGGCTTTGTTGTACAGCGAGCCTGCATATATAATGGGATTTGGGTGCCGGCGATTTTTACCACCATGTAGTTTCACTTTGACATATCAGTCGAAGACTTCACCTCTTCCACTATGGAAAAAACACAGTTAGTATTGATTTAATCATTATTATGAATAAAATAAAATTCAAACAAATCAAAGAATATTTCATTTAGTCGATCGTATCATGGCTAGATTAGCTGGAAAAATCGAGGCGATTCTGCTGTTGTTACGATTCATCTGCGAGTAGTGCGGCTCTTGGCAGCCGCATTACCTACACGGCTGATCGCTGATTGAATTTAGTATCGCTGGCGGATTTACATTACCTGCGCGCACATCAAAACACACGTAAACGTGACTGCACTGCACACCGCACACACACAGTACTGTACGCTTGCATTTCAGTCGCGATAGACGAAACCCTTACGAAACCAAACCAAAACAAAACGGCGAAATACACTATTCTATGTAATTATAGTTATCGACAAATGACAATGGAGAAGAAACATTATTCATTGTTATGTCAAAGGAAATTCCACCTCGGAACATGATTCTACTAAAGGTAATTTTGTTTTGAAACACAGCTAGGTTGATTTTTCATGCTATCTCCGTGTACATACAGCTCAGCTGGCAAGCTAAAGCCGGTGAAAAAGTTGAGTTGTAAACAGTTATTTTACGGATATTGTCACTTTTTCAATGCCAATAATGACATGAATATTGACATTAGGATATGTTTCAGGACGGGAGAGGACAACTGTATGCCAGATATTGACCATTCAGGCAATATTTCAATCGTTTTGAGAGAGTGAAACTGACATCGACTCTATGAACATTTGTGTGTAGATCGCAGTTAGTCTCTATAGCTGCGTGAAGCATATCCCGGCTCTGACGTCACTCACAAAGCCACTTTCCCTTAGGCGATTTCGTAGGTCAGGATAGAGTCAATTTAGTGAAATTTGATTTTCATAAAACACAAAACTGCACACTTTCATGGCATGTTAGCTGCATAAATTGCTTTAATAACTCATTCAATTATAAAATTAACTATTTTTATTTGATTTTATTTCCTATAAGTATCAACTTTAAAGACTTGTCTCATATGTATGTTTGAGAGAAAAGCTGCAAATCAAATTGCACTGTGATTATTCTGTCAGGAAGACTGTTAATCACATCATGCTGTTCTTAGTTATATGGTCAAGATGTAATCCACAATCAAAATCTCTTCTTGTTTTGGTAAAATTGATGTTAAAATCTACTGCATTATGCTATCATTATCAATGTTGTCATAAACAGGAGCTATTCACATCAAAGCTTCTTCTTTTTCATTTTGAAGAAACACTGCATTTCACATTTTTGTAATGGAATGACTATTCTTTATTTCATGAAATTCTCATTTGTAAGACAGGCTTATGATCTTCAGGAACCAGAGCCCAATCTCCGGGGACCGTCATGTGGAGATCAGTCTCTGGTTCGGAGAGCTGGAGTCCACCTTCTACAAGCATCCCAAATCGCCCCACCCCACGTGTTCAGGGTCTCCAATGTGAGAGTGAGGGATGCAGGGGGTGGGGCGACAGGATGGCACATTGATGGGAGCTTCCAGCCTTCGCCATTCAACTACTCACTGTACTACATGCATGTGGTCCCAAAGGAAGGTGATACAGGTAGGTGCTTTTTTTGGGGGTGGCAAGTCAAAATATATTGTCTCATATTTTACTAACCCGTGGAGTGTTTCAAAAAGACTTAGATTGACTTTAAGTTGGACTTAACTATGGCAGGCCATTTATGCCACCATTGGTCTCTCAATTATGATCTTTAGATTACATTTTTCCTTCAATAATGAACCATCAAAAAAGGTAAATTCTGTAGATTTGTGACCAGGATTTGTAGGTCCCTTGAGAGACCCATGCCCTTAAATTGTGAGAGCAAACAGTGGCATGAACGGCCTGCCATAGTTAAGTCCAACTTAAAGTCGATCTTAGTCTTTGTGAAACACTCCCCAAATCTAGGATTTCTTCAGTATATCTGATGATTGTTTCAAAGCTGATAGCCCTTTTAGAGCATGAATCAGACTATACATCAAATGTAATCACATTTGTATGTTTATTCATATTCACAATTCCATAATACAACTCAAAAATACTTGTAAACATATGGGACATACCATGTATTTGTCTTGTACCTATACATAACCCTAACCCTTAACCTAACTTAAAACCCAATTACAACCCAAGCCTTAAAGGTACTATATCCCATTTGCAGGCCAAAAAAATGAAAAAGTTAAATTCCAACGGCATTTGAAAGACAATACTAATTTAGAACTTCCCTAAAAAAAAGGGGGCTTGAAAATGTCTTTAAGTGGGAAAATAACGACTATTAGTTGTCGAATCGACTTAGGAGCTATAGAGCCAGTAAGTAATAGTCTGATTTTTCAGACCATTGTACCGAATGGTCGTACGTTTTATGCTGCGCAAAGATTCAATCAGTTTAATTTTGGCCATTACAAGAAGTGGGTTATTGATGTAGACAAATGCTCATGTACCCTTTACAGCTCATTTTATGTATGTTATTACCAAAGATGAAAAAGCCAGTCAGTCACTCAATAGTGTCTGACAGTGAAGTCTAGCAAGTAAACGGGTTTCCTTGCATAATTTGAATATTAGGACACTGCTAACGTTTAAATTTCACAGATAGGACATACATGACATATTCATAATTCCTGCAAAGTTCTACAGAATTTGATGTTGGCTGCAAAAGGGACATAGTATCTTTAAACCTATATCTATGACAAAACAAAAATTGGGGTTTTCATATGAAGAACGCTTCTGCGCTTTGTCAGATTTGTAGGCCATCTAGATTCTAGAGTCTAGAGCAAACACTTGGGAAATATATATGTAATAAATTCAAGATCAGCATCAATGAATCAATATATTGAACACTTATTATACACTTTGTTTGCTTTCATTTTGCTGGTCAGAGTACTTAGCTTATCTAGTGCATGATAAACAGTTCCGGTTTCCCTTCATTCCCAGAACTAAAAATTTGCATTAGGAATTACTATTATGCATACCGGTAACAGGACCTCCAAAATGCAAATGCAACTTGACAATAATCGGTTCTTGTGTTTCAAAAACAATTTTTATGCAAGAGGCACACTGGCTTGCAAGGCCTTTCTTTGTACTTTCAAGACTCTTTCAAAATGTTCAATAATATCTTTACTGATCCCTTTATCTCTCTCTCTCTCTCTCTCTCTCTCTCTTCCTCTCTTCCTCTCTCTCTCCCTCCCTCTCTTTCTATGTGTGTGTGTATGTGTGTGTGTGTCTCTCTCTCTCCTCTTTCTCTCTCTCTCCCTTCTCTTTCTCTGTGTGTTTGTGTCACTCTCTCTTCCTCTCTTCCTCTCTCTCCCTCTCTCTCTTTCTATGTGTGTGTGTGTGTCTCTCTCCCCCCTCTTCCTCTCTCTCTCTCCTCTCTCCTTACATCTTATAGTATTTGCCCCTCTGAATGAGATTATCAAAGGTCTTCCTGAGGACCAGCAAGCCAGATGGGAAAGGCTGTACATGATGAGTGATAGACGAGGCAGCTTGGTTCATCCGCTCATTTACTCTCATCCTCGGACAGGTAAAAAGGTAAGTCACCTTAACTCATATCCTGCCATAAGGCTGCATGCACGCTACCGTTATAGTGCTTTTTACATGCGAGCGAGCCATTGCTTCGCTGCTTTGTGCATGCTTGCACGCATTCGTAATAGCAGTTATTGTTCATGCTCATTGTACTGTGCTGTGTGTTTCGCACACGCTATTCATAGAACCATCGTGTTAATCAGATTATCTCAAAATAAACTTGGCGCGGGGGGATTTGGGGCTTGGCACAATGGGGATTAGCCCTGTGGCATGATAAGAGTTAAAGGGAAAGTCTACCCTGATATATTAAGTTGGTTTTAATAATAAAAGCAGAAATATGAGAGGAACAAATCAGTAGAAAGTTTTAGGAATATACGATTAAAATAAGGAAAGTTTTGAATTTTTGAAGCTGTCATCAGTGACGTATCTTGCGAGCTCCTGTCCATTTTGCTCTGTACAGAAAATGTTATAAAGTTTCATTTTCTTAGTTATTGATGATAGTATAGATTTGTTTCATACAGGGGTTGTATAAAAACATAGTTGCAATAATTATATTTAGGGTGAATGTATGATTTAATTTTTTTTTAAACGAAAGATGATAATTTTTTTAGTACAGGCAAAATGGGAGGAGACCTTGCATGACATGTCACAGAGTTGCCAATTTGTGTTTGATTGATCCCACCTTAAAAAATTCTTAAATTTCATATTTTTGATGGGTTCTTGCTCAAACTTTCACTGACCTGTTTCTCTCATTTTTTCTGCTTCTATTAAAAAGAACTTGATATCAGGGTCCCGTTGCATAAAACTTATTATTGATGGTAACTTTGCCATCAATGGTAACTTCCATCAATACCAGATTTTGATTGGTTGTTGAGCAATGTTACCATGGTAGTTACCATTGATGGCGAAGTTACCATTAATGGTAAATTTTACGCAACAGGGCCCTGAGTGTACTTCCGCTTTAAGGTTCTGGAAGATAGGTACCTGATGGTTCAATCGGTCGGCACTGAGTAGCATCACTTCATGCCTACCTGAGGGTAGTTGAGTTATGAGATGAAAGGAGAAGTGATAGCTGAATGGTAGACCGTTGGTCTTGTAACCAGGAGGTCCCAGGTTCGAATCCTCATTACCAAAACCCCTCGCAAAGGATTTAAAGCAGTAGGGTAGCGCACCCGGTATTCGGTCACTTAAGGGAAAATCGCTCATATTTTGAATTCGTACCTTTATTTGGCAATCTACCCATCAAAAGAAAAGAAAATTAGTCTTCTAACAGGAATTTAAAGTCTCTTAAAATATAGAATTATGCTAAGCAAAATATTACCGAGAGAAGAAGGAGCAGTTTTCTGCCCAGTATTTGGTCGCACCGCCTAGAATTCGGTCACGCGATTTTAGCGTGGTATCTCCGTGGTATCTTCTACATATGGCTATGCATGTTAACGCATGTGCTAACAGAACCCGGAAGTGCATAAAGTTGTGCGACACTGACCAATTTCGAGTTAATTTTGAGACCTTTCCGGGGCCCTATACCTGATTTAATTTTGAGAGTTAGAATAAGTTGTTCAACTGCCTGACTTGTGCAAGTTTCGTGGCTCATAAATTATTTTTGAGTTTGTTACAGCTGTTGAAACGGCTGTTTGACCGAATACTGGATATTGACCGAATACCAGGCGCGTTACCCTAGTTCCCTGTTCCTGTTTACATACAATCCTATAGAGTACCAAAGTGTGACTTCATACTGGCCAAGTTGTCAAGGTTGCTGGTTCCAATCAATTTTGTGCTAAACAATGGTGTGGTGATCACACCAGCGCCAAACACTGACATTGCCCAATTCACCATTCAGAAAACATACAGTGAGTATAACAATCAGATAATACATAGAGATTTCATAATGCATATAAACAACAGTTTTAGGAAAGTGGAGAGGAGAGAGAAGGATACAGTCTGCTGGTCAGGGGTGACAAAAGCAATTGAAATTGCTATTGCTCGAAAGCATGTCACCCCCAATTGCAGTGAACCTCATGCGCAGACTCTGTTGTTTGGAAGCAGTAACCTGGATGATGAGCGAATATGATGTTCGCACTTCCGTACTCTTGTTTTCAAACCTGTTGTACACCAGATGCCATATAAAGCATTACAAAAATACAATATATCTGTTTTCAAATTCATTTAAATTTATGGATGTTTGTACAAATAGCATCCATGTTGCAGACATGTCAGACAAGCCTTTCAATGATCTTTCGAACTGCTGATGAATGTTAACAGCAACTTTTGCTATAGAATATGCTTCTTTCAATACAGCATTAAGATGTTTATTTCAAATCACGCTTATTTATAATGCTATGGTAACTAACTGCTCTGGGTCATGCTTGTAAATACCACAAGGTAATCAGAGTATTCTTCTAAACTATAGAAAATGAAATAAATATGACACCCAAATATTGGTAGAAAATAGTGCAAGTCATTATGGTATTTGTTCTCAAAAAACTAGATGATAATTTTCAAGTCAACCCTATCAATTCACACACACTCCCACAAAACTTGGACAGAATTAAAGGGACTGTAGCATGACGAGACTATGTGTCTTTCCCGTGGCCTGACTCGGGGCCAATCGGGTATAATACGACTACGGACAACGCGACCGCAGCATTCACGTGCGTGCAGCATACACGAAACCGTAGCGTGAGAAGAACTTCGGTCTGTTTCGCGAACGCTAGAGCGCTGACAATGTACGTGCAGTTATCCCAAAGAAGACGTAGATGGCGTAAACCAGTATTTGCCATGCTACACTCCCTTTAAGTACCCCTGGAAGCGTAAATTCCATTGCAAAATACTTCTGTCTTCCAACATGAAATCTGTAATCTGTGTTTTATCTTGATGTGTCAAGAATTATCCCCATTAAAGGGATTCCTTTAAGTTCCTACATGTTTTAGATGATTATACCTTTGATGTTTCTTTCTCCTCTCTTTAAGTGTGAAGTCGTCTATTCTGTTGACTTATCAGAAACTACTCCCTTCACTATGGTCCTTTGGATAATTATTCTCTTGATGTTTTCTTAATATTCCAGTGTTTCCTTCTTCTCCCATTAGTTATTTTTGTTTTCTTGATGTTTTCTTTGTCTTTCAGTGTTTCCTTCTTCTCCCTTTAGTTATTTTTGTGTTTTATCGGACGATAATTCCCTTGCTGTCTTTCCTCTTTCATGTAGACGTTGTGCTTCCATCTTGGTATGACCGATGCTTTCACTTGGGACTACGGGACACCAGGACAGAGGATGACAGACCCTTTAGAGACCCAGCAGATCCTGAAAGAGATCAATCATGAGTTTGTCAAGGACAAATGTGCCATTCAGTACTCCCACAAGGTAATTAGATTATAAGCTAAACAAATATTTGACCCAATATGAATGGACCACAAAGGAGAATGTGGACCCATTTACACAGCCCAAACACCATTTTGAAAAATCATTGATTTTTTTTACTGCCATTTACACTACTGGAAAAACCCATTAAAAAATGTTGATGTTTTCTCATTATGATTTTTTCTGAGTAGTGCGCATGCCTCACTTGTCGCTGATCTGCATACGATCGCGCAGAAGCAAGGAGAATCATGTGACCCAAAACCGTAATCATTTACTGATGTTTCGAAAGCAGACATTTACACTGCAAAAATCTGTGAAATTTCTGCTGGCGTTTAAAAAAAATCTTTCGATTTCAGATTTTCGTCGTGTTTTCCGGTAGCTGCTTAGCAACTACAAGGGAAACACTGGATTGTGATAAAAATCTATGATTATTGCTTGCAGTGTAAATGCAGTTTGTATGACATATGTCCTGGCAACTATTGTAATGCCATCTGTTTAAAACAGTAGGTGAAACTTCAGCTTCGACCCTAGACCCTAATCTTACCCTGAACAGAGTCCAGAATTCAGTCACAACCAAGAGCAAATGTCAGAGCAGAGCAAAGCGTGTAATATGGGATTACTTAAAAGGATACCCAAGTTGGCCATCATTTCACTTTGAGGAAGAGTACAGGAGACTTTTCTTGACCAAATACCGAGCGAAATAGAAATTTTGATGCGTAATGGTCCAGTGGTAGAGCAGTGGTAGAGCAGTGGTTATGTACCCTGGAGATCCAGGGTTCAAAACCAAGTCAATGTGCTAGTGCCCTTTGGTAAGGCATTGATCCTCATTACCAGGTTCCTCGGAGAGGACTTAAAGCCGCTGGTCCCCTGGTTGCTTACGTACAAGCATACACAGTTACACATGCATTCTTAGCAGTCGGGTAAAGCAAGTAAAAAAAACCAACCGAACCGACCAATATGCATTCATTATTCAAAATATGTCATTCAATATGGGACATAAATTGGCCAACATTTTGGACTTGCCCTACTTGGAAACTATGCCTCTTTTATCAGTATATTTTTTTTAGGTTTTAGTTAAGTTGATTATGGTATAAAGCCACTATCCTTGTACCAGAATTTGTGCATGCCCAAAACCAATACTTACAATGTGCTTTCTTTTGATATTGATTTCCATTCTTTATTCAATATGATCTACCCGGACTTATCAGATTTAAATTAAGTTATATTTTGGACGTGCCCTACATGTATCTTTGCATCTTCCTTTTTCCTTTTGATCATGTATTGCAGTGGCAGGTTGGTGATTTCATTATCTCGGACAACCTGGCCGTAGGTCATGAGGCCACACCCCAGACGCAGGACCAGGTGGAGCGGGTGGGGCTGAGGGTCCTCCACAGGACCACAATCAAGGGAACACAACCACCCACCAAACGCTATCAGCTGGACACGCCCACTTTATAGGTGAGATTGGAAAGATTGCAGAGGATGGGGGAGTGAGCATTTGTTATCATCCTCATTCTTTTTTATTTAGTTGAATTCCTCCAGTCCTGGAGGAACGTTGTAACCTGAAAATTCACAGATTCACAGCTCATCATATAAGATTATTTCTATCAGATTATAAACCTATTTCATGCATTTGATATATGTACAAGTATGTGGTAAAAATTAAGCTACTTTTGACAAATGTTTTCTCAAACCATGATTTTTGATTTCTCAAACCAAATTGGATTCATTTATACTATGTTTACTGTGTATGTATTCAACTTTTCTTGAATAAAGAAATGATATCAACAATGCTGTAGTCTTTCATCACTTTGTATGTTTGGAGCCAGAAGGGTGTTAACTCGTATCATTTTACACAGAGTTAATGCCCTTCTGGCTCCAAACAGACAATTTCATCCTAGAGGCTTTTGGGAGTTCAAACCATGATCAAGATCAAAGTTAGCATCACAGTGAGAGTAGGTGGTACACTGATGAAGGCTCTGTGGTGTAATAATGATAATGATTTTTTTTTCTAAGAATAGAGCATATCATTTGA
Organism: Mesocentrotus franciscanus; assembly: GCA_037976565.1. NCBI lineage: Eukaryota > Metazoa > Echinodermata > Echinoidea > Camarodonta > Strongylocentrotidae > Mesocentrotus > Mesocentrotus franciscanus. The sequence continues at coordinate 22,374,728 of CP137674.1, read as the reverse complement.
TGATAATCATATCATCAAATGATATGTATATTCTTCCAAAGAGACTTTGGACATTATTACCCTGGTTTTTAGCTCTGGCAAACAGCGCTCAAGGAAAAAATCCCACCAGGTACCCACTTACTGCAGCTGGGTCGAGTGTGGCAAATGTACAAGTGGATCGATCAATGCCTTGCGAAAGGATGCGGGTGCCATGGCAGGGAAACAAAGCCCATACCTTGTGACATGCAGTACTGTGACTTATCCATTAGTACACCACAACACCTCTACTTATAGTGGGGAAGATCCATGGGTTCGATCCTCGCTCGGTGCTTACATCCCTGAACAAGGTGTTTCACCCACATTTGTCACTCTTGACCCAGGGGAGAGTTTCACAAAGACTAAGATTGACTTTAAGTTGGACTTAACTATGGCAGGCTGTTCATGCCACTGTTTGCTCTCACTATTATGATCTTTAGATAATATTTTTTCCTTAAATAATGAATTATCAAAAAATATAAATTCTGTAGATTTGTGACCATGATTTGTAAATCCCTTGAGAGACCAATGCCAGTAAATGGTGAGAGTAAACAGTGGCATGAACAGCCTGTCATAGTTAAGTCCAACTTAAAGTCGATCTTAGTCTTTGTGAAACACCCCCCTAGTGTATTAAGGAAGCATAGGAATGGGCTCTCATTGGGAATTCACCACCATTCGGGTGTTTACCCCAAAACAGGTGTTGTCAATCAGATTTATGACCAACAGGCGTCATGTAATGCTCTGCATTTTCATCCATTCCCCATATGGTAAAGTCATTATCTTACATTTCTCTCACCCGAAGACTCTTCGAGAGACTAGGGGGTAATTCTTGATGGGACTAGGGGTTTGCTGTGTGCAGACTTGTACACCGATTAATGGTATTTCCACCGAGTCTGGTGTCCGCGAATTATGACCTTCAGCACATGGAAACTGACGATCCCTCCCTTTAACTAGGTACCTGGCAATGCTGGGGTAATGATAATTGCAAGGCCCTCATGAAAATCAATTATTGATGCTGATGATGTGGCTACGCTGATTAAAGATGACCATATGAGGAGTATTATTCTTCATACTGAAATGCATAGGTCGTTAGAAGTTTGATAAAACTCCTTGTTGGTTGAAGTCAACAAAATGTACGTCTTTCAGGTTGATTGTCGGATTTTAAACTTGAAATAACTACCAGAAAAACTCAATTAGTTCATGGTAAATAATTTGTGTGCTGAACTTTTATAAAGAGTGCTTTACTGTATATTCAATATTTCTGTACTGGAATGAAATCGCAGTGATTATTACATGCTGAGATAGATGTAGGTACTGAATTTTAGAGCCAAATTAATATTTTAGCTGTATTGGCTGTTAGCAGATTTTTTTATTCTTTTTTTTAATTCTTTTTTTATTCTTTAAGATTCTTTCAAACATCAGCAGTAATCAATTAATTTCAATGACTATACTTATATTCACATTAATTTTTTTATATTTTATTTGTCCTGCAAAATATTTGCAAAATATTGATGAAAACCTAAATTTGGGTTTTCCTCCTTTAGCATGTTTATTGAATGAGCTTTAATTGTGCAATAAACAAGACTTGATTTTGTAACAATCAGTTACATTGTAAATTGAAATGGTTGTTCATTTGATGATATGAATTTATAATACAATTGTTTTACAAAATTATGAAATAAATATTACTTATTTTCTATACAACAAGAGAAGTTTTTATGATTCATGGTTTGACATTGCTATCACACAGACCCACACTGGGTACACATCTACTACTTAAAGATACTATGTCCCTTTTGCAGCCAACATCAAATTCTGTAGAACTTTGCAGGAATTATGAATATGTCATGTATGTCCTATCTGTGATATTTAAACGTTAGCAGTGTCCTAATATTCAAATTATGCAAGGAAACCTGTTTACTTGCTAGACTTCACTGTCAGACACTATTGAGTGACTGACTGGCTTTTTTTCATCTTTGGTAATAACATACATAAAATGAGCTGTAAAGGGTACATGAGCATTGGTCTACATCAATAACCCACTTCTTGTAATGGCCAAAATTAAACTGATTGAATCTTTGCGCAGCATAAAATGTACGACCATTCGGTACAATGGTCTGAAAAATCAGACTATTACTTACTGGCTCTATAGCTCCTAAGTCGATTTGACAACTAATAGTCGTTATTTTCCCACTTAAAGACATTTTCAAGCCCCTTTTTAGGGAAGTTCTAAATTAGTATCGTCTTTCAAATGCTGTTGGAATTTAACTTTTTCATTTTTTGGCCTGCAAATGGGACATAGTACCTTTAATGCATTGCCTGCATGAGAGATGATGATGGTGGTGGTGCTGATGATGATGGTGATGAAGATGAAGACAAATATCAGCATGCATATAGTTACCATGATGTCAAAGAATAACGATGATGGTGATGTGGTCAGGGGCTTTGGGCAGTAGTTGCAATGAATCCTTCAAAAAAAAAAGAAATCAAAGGTTATTATGATAATTTCATTCTTTGGGCTTCCACATAAGATAGAGGACTACTGCCCTCTGTAGTCCATAAATGACACAGTCCTGAATAGAAACCTATGGCTGTGGGGTATACATACATGTACATACATTGGAAAACTTCTCTTCATATCTTTGAATAGTGATTATTGCCATCGATAGTCCTCTTAACCGGCATTAATATTGTATCACCTAGATGATTGTCATTGTATTTTTACCTTCACCATCATTATCATTGTTGCTATCATAAACTATCTATTGTAATTCTACATCTTCACAACTATTTTACAAGCATCATCAGTTCGTCGATATTGTCATCCTCATATTATTATTACGTTTCATTTTTGCCATCATCATCACCACCACCACCACTACCACTACCAAAACGTCTTATTAGCATCATTATCATTACTAGAGTGCTAGAAATCGTTATCAACCATCGTTTTTATCTCAATTTTATCAGCATCACCATTATTGCAATCAATGCCACCACGGTGCCAACATCACTGTCATCAACATGTATTGGCACAGTCACCAATATTCTAACCTTTTATCATGGCAATTATCATCACCACCACCACCATCATCATCACCATCATTGGCACCATCACCCATCATATGTTTAACCTCACCTTGCTATCATGGCAATCATCATCGCCATCATCACCACCACAATCATCATCACCATCATCATTACCATCACCACTATCATCACCACCACTACCATATCATCATCACCATCACCACCATCATCATCACCACCATCATCATCACCATCATCATCACCATCATCATTATCATCACCACCACCATCATCACCACCACTACCATATCACAAAAATCTTCAACAATCAACACCATCTTCAAAAACTTAAAGACACAACAAAAATTATTCTCAAAATGAAGAATTTCCAAGACAAAAAGATAAAATTTATTTATTTTCTTACTTGTTGCATGAATGGGAAAAGAATATCAACAAAAGAAATACTCTACCAGTAATTACAAGACATTTATACACTACTCTGTATTCTACTATGTGATAGAAAGGAAAAATGAATTTCTACTTGTCTAGAACTGTGTCATCCATACATTTATATAAATGGAAATATACAAATGTACATGATAAGTCAACTCCATCAAATAAGTTACAGCACTACATACATTAGTATCATTAATGACCCTGTATATTTAGACCACTGGCCGTCACGTCATAAATACCACTCATTTTAAATTTTTTACAATTGATAGATAATTCCAATATATGTACTTATCGAGTCGAGATAAAGCGACTATAAAGCGAAGTTGGTCAATTTACATGTACATATCGTAAACTGCCGGGGGCATGGTCATACGCATCTTGCTGTTATTAACGCCCTCCTTCGTATCAATAGTAATTTCTAAAAAATCAGCGGACTTCTTGACATTATAGTTCAAAGGTCAGTGCTACATCACTCCATCTCGGTCAACTTCACACACTTTTTGTGTAGAATCTTGCAAACTGATATCCTTTGTATAAGAACACTCGCTCACAATGGGACCAACAGTTGAACTGTTGTACAGTGACTCGACTGCGTATATACTTCAGGTATACCTCACATAGCAGCATTGGTAGATCACAATCGTGATTTGCATGCATGATAATCATTCTCTATCCATTCACTTTCATATACATGTATCTTGAAAACTTTACTTTGACACAGATTTTGAATGTAATACATGTACATCAAGCCTGTAAAGTTATACAGCATTACGAATTGAATGAAGTAGCAAAATTGTTGAACTTTGTTCATTTTCTTTCAACCAAGCTGTATTGAAAAAATACTTGCATATAAAATTTTCAAAGGTTTTTTTTTTTGTGGCTCGTCTACAATGGAACTGTTGGGGATATTAAAAAAAAACTAATTGGCAGCCAACAACATTGGAAGCAAAATCACTTTCTTTGGCCACTATATGTTCGTTCTATCACAAAACTTTTGATGATTGTAATACTTTTGGTAGAGTCTTTGCGTTCTTGGCAGTGTGGGGATTTGTTCTTTTGACTGGTTCGGTTCTTGTGACAAACATTGAACACCACACAAAAGTTCCAAACAAACTGAATGTAAGGTAAGGAAAACCATTATCAAAATGGAATGCATCATTATTATTTCTTGTCAACCATAGCAATTTAAAACTGACAATTATTTAGATATGACACCAGTCTTGGGTTGTTGATATCAGCAAAGGGACATGAGGGCCCTGTTACAGCACACTCATTCAGAACATGCTTAACAGTCTGAATTTGACCGGATGGACACAGGTCAGAGTCTTTGAGACCCCAGAGCTTCATGTTTGCTTCAAAGTGGCCTGCGCCCGATCGTAGGCGGTTCCAGCTGAACCCAGGGCTTCCTGGGAAGATTTGCTGAACTCTGCTGAAAACCAAAACCTGATAAACATGTCTCTAAACCCTTAAGCTTTTACCACTAATCTAAGCACGAAAACAGAGCTGGTTAAAAAATAAAAATGAATTATTTTACAGTAACAGGCTTTCTTGATTTAAATACTCAAAACATACCCATGTAAAAACTGGACTTGGAAGACCAAGATTAGTAATAAGTAAACAGTAGAAAAATGAGAAATGCTTCCTTGAGTAACAGTGTTCTCTCGGAACATGCCGACTACAGCTTGGCTGCGAAATGAATTAATCAGCCCTACAAATTACTCTTTACAAGAAAATAATCCTATTCTCCACTTCCTAAGTCTGCATTGATACATAATGCATTGCAATTGTTTGGTTACTTCATCAATTTGCTAACCGACCAAACTTCAAATCACATATATTGATATAATGCTGCATACTATGTACAAGCCATTAATATCTACACAATGTACTTTACAAGCAACCCTTTTGTGCACTTGCGACTTTTGGAAGGATTTTGCATTATCACAGTATGTTGGTAAATATATAAATAACACAAGGTGTCGATTGAAAGTTCTGATTTTTCTTTCTTTTTGAAATAATGTTGACGTGGTTATATGAATCAACATGAAAAATGACATGTTTTAAGTAACGATGATAATGGACAAAAAATCATCCTGCTCTTTGGCGCAACAAGTCAGCAAATATATGAACAGGGGCTCATAAATAGCATTGATAGCACACCATTGGCTCGATTCCATGCACCTTGCCATCCTATGAAAGTCAAGACTTCAAAAAATATTACACAAATATCAACATAACAAAGTTTTGAATTTTGTTACCAGTCGAAATGAAGAATTCAAGAACGACCAAGTCCATTTTCACCAGTCCCAATCGATAGGAAATAAAAGAATATTAAACAGGTTAGGTAACTTTAATAGGTAGCACACTTTCATAAAAGGACAAGGAAAAAGTATGACAGGGGAAAGAGAACTATTCATTCATGCATTGCTAACAAGTATTCTGTCAAAGTAATAACAATAAAAAATTTACTTTTCATCTTCCTTTTTTTTAAATCCATAATTGTCATTTTGTGTGTTCAATAATAACTCACAGCATCTAAACTAATTTTTTTCTCCATTTTTGTTAATGTTTGTGTTTTTTTTCATATTTTATGTATATTTGATTTTTATTTTCCTTTTTTCTTTTTTCATGATGTACTATATACACTATATGCCTGGCCTCTTTGCCAAACATATTGAATAGATATTTACAATTTTCTAGAGCATTATATTGCTTGTATAAACATTGTCTGTACTTGGGTGCAGATATGTTATGCGGCCCAACATGCCAACAGTAAGCAATGAGCGGTCACACCATGGTCCCTAAAATTTCTACAAAGTGTTGCACTCACAGAGGGCCTCAATGCACATAACTGTTTGAAGACATGTACATGTAATGCCAGTGGTTAGGTTTTTTTTCTTCTTTTCTTCAGCTGCAAGGTGCATTGTTTGAATGACCAAGCACAAATGTGAACAGGATCTGTCCCAATTGGCCACATGCAAAATAAGGCAGTGGAAGGGGAAAATTGCCATTGGGTGATGGCTAGCAAACTGGCCATGCAAAGCTGTAAATTGGAAACAATTTAAGGCATCTCCCCAGCTCTAACCAACCTTTGACCTTCGACCCTCCGATGGATGAGCAGCATTTACATTTGCATCTTACAGCATCACCACACACCAGCAGCTGCACGATTCTCGATACATTTTCTTTGCGGATAACAAACAACATCGGTCATCATGTTACCTGCTCAAATTTACTCTTCGCATATATCGAAAAAGGAACTGATAAAAAACTGGACATAAAATTTTTAAATAAATTTTGGACTGCGTATCAAGCTGCTTGATGCTGTATGGTTGTATTGCAAATTAGCACGGATGAACCACATGGCTTGGAACCCTTTCGCTTAATAAAATGATGAGTAGCGACTTGATCACTTGAATACCCGATGCTCTCAGATGGGGACATGTAACAAGACTTCACGTTTCATATTCTTCGTCAATAATGAACCTGAGCGTAAGTTTCTTTCATCTCTCGCAGCAAAATTGCCACGTTTCTATATACAACTATTCACAATATAATACACTTATTTACAAACAGGCACACACACTGTCATCCTAAATGTGTAACTTTGTATATTCTATTTGGACATTTATGTTTTTCTCCTCTCTATTTCTTTCCTTCTCGAAGCTCAAGGTTAACAATTTTTTCTTAAAACTATTTTCAAATCCATACCTAGGCTGCTAAAAACCAGAAAAGATGGCAGAACTACATTTCTTTTGGAATGTATGGAGGATTTTCTTTCATCCTTCTAGGTCTTATATATATATATATATATATAAATATATATAATTTTCTCAATTCCGTAATTTTCTTTTCCAATAAATAAGCATTTGCCTCGAACACAAGCAACATGCAAAGGAACAATTTCAATATACCTAGATACCTATTTCTTGAAATGCAACTAAGCTTCACAACTAAGCTTCACAACTAAAAACGTGTATCTAAATGTTTAAATCTTTTTTTTTCCAAAACGGATATCTTTCTTCTTTTGGCTACTTTGCTACTAATAAGCGAAGTATAATGATAGAAAAATCTGAATGCTACCACATAAAAGAGGCACTTATATTCTTTTTTAAAGACAAGGAGGGGAAATGTTCTTCATAATACTTATTTACAGAAGAAAATGGAGGATATAAATTTCAGGGGCAAATGATTATCGCACACAAAATGAAGAAAATTGAAATAAAATTGGAAAAATAAATATGTTTACAATCACCCTGCTCAAAATATTTCAAAGTTTCTCTCCTGCTCTTGTATTATGAGTTGATCTTTTCCAGACTGCTTCCTGCCGGGTACTTACGGCAGGTGGACATATGTAGCTAGTCTACTCCTGGTGGATTGCTAAATGTTAAATCAAAGAGCAGATGGGAGCTCCATTCGGTGAGATTTGGTATATTTTTGTTACCAAATAAGCATACAACGATGAGAGAAAACCAAGAGGTAGCAAAACCCTGTAATGAATACTGGCGAGAAGCTATTTTTCCAACCTTCTTAAAAGCGACCCTGCGGTTCGGCCAAAGCACAGCGAAGCTTACTGGATGGACCAGGGATGAAAAGAGCTATAATTGTTGCTTCCATTTTTAGTTATTATCTTCCAACTTTTGTATTCACCGTTTCTTCCCGTTTGCCGAATCATTGCACATGGCTTCTCCTGATCGCAACAGCTCAGCAAAATATCAGCAACAACTTGGCATCGATCAGCCGAGTGATGAGCCGTCTTGCGCTCATCCTCCCATCAATTCAGCAAAAGGTATAATAATAGGATCAGCGCACCATCACATATAACTGAACAGTTAATAAACTTCCAATTCCAATTCCACTATTTCAATTGCAAAGATAAAAGTACAAGGGCACTCGTTCCCGTCTTGAGAGTTTGAGTCTGTGTTTTTCAAGTCACCCATTGTTTGTTCAGTGAGACTAAACAGATTCTGTCGTGCGGGTGGGGACATAGACGGCAGATGGACCTGGCGATGACTTGACCTCGTCGTCGAGATGAAGCTGACCGCCCATGCTGGTTCCGTTTAAATTGTGGACTTCCCAGGCGTGTCGGCGGTTGGACATCACCATGGGTCCCCAGGAATCTTCGGGCGTGGCCATGGCACGCAGCCGTTGCCTGAAGGTATCCCCCTTGGCCTTGAAGAAGGCGTACCCAGTAGAGAGGGATCCACATGATGACAGACAGGATGAGAAGCCAGCCGAGTGCATGGGCCCAGTAGGGGAAGGGGTAGGTCTCAGTAGCCATAGGGGGCTCCCAGGAGATCCAGCTGAACAACATCACAAACTGTGAGGCAGAAGACAAAGACAAGAGGGCATTAGTTAGCAGCTATTTCAAGAATAATAAGTCAGAGAACCCTTATCCAGGCAGTTATAAAATAGACTTATACAGGACAATAAATCTACCACTTCACTTTAAATTCAGACTTGAGGTGTGGTGGATATTTCTTTCAAAAGATGGGGAATTTTTTGTCAGGTTTGAAGTTTAACAGACAGTGCCCAAAGATACCACAGGGTTCTGGAAACAGGGCCTATGATCTCAATATGAAAGCTCTAGCACACCAAATTATGAAGGCAAGCAGAAGGGGGCTAGAAGGACATACAACAGGAACAATGATGATTGAATATCTCAAGCATATGGAAAATAGGCAACACTTACTGATAGCACAGCAGGTGTAAGGAAACACCAGTTGAGCTTCCACCAGTTAAAAAGACGTTGTCAACAATCCTGTCGCCCAGCATGGCCCTGATGTCGTTGGTGAAGTTCTTGACACCGTAGATCCAGCCAAGACCAATGCACTCTGACATGCCGAAAATTAGCAGGGCAAAGTCGGCGGCGTACTTGTCCATGAGGATAACCCAGTAATTACCCGCCTGAGAGGAGAGGAAAGAGAGAAGAGAACATGGAACGTTACATACAAAATGGTGCCAGTACTAAATCAAAAGTCCTGAAGAATTACCATCAATGTGAAATTTAAATTATTCGTATTAAACGAGGCCTATAGTTTATACAGGACATTTACATCTGTTACCAAAATTGGCTAATTTGAATGGGCCATCATTGTAAAGGAGAATAAACAGGCATAACCAATGTCAAATATGATATACTAATTAAAAGAGAGATATCAAACTTGAATTGCAGAACGTTTTTTGAGGAGTTTATTTATGTGCTTTTATTTTAACAGATGGAATAAAATGATTTTGTAGCTTACCTGTGTTACACATATTAAACCCATGAAGAAGGCAATAATACAGTATGCTGCCAAAACCCAGATTTTCTTTTTCCTCAGGTTAAATTCATCAGCAATTGACGTGACAACGGTTTCAACAATACAGAGCTGTAAAAATGGAATGAAAAGAATGAAATCATCATT
>CP137674.1:22197793-22364320 GCA_037976565.1 Mesocentrotus franciscanus | reverse complement strand
ATATTTTTTCCTTAAATAATGAATTATCAAAAAATATAAATTCTGTAGATTTGTGACCATGATTTGTAAATCCCTTGAGAGACCAATGCCAGTAAATGGTGAGAGTAAACAGTGGCATGAAGAGCCTGTCATAGTTAAGTCCAACTTAAAGTCGATCTTAGTCTTTGTGAAACACCCCCCTAGTGTATTAAGGAAGCATAGGAATGGGCTCTCATTGGGAATTCACCACCATTCGGGTGTTTACCCCAAAACAGGTGTTGTCAATCAGATTTATGACCAACATGCCTCATATAATGCTCTGCATTTTCATCCATTCCCCATGGTAAAGTCATTATCTTACATTTCTCTCACCGAAGACTCTTCGAGAGACTAGGGTAATTCTTGATGGGACTAGGGGTTTGCTGTGTGCAGACTTGTACACGATTAATGGTATTTCCACCGAGTCTGGTGTCGAATTATGACCTTCAGCACATGGAAACTGACGCCCCTCCCTTTAACTAGGTATCTGGCAATGCTGGGGTAATGATAATTGCAAGGCCCTCATGAAAATCAATTATTGATGCTGATGATGTGGCTACGCTGATTAAAGATGACCATATGAGGAGTATTATTCTTCATACTGAAATGCATAGGTCGTTAGAAGTTTGATAAAACTCCTTGTTGGTTGAAGTCAACAAAATGTCGTCTTTCAGGTTGATTGTCGGATTTTAAACTTGAAATAACTACCAGAAAAACTCAATTAGTTCATGGTAAATAATTTGTGTGCTGAACTTTTATAAAGAGTGCTTTACTGTATATTCAATATTTCTGTACTGGAATGAAATCGCAGTGATTATTACATGCTGAGATAGATGTAGGTACTGAATTTTAGAGCCAAATTAATATTTTAGCTGTATTGGCTGTTAGCAGATTTTTTTATTCTTTTTTTTAATTCTTTTTTTATTCTTTAAGATTCTTTCAAACATCAGCAGTAATCAATTAATTTCAATGACTATACTTATATTAACATTAATTTTTTTATATTTTATTTGTCCTGCAAAATATTTGCAAAATATTGATGAAAACCTAAATTTGGGTTTTCCTCCTTTAGCATTTTATTGAATGAGCTTTAATTGTGCAATAAACAAGACTTGATTTTGTAACAATCAGTTACATTGTAAATTGAAATGGTTGTTCATTTGATGATATGAATTTATAATACAATTGTTTTACAAAATTATGAAATAAATATTACTTATTTTCTATACAACAAGAGAAGTTTTTATGATTCATGGTTTGACATTGCTATCACACAGACCCACACTGGGTACATCTACTACTTAAAGATACTATGTCCCTTTGCAGCCAACATCAAATTCTGTAGAACTTTGCAGGAATTATGAATATGTCATGTATGTCCTATCTGTGAAATTTAAACGTTAGCAGTGTCCTAATATTCAAATTATGCAAGGAAACCTGTTTACTTGCTAGACTTCACTGTCAGACACTATTGAGTGACTGACTGGCTTTTTCATCTTTGGTAATAACATACATAAAATGAGCTGTAAAGGGTACATGAGCATTTGTCTACATCAATAACCCACTTCTTGTAATGGCCAAAATTAAACTGATTGAATCTTTGCGCAGCATAAAACGTACGACCATTCGGTACAATGGTCTGAAAAATCAGACTATTACTTACTGGCTCTATAGCTCCTAAGTCGATTTGACAACTAATAGTCGTTATTTTCCCACTTAAAGACATTTTCAAGCCCCTTTTTTGGGAAGTTCTAAATTAGTATCGTCTTTCAAATGCTGTTGGAATTTAACTTTTTCATTTTTTGGCCTGCAAATGGGACATAGTACCTTTAATGCATTGCCTGCATGAGAGATGATGATGGTGGTGGTGCTGATGATGATGGTGATGAAGATGAAGACAAATATCAGCATGCATATAGTTACCATGATGTCAAAGAATAACGATGATGGTGATGTGGTCAGGGGCTTTGGGCAGTAGTTGCAATGAATCCTTCAAAAAGAAATCAAAGATTATTATGATAATTTCATTCTTGGGGCTTCCACATAAGATAGAGGACTACTGCCCTCTGTAGTCCATAAATGACACAGTCCTGAATAGAAACCTATGGCTGTGGGGTATACATACATGTACATACATTGGAAAACTTCTCTTCATATCTTTGAATAGTGATTATTGCCATCGATAGTCCTCTTAACCGGCATTAATATTGTATCACCTAGATGATTGTCATTGTATTTTTACCTTCACCATCATTATCATTGTTGCTATCATAAACTATCTATTGTAATTCTACATCTTCACAACTATTTTACAAGCATCATCAGTTCGTCGATATTGTCATCCTCATATTATTATTACGTTTCATTTTTGCCATCATCATCACCACCACCACCACTACCACTACCAAAACGTCTTATTAGCATCATTATCATTACTAGAGTGCTAGAAATCGTTATCAACCATCGTTTTATCTCAATTTTATCAGCATCACCATTATTGCAATCAATGCCACCACGGTGCCAACATCACTGTCATCAACATGTATTGGCACAGTCACCAATATTCTAACCTTTTATCATGGCAATTATCATCACCACCACCACCATCATCATCACCATCATTGGCACCATCACCCATCATATGTTTAACCTCACCTTGCTATCATGGCAATCATCATCGCCATCATCACCACCACAATCATCATCACCATCATCATTACCATCACCACTATCATCACCACCACTACCATATCATCATCACCATCACCACCATCATCATCACCACCATCATCATCACCATCATCATCACCATCATCATTATCATCACCACCACCATCATCACCACCACTACCATATCACAAAAATCTTCAACAATCAACACCATCTTCAAAAACTTAAAGACACAACAAAAATTATTCTCAAAATGAAGAATTTCCAAGACAAAAAGATAAAATTTATTTATTTTCTTACTTGTTGCATGAAATGGGAAAAGAATATCAACAAAAGAAATACTCTACCAGTAATTACAAGACATTTATACACTACTCTGTATTCTACTATGTGATAGAAAGGAAAAATGAATTTCTACTTGTCTAGAACTGTGTCATCCATACATTTATATAAATGGAAATATACAAATGTACATGATAAGTCAACTCCATCAAATAAGTTACAGCACTACATACATTAGTATCATTAATGACCCTGTATATTTAGACCACTGGCCGTCACGTCATAAATACCACTCATTTTAAATTTTTTACAATTGATAGATAATTCCAATATATGTACTTATCGAGTCGAGATAAAGCGACTATAAAGCGAAGTTGGTCAATTTACATGTACATATCGTAAACTGCCGGGGGCATGGTCATACGCATCTTGCTGTTATGAACGCCCTCCTTCGTATCAATAGTAATTTCTAAAAAATCAGCGGACTTCTTGACATTATAGTTCAAAGGTCAGTGCTACATCACTCCATCTCGGTCAACTTCACACACTTTTTGTGTAGAATCTTGCAAACTGATATCCTTTGTATAAGAACACTCGCTCACAATGGGACCAACAGTTGAACTGTTGTACAGTGACTCGACTGCGTATATACTTCAGGTATACCTCACATAGCAGCATTGGTAGATCACAATCGTGATTTGCATGCATGATAATCATTCTCTATCCATTCACTTTCATATACATGTATCTTGAAAACTTTACTTTGACACAGATTTTGAATGTAATACATGTACATCAAAGCCTGTAAAGTTATACGGCATTACGAATTGAATGAAGTAGCAAAATTGTTGAACTTTGTTCATTTTCTTTCAACCAAGCTGTATTGAAAAAATACTTGCATATAAAATGTTCAAAGGTTTTTTTTTTTGTGGCTCGTCTACAATGGAACTGTTGGGGCTATTAAAAAAAAACTAATTGGCAGCCAACAACATTGGAAGCAAAATCACTTTCTTTGGCCACTATATGTTCGTTCTATCACAAAACTTTTGATGATTGTAATACTTTTGGTAGAGTCTTTGCGTTCTTGGCAGTGTGGGGGATTTGTTCTTTTGACTGGTTCGGTTCTTGTGACAAACATTGAACAACACACAAAAGTTCCAAACAAACTGAATGTAAGGTAAGGAAAACCATTATCAAAATGGAATGCATCATTATTATTTCTTGTCAACCATAGCAATTTAAAACTGACAATTATTTAGATATGACACCAGTCTTGGGTTGTTGATATCAGCAAAGGGACATGAGGGCCCTGTTACAGCACACTCATTCAGAACATGCTTAACAGTCTGAATTTGACCGGATGGACACAGGTCAGAGTCTTTGAGACCCCAGAGCTTCATGTTTGCTTCAAAGTGGCCTGCGCCCGATCGTAGGCGGTTCCAGCTGAACCCAGGGCTTCCTGGGAAGATTTGCTGAACTCTGCTGAAAACCAAAACCTGATAAACATGTCTCTAAACCCTTAAGCTTTTACCACTAATCTAAGCACGAAAACAGAGCTGGTTAAAAATAAAAATGAATTATTTTACAGTAACAGGCTTTCTTGATTTAAATACTCAAAACATACCCATGTAAAAACTGGACTTGGAAGACCAAGATTAGTAATAAGTAAACAGTAGAAAAATGAGAAATGCTTCCTTGAGTAACAGTGTTCTCTCGGAACATGCCGACTACAGCTTGGCTGCGAAATGAATTAATCAGCCCTACAAATTACTCTTTACAAGAAAATAATCCTATTCTCCACTTCCTAAGTCTGCATTGATACATAATGCATTGCAATTGTTTGGTTACGTCATCAATTTGCTAACCGACCAAACTTCAAATCACATATATTGATATAATGCTGCATACTATGTACAAGCCATTAATATCTACACAATGTACTTTACAAGCAACCCTTTTGTGCACTTGCGACTTTTGGAAGGATTTTGCATTATCACAGTATGTTGGTAAATATATAAATAACACAAGGTGTCGATTGAAAGTTCTGATTTTTCGTTTCTTTTTTGAAATAATGTTGACGTGGTTATATGAATCAACATGAAAAATGACATGTTTTAAGTAACGATGATAATGGACAAAAAATCATCCTGCTCTTTGGCGCAACAAGTCAGCAAATATATGAACAGGGGCTCATAAATAGCATTGATAGCACACCATTGGCTCGATTCCATGCACCTTGCCATCCTATGAAAGTCAAGACTTCAAAAAATATTACACAAATATCAACATAACAAAGTTTTGAATTTTGTTACCAGTCGAAATGAAGAATTCAAGAACGACCAAGTCCATTTTCACCAGTCCCAATCGATAGGAAATAAAAGAATATTAAACAGGTTAGGTAACTTTAATAGGTAGCACACTTTCATAAAAGGACAAGGAAAAAGTATGACAGGGGAAAGAACTATTCATTCATGCATTGCTAACAAGTATTCTGTCAAAGTAATAACAATAAAAAATTTACTTTTCATCTTCCTTTTTTTTAAATCCATAATTGTCATTTTGTGTGTTCAATAATAACTCACAGCATCTAAACTAATTTTTTTCTCCATTTTTGTTAATGTTTGTGTTTTTTTTCTCATATTTTATGTATATTTGATTTTTTTTTACTTTTTTTCTTTTTTCAGTACTATATACACTATATGCCTGGCCTCTTTGCCAAACATATTGAATAGATATTTACAATTTTCTAGAGCATTATATTGCTTGTATAAACATTGTCTGTACTTGGGTGCAGATATGTTATGCGGCCCAACATGCCAACAGTAAGCAATGAGCGGTCACACCATGGTCCCTAAAATTTCTACAAAGTGTTGCACTCACAGAGGGCCTCAATGCACATAACTGTTTGAAGACATGTAATGCCAGTGGTTAGGTTTTTTTCTTCTTTTCTTCAGCTGCAAGGTGCATTGTTTGAATGACCAAGCACAAATGTGAACAGGATCTGTCCCAATTGGCCACATGCAAAATAAGGCAGTGGAAGGGGAAAATCGCTATTGGGTGATGGCTAGCAAACTGGCCATGCAAAGCTGTAAATTGGAAACAATTTAAGGCATCTCCCCAGCTCTAACCAACCTTTGACCTTCGACCCTCCGATGGATGAGCAGCATTTACATTTGCATCTTACAGCATCACCACACACCAGCAGCTGCACGATTCTCGATACATTTTCTTTGCGGATAACAAACAACATCGGTCATCATGTTACCTGCTCAAATTTACTCTTCGCATATATCGAAAAAGGAACTGATAAAAAACTGGACATAAAATTTTTAAATAAATTTTGGACTGCGTATCAAGCTGCTTGATGCTGTATGGTTGTATTGCAAATTAGCACGGATGAACCACATGGCTTGGAACCCTTTCGCTTAATAAAATGATGAGTAGCGACTTGATCACTTGAATACCCGATGCTCTCAGATGGGGACATGTAACAAGACTTCACGTTTCATATTCTTCGTCAATAATGAACCTGAGCGTAAGTTTCTTTCATCTCTCGCAGCAAAATTGCCACGTTTCTATATACAACTATTCACAATATAATACACTTATTTACAAACAGGCACACACACTGTCATCCTAAATGTGTAACTTTGTATATTCTATTTGGACATTTATGTTTTTCTCCTCTCTATTTCTTTCCTTCTCGAAGCTCAAGGTTAACAATTTTTTCTTAAAACTATTTTCAAATCCATACCTAGGCTGCTAAAAACCAGAAAAGATGGCAGAACTACATTTCTTTTGGAATGTATGGAGGGATTTTCTTTCATCCTTCTAGGTCTTATATATATATATATATATATAAATATATATAATTTTCTCAATTCCGTAATTTTCTTTTCCAATAAATAAGCATTTGCCTCGAACACAAGCAACATGCAAAGGAACAATTTCAATATACCTAGATACCTATTTCTTGAAATGCAACTAAGCTTCACAACTAAAAACGTGTATCTAAATGTTTAAATCTTTTTTTTTCCAAAACGGATATCTTTCTTCTTTTCGGCTACTTTGCTACTAATAAAAGCGAAGTATAATGATAGAAAAATCTGAATGCTACCACATAAAAGAGGCACTTATATTCTTTTTTAAAGACAAGGAGGGGAAATGTTCTTCATAATACTTATTTACAGAAGAAAATGGAGGATATAAATTTCAGGGGCAAATGATTATCGCACACAAAATGAAGAAAATTGAAATAAAAATTGGAAAAATAAATATGTTTACAATCACCCTGCTCAAAATATTTCAAAGTTTCTCTCCTGCTCTTGTATTATGAGTTGATCTTTTCCAGACTGCTTCCTGCCGGGTACTTACGGCAGGTGGACATATGTAGCTAGTCTACTCCTGGTGGATTGCTAAATGTTAAATCAAAGAGCAGATGGGAGCTCCATTCGGTGAGATTTGGTATATTTTTGTTACCAAATAAGCATACAACGATGAGAGAAAACCAAGAGGTAGCAAAACCCTGTAATGAATACTGGCCGAGAAGCTATTTTTCCAACCTTCTTAAAACGACCCTGCGGTTCGGCGAAAGCACAGCGAAGCTTACTGGATGGACCAGGGATGAAAAGAGCTATAATTGTTGCTTCCATTTTTAGTTATTATCTTCCAACTTTTGTATTCACCGTTTCTTCCCGTTTGCCGAATCATTGCACATGGCTTCTCCTGATCGCAACAGCTCAGCAAAATATCAGCAACAACTTGGCATCGATCAGCCGAGTGATGAGCCGTCTTGCGCTCATCCTCCCATCAATTCAGCAAAAGGTATAATAATAGGATCAGCGCACCATCACATATAACTGAACAGTTAATAAACTTCCAATTCCAATTCCACTATTTCAATTGCAAAGATAAAAGTACAAGGGCACTCGTTCCGTCTTGAGAGTTTGAGTCTGTGTTTTTCAAGTCACCCATTGTTTGTTCAGTGAGACTAAACAGATTCTGTCGTGCGGGTGGGGACATAGACGGCAGATGGACCTGGCGATGACTTGACCTCGTCGTCGAGATGAAGCTGACCGCCCATGCTGGTTCCGTTTAAATTGTGGACTTCCCAGGCGTGTCGGCGGTTGGACATCACCATGGGTCCCCAGGAATCTTCGGGCGTGGCCATGGCACGCAGCCGTTGCCTGAAGGTATCCCCCTTGGCCTTGAAGAAGGCGTATACCCAGTAGAGAGGGATCCACATGATGACAGACAGGATGAGAAGCCAGCCGAGTGCATGGGCCCAGTAGGGGAAGGGGTAGGTCTCAGTAGCCATAGGGGGCTCCCAGGAGATCCAGCTGAACAACATCACAAACTGTGAGGCAGAAGACAAAGACAAGAGGGCATTAGTTAGCAGCTATTTCAAGAATAATAAGTCAGAGAACCCTTATCCAGGCAGTTATAAAATAGACTTATACAGGACAATAAATCTACCACTTCACTTTAAATTCAGACTTGAGGTGTGGTGGATATTTCTTTCAAAAGATGGGGAATTTTTTGTCAGGTTTGAAGTTTAACAGACAGTGCCCAAAGATACCACAGGGTTCTGGAAACAGGGCCTATGATCTCAATATGAAAGCTCTAGCACACCAAATTATGAAGGCAAGCAGAAGGGGGCTAGAAGGACATACAACAGGAACAATGATGATTGAATATCTCAAGCATATGGAAAATAGGCAACACTTACTGATAGCACAGCAGGTGTAAGGAAACACCAGTTGAGCTTCCACCAGTTGAAAAAGACGTTGTCAACAATCCTGTCGCCCAGCATGGCCCTGATGTCGTTGGTGAAGTTCTTGACACCGTAGATCCAGCCAAGACCAATGCACTCTGACATGCCGAAAATTAGCAGGGCAAAGTCGGCGGCGTACTTGTCCATGAGGATAACCCAGTAATTACCCGCCTGAGAGGAGAGGAAAGAGAGAAGAGAACATGGAACGTTACATACAAAATGGTGCCAGTACTAAATCAAAAGTCCTGAAGAATTACCATCAATGTGAAATTTAAATTATTCGTATTAAACGAGGCCTATAGTTTATACAGGACATTTACATCTGTTACCAAAATTGGCTAATTTGAATGGGCCATCATTGTAAAGGAGAATAAACAGGCTTTTCAACGATACCAATGTCAAATATGATATACTAATTAAAAGAGAGATATCAAACTTGAATTGCAGAACGTTTTTTGAGGAGTTTATTTATGTGCTTTTATTTTAACAGATGGAATAAAATGATTTTGTAGCTTACCTGTGTTACACATATTAAACCCATGAAGAAGGCAATAATACAGTATGCTGCCAAAACCCAGATTTTCTTTTTCCTCAGGTTAAATTCATCAGCAATTGACGTGACAACGGTTTCAACAATACAGAGCTGTAAAAATGGAATGAAAAGAATGAAATCATCATTAAACATCTCTGGCAGCAGTGCAGAAGTCTCATATAATGAAGCTAAAATAATCCTCCACAAGCGAATATTCTATTACAAGTTGGTCCTTGTATTTCAAATTTGTCTTTTTATGAATCATCTCTGTTATTATGAATCATATATTTGTTTTACTATGAAAAATTGAGAAAGCAGAGGAATCTGAATATCAACCGTTATTACAAACATCAGTGCACACACAAACATGTAGAATAAACTTCACATGTCAATTTTTCTGTTTGTTGACCAAAAGATGATTCCTCCTGTACTCTGCTCAAGGCAAATTTACATTAATATCAATTTTTTTATTTGTTGTCCAAAATCAGCAAGGGTTTCGCAAATAATGTCGGCCGTTAAAAGTAGAATTAACGTTGAAATTATTCCCCCTGTACTCTGCTTAATTAAGGCAAAATCAAATACAAAAAAAACTAATTAAAGATGACTTACCTGTGATCCCAACCCAAGTGTGATCAGCATAAAGAAAAAGAGGAAGGCCCAAAGTGGCGAGATTGGTAACCTAGCAACTGCCTCCGGGTAGGCGATGAAAGCGAGACCAAACTGCTCGTCGACCACCTCCGAAACTGGCTTTTTAAGCTCATGGGCCATGTATCCCATGATTGAAAAGATGACGAAACCGGCGAATATACTGGTAGCGCAATTTAGTATAGGTACAATGAGGGCATCCCTGGAATGATAGAACAGGAGAGAAATTAATTGGGAGGGATTTAATACCGACATGATGATTATTTCCTCCACTTGAGCTCAGTCTTTGCAACTTACAACTAACTGCGAATATATCTGATCCGGGGAGTGGGTGTTTCCTAAAGCTGTTTGTAAAGTTACGCATGACTTTACGAATGACTTGAATATGAAAAGCCAAATGGGATGCTCAATCATTTTAACTGCATAAACTCAAGTTGAACTGTGCAGATGTAGATTAACATTCTTATTATTACAAACATTTTTAATGCAAAGTATATTTTTTGCCATAATTTAATTGAGGTTATTGAAAATATAGTCACACTTTGTTAAAACATCGGAAAAACTTTGGGCATCCTATCTGGCACTTCATATAAGTCGTTCGTAAAGTCATGCGTAACTTTACGAACAGCTTTATGAAACACCCCCCTGATGTATTAATGTTATATCTGCATCACATACATACCCCCATTGGATTTCATGGTTGTCCAGTGTTTTTGTATCACCTTGTACTGATTGATATCTCAACATTTTCTTTCCGAACAAAATATCTTGATAAGATGATTTTGAGATAGGACTGGCAATAAAACTTACCTCATGCAGTTATTTTTAAAGCGATTGTACGACGATAGAGTAATAAGACCTCCCCATGATGCACTGAGTGAGAAAAAGATTTGAACGGCAGCATCCTTCCACACCTGCGTAAAATCGAGAGCAGAGCAAATGGAATCAAAACCTTGTATTTCATAACTCAAGGGACATTTCAAGGTGTTTTATTTAACTCTTGCAGTACACTACAGCCACAAAACTTCACATCATGTAGATGGCACTTGTGGGTTTTGGTATCAAAACTCAATTCTGAATTTTGAGTGCCTTGCCTGAGCTCTTTATATCCAATCATCATGACTAAAAAGGACAGATATATATTCTTTTAATATTGTTGTATTTTACCTTGGGATTTTTCAGCAGCTCCCATCGGGGTTTGATAAAAAAGAGAATTCCATCCATGTGGCCTGGGAGAGTCATTCCGCGGATCAGCAGAATAAACAGGACAATGTAGGGGAAAATGGCAGTGAAGTATACAACCTAGGAATGGAAGAAAGAAAAGTGAAAAAGGGGTTTAGGGAAGGATTACAACTTTCTCCTTCCTTCCTAAATTAAGAGATATGATACACAATACTTTTTGTTCATTATTATCTGTTATAAATGTAGGTGTCAATGCAATGCTCTTTGATCATTGTACAATCATCACAAGTTTGGTTTGCTGTAATGATGTTCGTTTTATAAGAAACCATTTATCTATCTATCTGTCTATCTAATTCTTTCCATCTGTCTATCAATCAATCTATCCATGTAATAACAGCTGAAGTTATCTTGTTTTCTTCAGAGACACTACTACAATTACAACCCTAAAATTGAAAAGGGTACAGAGTATCACCTTCTTGCACACAACTTGCACTGATTAGTATTATTGTTCATAAAGAGATTTACAAACTAATTTTTTTTTCCTCTCAAAAATAGGGAAGATTGGTGGAACATACGGTTGGGAGGAGACGAACATGAAGCACTGCAAGTTTGTCACGCATGGTGGTTTTCAATAGGATACGACACCAATGAATTTCAGAGGCTCTTTGCAGGGGACCGACATTGAACCGTGTCACAAAGGAGTACACCAGTTTGTCACATTATACCTCAGATGAATGTTTCCCTTTGTGTTTTATAATCGGAAAGGATTGCTGACAAGTGGGTGTCCAACTACAGCTTTTGAGTGAGCATGAAAGAGAGGAATTTTAATAAAAGTATTCAATTCTCTCAAGTTTCCACAAATTTGGTATCAGGGTATTTTCAACGGACCAGCTGAAGTGTACATAAATTATGAATAAGTTGAAACACGGGTCTGTTGCCAATTTACAGATCTTAGTGATTTTGGGGTGCCATGGATAGGAGACAAGAGGGGAAAGGGGCAAGATTTGTCTAAAGTATTGCCATTTTACATGTATGATTTTAGTTGGTAAACAGGTATGCTGCCAATTTATAGATCTGAGTTATTTGGCCATGCCATCGACGGTAGGAGTAAGATCCATCTTGCGTTGATAGTTTGCATAAATTTATGATTTAGTTGGCAAATACATCTGTTGCCAATTTCAAGATCTTAGTGATTATGGGATGGCATGGGAAGGAAGGGGGAGCTAAGGGTGGAGAGAGAGCAGAAAGGGGGGAGCAAAGGGCGGAGAGGGAGCAGACGGTAGCAAGACTCACCTTTCCGGAGGACTTGACCCCTTTGGCGAGGAAGATGAACTCAAGGGTCCAGGCAAGGAGAAGACAGAGGGCCAGCGGCCAGATGATGTAGCCGAATTTTCCCATGTCACCAGAGTCATGTAAAACACCATGCCTAGATGAAAGAAAGTACCGGTATAGCGTCATAAATAGATGGAAAAACGTAATAACTAAAGGAAAATAATCTGTTTTTCATTATAGGCACTACCATAAGAGGTTAAGTTCTCAAAAATTAAATGATGTTCAGAGGCCCTAGCTCATTGAGTAAAGAGTTGAACTATAAGTTGAGGTAAATGTAAGTTCAAATCACTACGAAGTCCCTGTTCCATTGAAGGTGAATGCATAAGCAATTAATTACAGATTAATCATAATACTTTACAAAAGTCTTGGACCTAACGAGAGAGAGAGAGTGAAGGGCGTGTCCCTTACCTGTAATATTCTTCACTGGGGCGCCTCCTGAACTCCTGGAGGGGGTCGAGGAAAGAGGTGGTGGCGTTGCCGTCGCTGGTCACGTTGTAGCTCTCTATCTCCTCGTAGGTCATGTTGGACGTGCTGACGCAGGTGTTGTTCAAGGTCATGACCCCGCCCGCTTCCATGCACTCCTCCACCAGCTCGCTGCAGTAGGGCGTGTTCCACTCATGGTGGCAGCCGATCCAGGGCAGAGAGGTCGTCATTGACTTGAACATGTAGAACATGGTGTAGCTGATGATCACGTTGTAGTAGATGGCCACCCAGGCTGATACGGCCACCATGCCATACCCAACACCTACAGGGATGAGCGAAGGGGGCAAATGGCAACAGGTTACATACAGGTCACTTGTCTACAAGGGCATGCACGTACTTTATCCGCAAGAGTGTGAGAAATATTTGGTTGCCCTTTGCCAGCAGGCAAGTGATTTAAATCAGCTAAACATTCCTGTGATGCTGCCAGGTTATTCCGCCCTACTTTTAATAAAGGAACAACCACTTCCTGTATTGCAATATGACAGCAGTTTTAGAGGATTGAATAGTAAGGGTATGCCGAGTAATTATTCAGAAAGGCATGTCCATTTCCTACATTGAAAATTGCAAATACTTTGCGTTTTAGAAAGGCTGAAGTGTCTTTACTACAGCATATGGGAGATTTTGTACAAATTGTCACTTGCTCCCTTTTATCACAAAAAGAGGCAGAAAGGGCTCAAACATCACAAGGAGCGGTTATAAATGAGATACTGACCTTTCATGAGGGGTGCCGACCTCCAAGCGCTGATGGGCCCACTGCTGCTGTACTGCCCGAAGCACAACTCCAAGAAGAACAGGGGCAGTCCAGCAAACAGAAGCATCACGATGTAGGGGATAAGGAAAGCACCTGCAAAGACAGAGAGAATAGAGAAAGAATGATTGATTTCACCCGAGGTGGAAGAACGTTCATGCAGTCATACATGGTTTAATTCGAGAGCCAATGCCGCAGTATGGAAATGGACTTTATATCTTTGCTTATTCTTTTTGTGTTAATTCTAATTTATATTATTTTATTCTGTCCGATAATTTATTTTCATATCGTTTTGTATTTTGTATAATTAATTTTTTGTATCTATTTATCTATTTTATTTTATTTCTATTTTTATTTTTATTTTATTTTTATTTTTTTATGGGGATCGTTTGGTGAAGTTCAAGGAGCTGGAGAGTTCTTTAAGTAATTATAATTTCTTTCGCAAGCATGTATACTACATGCAGAACAATTTTGAGAACATTTAAGAAATAAATGTCATACACTGTTCATATAACAAAACAAATGAAATAACAGAAGCCAACCATTATGAAATTGTTTTGCATTGTAATAACAATATACATGTAAGTAACAACGTCGATGACAAATGCCTAGAGGAATTGTTGGGATTTGCATAAGACGTGGGCATACCACTCATTAATACATAGCATAATGGAATATAATTTCCTACCCAAAGTGCCCTTTGAGGACACTGCTACTACACTTCAACAACAACAGTAGCAGGGCAAGATCACCACTAGAATAATTAGCAACCTCTCTCCCAGTCTGTTAGAGTACACGCCATATGCGCCATTTCTTTCCCTGCAACCTCTCTTCCAAAGTCCACTTTCCCCCGCTGCTAGACAAACGGGTCCTCATCAATAATTTAAAATATGTGAAGTCATTCCTCCACTTCTTGCTCCTGTCTTGCATCAGCACTCCTCATAATGCAGTCAACTGACCGACATCACACACCGAGATGCATCTACAGCGCACCCCCGCACACAGTGACACACACACACACACACTCACAGTTGTATCTGACTCAAATGTCACTTGCACCCTCTCATTTTCATTACTATTTCTCCAAGCAATCTCCCTCATACGTCATCGTCCCCGATACAGGACGCCTAGGGGGCAACAGAGAAAGGAGTGCTCACAAGGCATCTAGCCGAGTGCTCCGATGCCCTTGTTTACAACTAGAGGCCTTTTAAGCACCTCGCATCTCACAGACACACTTTGCGTATTACAGGATTCAAATGGGACTCCTTACACCAGCTATACAGACAAAATCTAATTTGTGTGTATAAGTAGGGCATACGTACAGTGGCCACATGTACATGTATGTAACATATTGTGTACTAGCTTTCATTCTTTATATTCCTATTCAACATGATAAAAGCTCTATAATCCAATTTGTGTCTGAAGGATATGAAAGACACACAAGTGCATATTCAATTATTGTCTGTCGCTTTTCTTCTACTTATTTCTCATTTACTTCAAACACATGAAAATCTGCACCATAACAGCGGATGAACTGTCTCCAAAAACTGTAACATGATATAACACTACAGCAAAAATGCAGGTTCTTCTGAATCTAATCTGCATCTCTTGTACCAACAAGAGTGGGAGTGACCTCAGAAAACATAACCTGATACTGTCATTGGATAGAAAAGGAGGCACGAAATAATTGCAATATATCGTACCAGCAGATTAAATCAACCCTCAAATGACCTTGACAGAATAAATATACACAAGACTACAGACATCCTTCATAACTGCCTAGAATGTCTTTTTTTTTAATACCTAATTATTACTGGCTGCTACGGAAGAGTTACTTTTTCCTTAAACATGTGCCCATACTTAAATGGAGTTGTACTACATGTCATAAAAATGATGCATTAAAGTCATGAATGTACATTAGCCAGCTCAAAGTCAAAACATCACCTGCGTATGTACATGCTTTACACTTGTGTTTATCGTAAACAGCCCTAAATTGCATTTCGAAATGAGAGCATGGAAGACATACTGTTGCCAATTTCAGTGGGCGAGTCTAAATTGTGTTAGCATACCATGACGGGGCAGATGGTGGAAAAGTACTTAGCTCTATGTACGATAGTCTCACATTACAGACTGCAGGTTGAATTCCTAAAAAAGCAGCATTGTTATTCTTAATTCATATCATAATTCTCAATCAAAATTTTCAAGTTGGTTACCTGCTAATGTTAGCATTGTGGTAGAGAGGTTCATTTCTATGCTTGGCACCTTGCCAAATAAGATTTTTGACATTTTTAACTACATCTCCTGTTCAGAGTTTCTATTCTCTCAAGGACATGGAAAAAAGATAGTAAAAGTCTGTAGAGTTCACAGATTTCTAGACCATCTGCATGGAATGGTTTCTGCTTTCTCAGCAACATTAACACCAAGAATACCGCACTCTGTAATCAAATTCAGATTGAGGAAATGGGAATCGGGAATCAAAGTCTCTACCAATGCTTTAGTGGCTAGGAAAATTTGTTTCATTCATTTCTCGTCAAATATTACTTATCTTTAGAAATGTCTAATTTTTTTAATTCTCTTTTTGATTAGGCCTACATGTACAATGTATATGTTTGGCTGCAACTGCTTGATTGAAAAGACCAAAGCAGGACTGATCAAGGTTTAAACCTTTAAATGTGTTAATCCATTGGTTTTTAGACAGCTATCAAAGTAGTGGAAATGGAGCAAGAAATAATCTTGTGGTTCTACTGCAAATACACTGTCCACCACAGACAGTGTGTCACATGAGTGCCCAGATCAAGTCTTTTGAAAACAACCAAAGCATATCCAGTTATCCACACCTACTTTCAGACTATATATAAATTGATTGATTTGAATATCACACTGGCCTGGTCTGGCTTGGCCTGGCTGGACCTGCTGGAGACACAAGGAGCAGGGCCAAACCTGACCAGACAGCCTTGGCTAATAATAAAGCCTGCTCAGATTTCTGCAGTTCAATTTGCAGGAGGAGGCTTGAGGGCCTACCCAAGTTTTACATTGGGTTGGGAAGAAAGCAGGCTTTAGTTCTAATGGGCATTATATACATGTATTAAGTGTTCACCCTGAGTGTATTTGCCCCCTCATGTTTGCCCCCCTTGCCCACATGGACAATAGGACACACCCCTAGTTTCCTTGTTGCTGGACAATTATTTCTCCTGTTATACCTGTCCGTAATCTTCCGTGCACCCATTTACGGAGGCCGGTTACGAAACTGGTACATGATATGACTAGCATTCCTGACTGATAAGCACATAGCATCAGCATGTGTAATTTTTGTGTATGATGTAGAATTCCTTAGCACCGATAGCGAGAAGTCTCAATATCTGAAATGTTCACGATCCCAACATTTCCCCAATATGTGGCATCAGGTTAGCACTTTCAAATGCAATTTAAAATCACCAATCTCAAGAGAGTCCATTCTCTATTTAAATGTCAATGGAACTTATGAGAATGCTAAACTGAGTAAACTCTCTAAATTACTCCTTAAGCTGGGATTGAGTTACGGTAGCTTCATCTTCAAATGATCTGTTCAACCCCCCATAAAAAAGGGTCTTTTAATCTTCGAACATGTTACGTCCACTGTGTAATTTCAAGCATTAGGTGAAAGTCATTCATTCCAAAATTGGCTTTACACTTCCCTCATCAACACACACTTAAAGCTCATATTCTAGGACAATAAATGTCCATTAATTTGGTACCTACGGCAAGCCTATGTTATTTCGAAGTTCTTCATTTTCATTGCATATCACAAAAATCTTCTAGCTACTGGATATCCTCAATTGAAATGTCGGAAAATAGCCTCCTCTCTTTGCCTAGAAAGTCAGTCACGGAGCCGGTCCACTATTTGTGACGTCACGCCCGGGACGAGTATATTCACGTACCGGATGTTCCATAGAAAAACATGGGCAGAGAGATACGAATTTCTGCTATTTAGTTTCAAAGTTTAGTTTCATAACTCTATGTAGAATTCTTCACCTTCCCTAATATTTCATAGTACTAATATCAATTCCCTTTTTCAGAATTATGACATAAACAAGCCAACGATGCGCTATTAGTCGATATTTTCACCATGTGATTTTGTTTGAGTGTGTTGAATTTGGTGAGATTGTTTTCGTGTGCTCGGTAAAGTAGATACGGTCGTTTGGCTTCGTTCGAGTCTTTCTCGCGTTCGGTCTAGCTCGCTTTATACATAAACACTTTCGATTCACGTACGGTACATATTATATAATTATATCAATTATTGATAATGGCTGGAGAGTTTGACCAGAACGATCTTTTTATGGATTTTGAAGAGTTTATGGAGAAAGATGATGAAAGTAATGAAGGAAAAAGGGACGATATTGCAGACGAGGATGATGGAAGTTGGGAGGACGCAAGTACAAGTGGGGGGAGAAGACGATAGAGAAGTCGGAGAGCAAGGAGATGTTGACGTTCCTGCAGCCGGGGCCGGGAGTAGCGGCAGTAGCACGAAGATTTCTGTCTCTTTCGTTCGTTAGCCTCTGATTTGGGTAGGGTCGGCTCCTCTCCTTAGTGACAGAAGCCGACCATAGTGACTGCATTGCAAACTACTGCTCGCGTCCGAGCAGTAAACTTATGCCCAAAATACTACATCTTACCTGATGCATATCCGATGCATTTATTATTTTAAATTAGGCCTAGGCTAAACTACATCGGTTCCACTTACCAGATTGACTGTATGATGCGTTTAAGGGTCTTTTTTTCCGGATTTTCATCGCCGAAATTGAGCTCCATGTTGAAATTCTTGCAGCCGTATTTTAAACTGTTACTGCGCATGGAGGAAGATGACGTCATCCATTGACAGTAACAGTTTAAAATACGGCTGCAAGAATTTCAACACGGAGCTCAATTTCGGCGATGTACGTTCAACAAGCCGCCTAGAGCAGCGGCCTGGTCTTACCTGCCGATTCCGCTCACTTCACGAACGTTCGTGCAAGAGCCGTATCACAGCTTGCGGATGAATATCGTTCATAGACGTCGTCCGCTAAATAGAGGAAGCTTGATCTCGTTCAAGTGTGATATATATATATTTAAAACAAATATTTAACTGGTTCTGTATCCTTTTTTGAGGCAGTCAAACACATCCATGATAACTACAGTCACAGTTCTATGCCTATTCGTTTCAAAACTGCTCCTGTACCTTATCTGATGACAATTAAGATAATGTATATGTACACCCGCCTATTCATACCTGCATATGATTTAACCTTATTTTCCAAGCAGTAAACCCGTCTTAAATCTCTACCAAAAAGGATAATGTGAGGATACAAAAAGAAATCAGCAACTGGAAAACGTTGCTAATAGTTATTCTTCATTCAAATAAAAACAGAAAATCTATCAAATAAACTCGTTAACAAGAAAAATTCTAAGCTCTAACAGGATAGCATTTACGTGGGCATATCATTGGTATTCACTCTCACTCAGCCCATGATCCCGGTCGTGACGTCAAGAATAGAGGACCCGGCAATTCTGTGCATTTCCGGTTTCCGACTTCGAGATTTTGGTGGAGTTTACTCGCATAAATTAACTATTCTGAACTTGTTTTGTCGGTTGAACGCCATTTAGTGTTATTCTGGGGGTTAAAAGCTTTCTATTGATGTGATTATCTCAATATTTGGGATTATCCTAGAATTTCACCTTTAATCAATAACCAATCCTATTCAATCTCTTCCCCTTCTCCAAATACCTCCTCTATATCCCTTTATGAGCTGAAACCTTGAGGGAGACAGAGAATAGACTTGGGTACCTGGAAGCGGAAAATTTTCAGACGCTTGACCCCGTCAGGTTGACCCTTTCCAGGGTCGTGCCCAGGTTAATGACATGATCTCATTCCAGACCAGGCATGATACAATTCTTTCTTCTTTTTTTTGTATAAATCTTGCATTGCTCTAAATTCCCATCAATCCACCATCCCTGTATTTACAATAAACATGGGGTTTCAAATCATGTATATCCTTATTTCAAGGAAAGCTACAGAGGATAAATTTTATCTGTGGCATTTGTCTTTCTTTTCTCCTTCCTTGTTTTCCCCTTCAATTAGGAGTATCAATTAAAGCCTTCCAAACTGTGAGCCTACTTCTAGGCATAAACCATTATCAACACTCTCTTCTTGCATTCATGTGTTGAAGCCAATTCAATAATTTTGCGATGACATGCAGAGCCTACATACATGTACATTCATGTGTTCTGTGATGTAACTTCAGAGATTCCCTGATCTTTACCAACGAATCCAGCTAGGATTATGCACCTCAATCTTCACTCCCTACTGACCAAGAATATGGTATGCCAAGTATGCCCTTTTACCCATTCAGTGCCTACTAGTGCCTTGCTCCACCCAATCCAAACAACTCATATCACAAAAGATTTCTCCCCCTCAATAGAAAGGATACTTTTTTAAAGCCATTTTCCTCCCTTCTGTTGCCATCATTAATCACATCTGGACAATGGAGGGGGTCAATTGAACGAAATCTTTCTTTATTGCTTCCTACCTGAAATCAGAGATTACCAATTTTTTTTTTTTTTGTGAATGGCCTCTGAATTAACCAACAGGGACCCAGCATCTGATCTGATGCCACATGGCATGTGCGACGACGAGAAGGTGACTTTCTCTGTCAGTCCGAACGTTCATGCTAGTTTTCATGCTAGTATTCTGCCGTGCGCCATGTGCTTTTGTTATGGTGCTTCTGTTATGATCCTCTCCACCAGGCCAGACAGGAATGCGTCCCCCATCTAGTGGCACCACCCATATTGCGCACAATCTCATTTACATGTACATGTATATAAACAAATCATTGGTATGGCAAAATATACTTGTCTGTTTTATTAGTTTGTTTTCTTGTGTTGTTTTTTTAAAGGTAAACTGATGTGCATTCTGCACTAATTTGCTATCCAGGAATACACATCCTTCTTCAAATGGAAACTAATAATTTTCTATACAATTATAAAGTGTCTGGTAATTTTGTTGGATGTGTGCAGGAACGAACTCCTGTGTGGATATGAGGTAGTATTTTCTTGAAAATATAGTTGTGGAATGTTTAGAACCTGTTTGGTAGAAGCTACTAGAGCAGAAAGTGTAGGATTAGGCGAGCCAAACAAAAGATTCACGAGATACGCACTTCCTACATTTCATATTGTGTTCGTTTTATTCATAATGGATAATATAAGATATGGTAATTCCTCAAATTCTCAGGGTTTACAGCTTCATTTCTTTAAATAGAATGGGACCAACTACTGGTTCACATGGACATTCCTTTTCATTGTTTAGGTACACAACTGATTTTTCTTGTTCAGGATACTCAATAAAAGGGGGGGAAACATAGGGAAGTAACGGTTGATAAAACCAGAAATAAACAGAAATATGCCCTATTTAGAGACAAGGAATCATGCATCCTACGCACACCTTTATTTCACAATTAAGGAAAAGAACAAAACTTCATTTTATCTTCCTCTCTTTCCCTCCTTTTCATGCAATAGACCAAATCACCAGTTGCAACAAGAATCTAAGACGGTGTTCGTAGAAACAGAACAACAGTGAAAGACGTGGCTGCTATAGAGATCAACAAAAGCGCGGCAACTCCCAGAGAAAGAACCGCCTACTTCACAAATCAATACCAAACAAAGGATTCTTTTCTGTGTAGTTAGTCTACAGGTGTAAACCTCTTTTGATTACCGTAAGTGAGCTGGAAAATGACATTGAAGCATTAATGGAAGCAAGAATAGCCGTAAGGGGTACATTGTTGGGAAAAAACATACATACTGTAGGTACTACATGTAAAGCAGAGTCACATGTAAGTTACATGTACATGTAGCTAGTCTTTACCTCATCCCTTATCACCCTTCCTCAACATTCGGCACAAGAGTCTGTGCTACCAGACTAGCGACAACCCAGTCCATTTAGTAACTGCTTTTCCCCTAATGAATATTCATTACCACCTCAGTTGAAGAAGGAAGTGTCTGTAATTGTATTTGTTCACTGAAAGCAGAATGAAAGTACAGTATTGCTCGAAATAAAGTAGACAGATTACCGCCGGGTCTCGCGGGAATCAACCCAAGACCGAGTCCCGCGGTAATACCGCGGGAACTCTTCCCTGTGCGGTACACAAATCGCGGTAATTACCGCGGGAATGTACCACGGGATTTTCAAGAAAATCTCGTAATGAACCATCACGTACGTCAGTATTCCCTTTGCCATGTATCAAACGGAAAGGATTCGCACGTCGCTTTGCCGTAATTGTTAATCACTTAAACGATGAATGACGCCGGGAGAAATGCTTTCATTTCTTATATTTCTGTCGACGGACAAGGTTGTGATCGCGTCGCGCGAAAACGCGGGCTTATAAAAGCTAGCTTACCAGTGGATGCTCGCCGAGCGGGCGGGTCTCCAATCTGCCTCGCTCAGCTAAGTTACTAATAGGGACTTTTAGATTAGCACGACGAGAACGTGGACTGCGATGTGACGACCTTTTAAGTCCACGTTCTCGTCGTGCAAATCTAAAAGTCCCTAATGTTGGAGAAAGAAGCCAAACCGTCCGTAGGTCACCGTCATAACATGATCTCACTCCTAAATGCGCTATCATTTCATGGTCTCAAACGGCCTTTGCCCTGTCTTGATAATACTGTCCAGGAGTTTGCATTGAGAATCATGTTGCTTGATTTGAATAAAAAATAAAAAATTATTGAAGTTGTAGGCCTACAGATTGCCGATAAGCCAATTATTTAATTTTTCTTTTGTGTGCCAAAGCACAACGACCTCGATTTACTGACATTTTGGTTTCTTAAAGTTTGGGGAATGATGGATGATGATCGAGTTTGACTACTGGTTGACACAAATCATATTTAAAGTAAATGTTTAAGAAAACATATCATTTAGTGTACTTTTTACAGGCGCGGATCCAGGATTTCTTAGACGGGGGGGGGGCACAATTTTTCTCCCGCAAATTTGAAAATCGCGCCGACCGAAAATTCGCTCAGTGGGGGGGGTGGGGATAGTGAGCAGATTTTTTTTTTTTGTACCCGAAAAATTGCGCCGGCGAAAATGCTCAGGGGGTAGTGAGCACTAATTTTTTTTTGGGCCGGGGGCACGTGCCCCCTGTGCCCTCCCCCACTGGATCCGCCATTTTTTTACTAATGAATATTGTAATATACGCCCTAAATGAAGTCACATGAATGATTCACTAAGCCAAAGCAATGAACATAAATGAGCGAGTATCAAGATTCCTCCCCCGATCGGCGGATTTCCGCCGATTTCAAAATTATAAGACAGTTGTTTTTTTTTGTATGTCGCAATGATTATGGACAAATAAAATCAAAATATATATAAATATATTTTTTTAACCCTTACCCTTACACTAACCACGTAAGGAGGCGCTGTCCCCTTAACCCCTGCTATATAGGGGCGTTGCCCCTGGAACTTCATTTAATATTCCTCTTTTGGGAATATCTATGTCTCATATATCGTGTCTGTAATAACTTTTAAAGGAGGCATATTAAGAGACATTTATAGACAAAGATGTTGACGGTGATGACAATCAGGGGCGGATCCAGCCGGCGGCAAGAGAGGGGGCCAAAGAAGGGGCGAAAATTTGAAAATCGCGCCGGTCGTTTTTTCGCTCAGTGGGGGGCGAGCATAATTATTTTTTTTTGGCCCCCGAAAATTTGAAAAAACTCAGTGGGGTTGGGGGGGGGTGAGCACATTTTTGGGGCCCCAATTTTTTTTACTCAACACCCCTTGAGCGCCAGGGGAGGGGGCCCGGGCTAGGTTAGGGTTGATTTTTGTAATATCAGTTTAAAAACAGGTTAAAACACCCCTTTTTTACAAATAAAGAGATGCCCCCTCCTGGCGCTCAAGGGGATGTTGAGTAAAAATATAATGGTAATGATGCATTATGATATGATTATTTTATTGACAAGGAAGATGTTGACATGACCGTGTATTTTTGGTTACCCAATTACCCACCCCTCCCTTCGACCATTTTCACGGGGGGTACTCGTGATTTTTTTACATGTATTTGAACCTACTCGTAAAGGACAATTACCCCTGGGCAACCCCGAAAAATAACCCTAAGGACAACCAACCTCCGAGGACAATTACCCACCAGAAAATTACCCCCAGAAAATCCCCAGGAAAATGCCCCCTTGTTCATGTGTTCTGTCCTTCGTCCCCTGTTCGTTCCCTTTTTGTTCCAGTCAATTAATTTGGTATTACCCGACATTAAATTGTTGGCAAAATTTCACTGAAATTTAATCATGTGAAAGAGGATGTCATTTAAGAAACACTTCTGCAAAGATCCCCTCCCCGAAAAAAGAGTAAATAATGTTTTGGTTTTCTACTCTACGCATAATTTTTTTCTGGGGGAGGGACAAGAGAACCACAGCCCTATGAGTCGTTTTATTCTCAGAAAATGATTTTAAAGAAATTCGCCAGTACTTTTGGCGGAGCGGGATGGGGACACAATACGTTCCCGACCCAACTTTATTTGCCAATTAGAGGACATCGTACGCTTCCGACCCAACTCTAGTTATTCTTTAATTTCCGACAGTAATCACATTTATTTCTCACGATTTTCAAGCGATTTCATGGGCAAAATATAAAAAAGAACTTGTGCAGTATTGTATTAAACTCTTACTAGCATTGGGGATCCAGGGGGCACAACCGGCCCTTGCGTCCCCCTTCCCCCTTTGGACGAAAAGTGCTCACAAAAGCTTTGTTGGGGCTGGCTTTAGTGCCCCCCCCCCCCATTTGGGCAAAACTACAAAAAAAATACTGATCAACCTTTTTTTTAATTATTGGATTAGTGCCCCCCCCCCCACCTGTTGGTAAATCCAGGATACGCCCCTGCTCTATTGTAACTATTTTTCATACAACTCATGATATATATTGTTTATTTGTAAACACTAGCATTGGCGGATCCAGGGGGTGTTAATATGATTACAGTTGACGTTCCCACGATATTGTCGGAAGATTTCAAAAGAAAATAACTAGCGCGTAAATTACAAAGGGCCGGGTGTATCATTTACAAGCTTGTCAATTACAACGCTTGTGGTGCGCGCTGAGCGGGGGACAGAGACTCATAAATGATTGTGGATTTGTAAAGAGTGGACGTTTAAAATGTACGTATTTTTCGTTTATAGTTTATAGTGAGGAATCACGCCATAATGCGTTTAAATAGAATTGCCAACTCATTTTAATGTATAATAATAGGATTAGCAAAATAGATTTGAAATAATTTCCGTCTGAAAAAAAACCTCCGTAGATATAGATCTACATAAACAATAGTTTAAAAAAATGCTTTGACACATTTTAGCGTAATTGACATTGTTATTTACAAAACTGTAGATCTCTAACAGCTTTATTTCTTTAACAAGACTCTAAGTCTAAGCTCCAGTTCGTTCCAGGTGCCAGGTGGCCCTCCGCCGTTTATAACAGTGCTCTTTGGCTTAAGGGGACCTTTAGAATTTGTTCATAAAAAGAGTATTGTTTCTCTAATCTCCCGTTTCCTTCCAGCCGGCCCTCTTCATCGGGCGCTTTGAAATAAGGGGACCTTTAGAATTTGTTCATAAAGGATTTCTTGAAGTCCTGTTTCTCTCAGCTTACCTTATGATGTGTAAGGGGTTTTCTCTATCTTTAACTCTTCAGATGAACTTTATTGTTCACATTCCAATGCAGTTTACATATATACTTTATACGAACCAAGTGAAACAGAAAGCATACATTTAAATGCAATATCAAAATAATGAGTGAAACATGATTATAACATCACTCCTTTTCTAACTTCATCATTACCACAATAATTTCTTTTTAATTTTATTCCTAAACGTTGTAGTTGAATTTATTATACTTACCGCTTTGGATTTGTTTGCACTTCTCCGAATGTTGCCTTTAAGCATGTCAACAACAACAAATCATATTAAATTCAAATTTTATTTAAAAAAACAACCAAGTATATAATTCGTTAAAATAATTGTCCAGAAAAATCGGACCGTGTTATAACCCCCGTGGACGAATACCCAACAAGAGAATTAGCCCCCTGAACCCCTATGACAAATATGCCCCAAGGACCCCCACCCCCCGCCCCTGTTCATTAAAGGAGAAGTCCACCCTGTTGATAATTTGCATTTAATAAAATCAGATTTTTTTTTTAGGGGGAGGGGTAATTGTCATCGGGGGGGAAATGAGGGGTAATTTTCAAGGGGGGTAAATTGTCCTCGGGGGTTATTGTCCCGCTGGTAATTAGCTGGGGGTGATCGTCCTATAACCCCTTTATTCCTACCCAGTCTCCTCTTCTTCGCATGTTTTTCCTCTCCCTATATAGAATCCTTTATTCCTAACCAGTTTCTGATTCTTCCCATCTATTTCCTCTGCCTATTAAATTCCATTTAATTCCTGTCTCTGATATCATTTATTCCGTAATATCTACATGTATTCCGCTTCCCTTTTATCCTTTGATTCTTTGATTGGTCATCTTAAGACATCACGCTCCATGGATGTTTACAAGTCCAGTCAGGCATTGATTGATTAACAAGTGAATGACATGAGGTCACTGTCCTCCACACCGATAGTTTGGGGGTTGACAAGGAAGTGAGGAAAGTGTATCACCACGTGCTTGCCGAGGGGAGAACAAAGATCAAAGATCAATGAGAGAGAGAGAGAGAGAGAGAGAGGGGGGGGTAGGCTCTGGTAAACACCCTTTTCCTATCGAATATTTCGTCTCGCATACATACGATTTATGTGCGGAGGAATGAAATTCATGAACGGTGCATGTCATCATAATAAAACTAAATAGATATGCCAAGTTTGGACATTTTGATTCTATCCGGTTACTGACCTCTACCCAACCCCGTCCTCCTACTTCTCTCTCTCTCTCCCTCTCTCTCTCCCTCCTCCACGTGATTAACATTTCCCAGACATGTTTTGACAGTTCTTATCTAAGATATATGACACGCCCCAGCCAGCTGAAACCAGGGGAAAGGGCTTGTGTAGTCTGCCAATTCAGACTTACTTAGAATTCATCAATAGAGTAAATGACAACTGAAAACAAGCAAGTATTTGCTTTCGAAACATAAGCTGGCAAAACATTATTTTGCCAATGAGAAGAGTTAACTTGTCATCTGAAAATCACCATTTAGAGAAAGATCGAGATCGTACGAATCGTTGTTGTAGTTGTTTTAAAAATGGAAGTCTTGTGTCCGAAACTAGACAACTAAAAAGTTTACCGTCGGGTGGTTTTGGTTC
This sequence comes from Mesocentrotus franciscanus, assembly GCA_037976565.1. NCBI lineage: Eukaryota > Metazoa > Echinodermata > Echinoidea > Camarodonta > Strongylocentrotidae > Mesocentrotus > Mesocentrotus franciscanus. Next base: position 22,337,370 of record CP137674.1, on the reverse strand, counting down.
CATCATGGACTTTTAAAATCTTTCGGATAACTTTCATCTGATTTTCGGATTTAAACATGGATATTCTAAAAGTGGGATCACGTCATAGAATCAGGTAAGTATGTAATAACTGATCAATCTGTAGCTAAAAAATTGCATGCTGCGTGTTTATGCCCAGTAGGGCCGTTTGTATTTTCAAACTCAGAATGAGCATCAGCAGATGGGATGCGCGCGGCGAAGTTGATATAAAGTGCATGCATAGTCGTCAGTTGTGCGTACGTACATATACGTGCTGCCTTTCGCGCTATATAGTCGGAACAACCATCGTATGCAGTGAGTGTGTGCGAACTCGTGGAGTCACGTCAGTCATTCGCCAATTTCCATTCATTACATATAGATCTAGATAGAAAATAGAAGTGCTCATACATCTCACTCACATTAATACACGCATGTTTATTTATGTTTTGTGGATAGACTCAACATATGAGAATCTCGTGTTTTACGAGATTACATTACCTCCAGACTGCGGTACATTACCATTTCACATTACCGCGGCACACCGCGGTAATCGACTGAGTGGTGGTACTCAATAAATTACCGTGGTAATTTGCTCCCGCGCGGTACACGGCGGTACGCTGTCTACTTTATTTCGAGCAATACTGTATCTCACGAGGTACTTTGTGTTTTCTCAACACTGAAACCCACGCAAAATGACAAAGACAGGAATTCTACAACTGAATCATAAATCATTTTCTTTTGGAACTCTTTGTAGAACATTTTTTTCCTCCCAAACAGAGAAATATACATTAAACAAGATTTGCGGAGCCATTTTTCATTGTGTGACTCAACTAACTTTGAACTTGGAAACATTGTTAACATTTCTCCTAAATCTGCGAACTCTTTGTCAATGATCTTTTTGGCGAGAGAAGTGCATCTTCAGCATTTACCAACATAAACTTTTCATTTGAAAAAATTGCAAACACCTTAAAAATAGCCATTCCTTTTCACCACCAAGAGTCAATGGGTATTGTACTCTGAGAATGCAGTCTTTCTACTGCAGATACTGCTGACAACATCAAAATAGAGGATTTGCTAGGTTCGCATGAACCTCTCGAGTAGTAGGTCATGTACAATCCAGAGATAGATTCAAACATCTGAGGCTCGTGACTAAAAAATTCCTAAACTTTTGCAGAGAAAGTCTAAGGAATGTCCCATACATTACCTTTTAAAAAATTTAATTTAAACTCAATAATTATAAGCTCTAGTAGGGCTATCACTATCGGTTTGATGCAGTCGTCAGATATAGCGAAATGGTAGTTTTTTTATTAATGATGTTAGTTTTAAACCGTACGGTTAGGTTTAGTTTTTTAAACATTTTATTTTTCTGTTATATGATTGTCTTTGGTTTTGTTTTGTTTTGAATTTTTGCTTGGTGTTTTTAAATATAAAAACAAATGAATGGGACAAGTAGCTTGCACTTGCCCCACAAACTCTTATGAAAGGGACAAAGAGACAAAGTATCTTACCCCCTCCATTGGAATAGCAGAGGTAGGGGAATCTCCATACGTTGCCCAAGCCAACGGCGTAGGACACGCAGGACAGGATGAAGTCCAGATGGTTGGACCAGTTACCACGTTCCAGGTTCTCATCTTCTTTCTTGGAACTCTTGGAGGTCTTCGAAACATTCGCGAGATGGGAGGTCTGGTGTACATGAAGAGGAAGGGAAAAAAAAAGATTTTCATTTAATTATACATACATCACATAACAATGATCACATGACAATCATCTACATGTACATGTACATGTGTGTGTATCTCGAACCTGTTTCTAACATTAGATTCAGTTTATCCTCTTATCATTATTTGTTGTTTTTGTTTCGGCACTTGTAAACAAGGAAGAAATATTTGCTTTTAAAATTTCCCATTATAAACAGTCAATATCCTGAAATAACTTACATCCTTACAAATGTCATTTGCTATATAAGATTCCTTCTCCTTACTTCCTTATCCTTAAAAAAAAGTAAAAACACTTGTGAACCCAAACTATTTCATGTGTTTGTGTGAAAGAAAAGTATTTCGTCTACATGTATACTTACATCATCCGAGGGAACGTTCCCATTGGAAAGCACTCCGTTCAGAGGCAGAGTAACTTCACCCTGTAGAGATAACAAATAAAACACAGGAATATTTAATGAATGGTATTAAAGGCCCTGCATAAGGATGTAAATGATCATGAGTATAGCTGAAAATAACATCATGTTTCTCTGCCTTCAATTTCCTTGTTATGAGATGAAAGAGCGTTTTACATTTCAGTTTCTCGCTACATGCCAATAGATTTCAGCCCAAGGAAAAGGAACTTTCCTTTCGGGGATCCTGAAAATATTCCCTTCATGAATTGGAGATAACAGGTCCATAATAGTCAAGTGTAGTTTCCTCATATCACCTTTACAACAAAGGGTTATTAAACTTATCTTGCCAAATAAAAAATTAAAGAATTCTACAGGTTTTAGTATCTCAAGCATAGGAACAATTTGTGACAACTGTTATCATCATTGCGCAAAGTTCACCGAGTTGTGGCTTTGTTTATAAACTTCTAAAAATGTTCAAAAATTGGAAAGCCATCCAAGCAAAATAACGAATAAGAAAATACAAGTAGGCTATTATTTGTTAAGAGCTTAATTGTGTGATCAACTCATCATCTCGTGACTGAAAACAAAAACATGAATTGTATGTACATGTAATACTGTAGTGTAATTTACTTTGAAGTAAATTAGATTATAGATCATAATTTTATGCAAGGTTGTACTGGTAAGCCTCCAAAAAGCTATCTTTAATCTGTAGTAGATCATCTAATATGGAGCCTCATAGAGTACAGTAAGCTATTTGGGACATTAGATCGATGACGCAAAAACAAGAAACGAATATCAAGCAGTGGTGTTTTACGCACAAAAGAGGAATCTATTGGCAAGAAAGAAGCTGTACAAGATACCGTCACGAAAGGACATTCATCATAGCATCAAAGTACAGCCTGGCATCAGGCGATCAAAACAAAAACGTTAAAATTGTTGGAAGTGACCCTTGGTCCTGTAACAGCTGGAACCATCACTATTGTGATGAAAACAAGTTCATTACGTTTTAAAACAGGTGGCCTTCATGATTTCACAGCTCCATAAGTATCAAATATATGAACACAGTATACAATGAATATTATTCAAAACAAGTGTTCTAGGAGAAAAGTATTCATGTGTATGCATGCCAATGAATAGACTTTAACCAATGAGATAATTAATGCACAAACTTGAAGCAAATTCATCCTGACATTCAAAACAAATTTCATTTATTAATTGATCATTAAAACATCACCATGATGAGAGTTAATAGAACAAACGAGTATCATATCAGCCTACATTAACTCGATTGACTAACCATGCAATTGAAACAATTACAATAAAACCTTTCAGCATCAGCGCAGATTGTTTACAAGGTGAATGTGATCAAGTAGGAACGCGCCGAACCTCATCACATTGCAATTAAGTTCAGCACTTCGGTATTAACCTTTAATTAGAACAGGAACAGTTGGTCGCCTTCCTCAAGGACATAGAGCCCTCGTATAAGCTAGCCAGACATGTTATGGTTGATAATGAGGCAGTTATATGCAGACATGGATTAATTCGATTAACGAGTCATAATCCAGGTCTGAGGTGATGAGGGGTCTTTTAATCCGGACCTTAAGCATATGAGTAAGTTCAGCATGCTTGTGAATGTTTGTGTAAACATTACATACAGTACGTGTCTAGACACATTACAATCAGAGAGTAAAGGTTTTTTTTTCTTTTTCGTTAACAACAAGAAGCCCCTCCCCAATCCCCGTTATGGAAAAATACCCAATTTTTGTTTATATACAAGGTTCAATAACTTTGATTATTTATCTTTCAAAACCCAAGTAGCTGACCTCAAATCAGTTTGGTCTGGGCACACTACAAAACACCCACAGAGTTGCATAAAGCTTCTGCCACAATTCAATACCCAGCTCACCCACATATTTTCTGTTACGTAAGCTGCCTTTTAATAGCAAAATTAAAAGGTTTCTTAGAATTATGCCATCAGATTTAATCTGCTTTCGAACTGGCTCCAAACTGCATAAAACCGAACTGCAAGGCATATAAAAGACTACCGGGGTATATATAATTATGTGAATTAATTTGAGTTTAACCTTTACATCAACCTTTCCGATACAAAAGGTTATTCAGTTATTTCATCTTACACAATTTAGAGGATCAATCCTTATCTTATGTAATCCCTGTTTTCAAAAGTTCAGAGTTCAGGCTACTACAAAATAAAGAGACTCCTGGAATTGTTTGATGACCATCGTTTTCGTAGCAAGAAATTTCTGACTCTAAGCCACTTGCAAATTTTGAAAGTTTCATGCACCGAACAGTATCTTACAATGTAGTATGAGCCTAAAGTCAGTATTGAGAAGGAAAAAGTAATCAAAGCCGTTATGATCTCAATCAATTCATACCTCTTTTTCTACCTCTTGTACCTCTAGCTCTATCTCATCCTCCTGTTTCAAGTGTGTCCACATAGTCACAAAATATTAATCCAAATTACAAATTGCCACTGGAAATCAAAGTACACAGTTTAGTTTTTGCCCCTAAAACAAGGAGTGTGAAAGCGCCCCTGTCGGCAGGAAATAACGAAATGGTATCCTCTGAAACTTGATCAAGTCGATCGTAAAAAAAGTGCAGCAGTTCTTGCAAGTGCTTCCACTCCTACTTTAGGATCATTCACAGGCTGCCGAGCCAATCTGAACTTCAAAAAAGTCATCTACCCTAGGAAAGCTTCAAGTGAACCAATCGGATTCCTTGGTTTAATTTGTACATCCTTTGAACAGCTCAGAGAAGCATGTGCCACTTCGGCTACGGGATCCGGCCGGGAATAATTTCCTGTCCCCAGGATGATATATCCTTAACAGGTTGCAGCTCAAAATTCTAACCTTATGAATTGCCTAAATGTGACCCTACTATGAAAGGCAGAAGTATTGCCTCTGACAGGTTCACCTCGCAAGAATCTGGTATGTTCTTACCGTGCCCTGTACCTGACTAGAAAGAGTACATTCCTTCTATATTTGTTGTCACCTGTGTACAGGTTTCACATGTCATATTCCTTGCATGAAGTTTAACCCTAAATTGATACCCACAACAACTGTCATTTCACACGCAACATTAATCCATTCATTCATTGATCAGAATCATACGCGTTTGGAGGCTATATATTTGTTTTAACTTGAAGCAAATTAATGGGCCAACTTGCCATCACCTCAAAAACTCATGCTCATTTTGTAAAAGGATTGTCTAACTTTTCTAAACTTGGCAACAAACTTGCATGCATACATGCAATAATTATAATGATTGACAAGAGGATTTCATTCTGGACAAGTTGTGCTTCTTGCTATACATGTACAAGACAAAAAGGATTCATTAATTTTCATTTTTTAAATGGTCAGCTCTTGATGCCATTATTCCTTTCCTCCCTCAAAAGTCAAGTTCATTATGACCCCCCAAAATGTCAATATACATTTGGATTCAAGGAATTACCTATTCATGGGCTGATCTACTATTGGTTATTTAACTTTACTTTGGTCTGCAAATTTACCTAACAATCCACTGGACTTATGAAAGACGTCTTTCGTTATCTTTTACCTGGCCTCTATCAAGTACCTGTGACCAAGTGCACAATGATAGAATCAACCAGAAAGAGGGTGGGGATTTTTGTGAGGGAAAAGTGGGTAAACATTACAACCTCGTAGTAATTTTTTAAGCCCAGTCACGATTGTCAACACAGCATCTAGCCCTACAATTGGAAGCTTCCTTCATTCACTGAAAAAAAGATAGACCTGTACATGCCATCTATTATGTCGCCGTAAATCCCAGTGGATTAAACCTCTCCAGTGGGTGCCCTCCTCTTGAACCCGCCCTGGAAAACTACTAGACTCAACATCCTCTTGCCACAAGATTCTGTGTCTTCCTACATGTATCGTCTGCCCTTAACCCCCTCTACTTTAATCTACATCCTCCATCACATTTTCATACCATTTTCTCCTGCCTTAATAATTCCAAATCCCCCTCCCCCAATCTTTTGCATTCTCAAGTCTTTATTTATCAATCTCTTCCCTCCATGTTACTTCCCCGCATCCCTGATTCGTCTCCTTCCCCCTTCTCTCTAATTTGATCACCATCAATTCATTTGATAATACACCAGCTATCTGCCTCCTCCTCTTCCCCTTCCTTCGGAGACTAGACGAGACATGGGCTGACTCATATATGCAAATCAACAGAGGAAATTTGCATTGAGCATGGCTTGACTGCCTGTGCCTAACCGTGTACATATGAATAATTGAACATCCCTATTACTTCTGCTTGAAACATGACTTTAAAAAAAGGAAACATAGATGGATGTGTCCATTTTTTATCCATTTAGGAATTGTGGAAGAGTAACTTCGTCTTCATGCCATGGACTTTCATTTATCATATACAATCACCACGTAGCACATAACAGATGTAAGCTCCTTAACCACTTGGTCAACTCAAAACATGATTAACTAAGATCTGTACTGGTATGTATAAATTGCAGAAATAAACAACTGCATTTTGAACGATCCTTCCCCATTTGCCTGTATTCTGCCACCTCTTTTTTTGGCCTGCATATTGGGGAATTTGGGGATGTATTCCTGCCACACCCTTCAGTCCATTCACACCACATAACCTTCCATATTTGGCACACTACAGTGTATGCTTACTACTCAAAACACAGACACACACACACACAATAAACCCTAATGCTAGTGTATGGGGGTGGTGTATGGAAAAATGCGCCAAACTACAACTCCAAGCAGAGTAGTCTGCTATTTTAGTCTCTTTACGCTGAAAGGGAAAAATCTCCTCGTTTGACAACAAAGATTCTTGTGCAGTTTGCTTTCCTTTTCAGACCATGCATTTGAATGTAAATTTGGAAAAGCCACAGGTTTTTTTACAATAGCATTGGAATTCCTCAAGTTTGGTTTCACTTTTGCACTCAAAGGCAGGATTGTTAATGTGGACATCCCTATAATACAGTGTGAAGACGTGTGGATGTCGCAGTACTTGTACCAAATAAAAAGGCCGCCTATAAAACATAACAAATCTGGCTCACTGCCAAAACGCCAGAGCATCTCCACTGAGTCCACTCTTCTCTAAAGCACCAAACCATAGCTTCTTTTGTGCTCCGTAAATTATGGTATGCTGGGTAGATGAGAGTTGCTCAAGCAACAATAAAAACATGGGCCTACCATGCGACTAGATGCTGTGTTGTGAATCTTAACCCCCCTACTGTTTACAAACAGGATTGGGGGGGGGGTTCTGTACAATGTGTCCTGGAAGACATGTCTGTTTTTCCCTGAACTTCATTCAGAAATGAACAAATTTCTTGATAAGACCATTTAATGTTAGTGATATAACAGAAGAAGGCAAAAAAAAAAATTGTTTATAGTCATATAAAGAGATTTTCATTCTGGATGAAATAAATGGATGAAATAAACAATGTCATGTCGTACGGGACACATTCCATGATTCCATGATAAAATAGCTCACATGTAGAAAGAAAATAAATAGCTCTAGACTGAAAATGGAGTATACAAAATGCAAAATTACTTAAATAGATGTAGCTTTAGAAATGATGAACTATGAATTACAGGCAAAAAAAAAATGAAATCAATTAATCAACCCTACCTTCTCTGATCTGAGATTAAGCTTTAGCATCTCTCTATCTGCAATCTCTACTTTTCAAATCTCCAAAACAAAATAATCAAATCTTGTTTCACAAACGTTTCACCAAGCAATAAAAGCAGGAATGAAAAAATGGCTTGTGCAGCTAGAGCGTCACGACTTCAGGACGACTCGATTTCTGATCGGCAATGCCGGCTTTTTCTGATAAGGGTGCACTGCAAGGACTGCTCAACGGCAATGGTTTGTCCTCCATACACTAAAATATTAAATGTAGAGGAGGGAGTAAAGCCATAAGCGGAAAAGGGTTCTGTCTCCAACTAAAGACTGTGTGACTCAGTTTCATATTTCGGCATTAATGTTCATCCGCTGATGACAGACGCGAGTTTAAAAGATGGACTCTTGGAGGTTTAGCTCAATGGGAGGTGTGACGATATCCTACACGCTGATTGGCTGCCAAAATAAAAACAAGTTGTCTGGTACTCCCTGAACATGAACAAAAGAGAAAAGCAAAAGGGCACCCTGCCAAGTCTGCTATACTGTTTATCTTCATGTACTGTACAAAGCAGCTTTGCTAAAGCGATCAATAGTGCAGAATATGAAACAAAACAAACCTAGTTGCCCGCCATATGCAGTCTATCGATACACACGCATTCCCTAGGCTTACAATCAATATCCTTCCAAAGACATTATGTACAGGTACATGTACACAGGCATCCCTATCCTCTAACGCACTCTATTTCAACCTGCGTCAGTCAAAGACATTTGTTTACATCCTCGGAGTGTGACGACTGCGCTCTGCTAATGAAAAATGCATGCTTCTCGCCGTGATGTGGCAACGATGTGCACTGAGATGGGCGTGCGTGGTAAAAAAAAAACAATAACAGACGTCTGCTTATTGGTCGTAGCACGTTACTTGCACATTGAAATGCTATCACTGTTGAATTGCTAAACACCCTTGTTCAAATGAAACAAACTCTTGTTTCAGAGTGAAAACCTTGATCTATGAATATTCATAAAACTGAGTTTCATCAAATCCACTTCCATGCTATAAAGTATAAACATATTTCCCATCTAAATCCAATGTTTACGGATGGTGTCTAAAACCTTTCCCAAATCCTTTTTGTATCTTTTATTTAAGAAAAAGAGAAATCGGAGGGGATGTAAACAAACGGATTTCTTTTTTAGATCTATGCTAATTTGGGTAAGCCAAGGGTGTATAAGCCAGCAATTAATTACATTCTTTTTGCCGCAATGCCTACACTCTCGGCAGGTGCAAGGGAAATGACACCATCGGTCTGTCAAGGACCCATCGTTGGTAAATCCAGCAAAATTAGCTTGCGGTTTCCATACAAGCAAGAAAGGGAGGGGGGTACCTGGAGAACGTCTAGTTAGTCATAGGAAGGAAGAAAACCCCAAGGCTGGTTAACTTTAATGGCCAAAAGGTTTAGAATGTCTTCTAGACAGCAAATATGTATCTTAAAGATCCCTTTCTTGATAACAAATTTGTAGAGAAAAGGAGATCTGAATTGTGTTGTGTCATCTTGGATATCAAAGAGGACAACTGTGAAACAGAAAGAAAGAAAATAATGGAGCTCCAGACTTTGATTTTCTTTTTAAGAGGCTTTTTACAATTTCTGTTATAAAACCTAAAATGATCCAAAAGTTAAGTACATACTTCTAAAATATTTCCTTTTCCCCCTAACTAGAGAGACAAACGTGAACAGGAGCCTTTTAGTACAGGGAAAAGATCACCAAAAAAATGATGTCTAGAAAGATTTATCCTCATATACTGTCTAATCTGTCACCATGATAGTGGAGACTGGTAGATCAAGACTAATCTCCTTTCCTCTTCTCTCTACAACTCTTTACTAAACCAGGAAATGCTGCCTTTGTGGTTTCCAAGAAATGTGTTATCAGAACTGCACACTATCTCTTTCCCCCTTCAATTAATATCAGCACATCCTTGTGTACTGTAGTTGTAGGAAGTCAAAATTGGTTACATTACAAAATGCGGATATATATATCGATATTATACCCACACAACAAGATAAATCTATTCCTTCCTTCTACTCAATAATGTCAATAAAACATGTAGGCTTATAAAACTTGCTGATATTCATATCCCTCATTTCACGAGTCGTGCTTTACAATACATTTCTGCCAAGGAACTACTAATCCCCTCCAAAAGAGGAGGGAGGGAGGGGTTGCTGGAGGGAGGGGGTTGCTGAAGTATCAATAGAGGCATCTTTTTGGTGGGTGAACGTCCCATACTTTGTTTGAAGAGAGCATAAGAGACACTAGGAATAAGAATCCAAGGATTATCAAACAAAGGAGGCTTGTTAGGAAGAACTAAGAGAGGAATGCATCTCAGAGCTTCACATCAGGGCTCAACACAAAGCCTATACATTTGGACCCCTTTTTCATCTGCGTCACAAAATCAATACGCTGAACTTTCTTTCTCTTGCCTTTTGTTGCGTTGGGTGTCCATGCGGGGTTAATCTATGCTTAAATTGGGAGGTAAGGCTTCTGCAGAACTGATCAGATTTGCCCTCTCAGCAAAGTGAAAATGGAGAGATCTATGGGTTCCAAAATTTGTGCCAACATGTGCAATGTTGAAGTTCCCACAATGTTAGAATGAAATAGAATGGCATCCCAATATAGAACATTGTATCGTCTGCAAGTTTGCATCACTTTACATAATTTACATCAGAATCAAGTTCAATCAACACATCCTTCATGCCTTTTGACAAGGAATTCTTAAATTTCAAAGATTTCATCCGTTTTCCCCTTCCAAATATCCTGGCAAAACTGAGGTAGTACGCTACATTTCCACCAATTTCTCAAACAGCGCAGTGCATATTTCTCCAAGGGCCAAACTTTTTCACAACCTACCTTATTGGTAAAATCATGATTTATAGAAAATTATGACAATACAGGTAAGTCAAGGTAGGCCTAATCTCAACAGAGAGGTAGGCATAACTAGACTGTGAGCATGCTCTTGATCATGAATTTTCCAATTTATCAACGAGATGGCCTTACCTAACTAAGCACAGGATCAGAATGAGAAGGGAAAAAGAAGATTAATGCACAAAGAGACAATCTTAATCTCCTCAAAGTTGACCTGCTGTACTGATGTTTAGGTGTCATTAATCAGTCTACTAAAACCTCTAGATCTCATTATCTCTCATTATCTCTGAGCAGGCAAACAGTTATATACTAATTAGCTCTTTGGAGATCACAAGCTAGCAAACAAGATCAGAGAAAGATAGCACAAATGAGCCAGACAGACCATGAATGAAATTAGATTATTTGTTTACAGAAGAATAGATTACATTGAATTACCTTTTTCTTCTAAATTGAGTATTTTACCTTTCACACCTTACTATTTCTGGTTAAATCGTAGTGAGTTTACCATAAGCTGGATCTTTGAATAATATGATCAACTGTATTCTAGGCTTCTCAGATGCAATGTTGTACATGTTAGTTCCTTTGTATGATCATGTAAAGAGTTGAAAGGTTTTCAATAAACTAAATTTCCTTTTGCCCGTGTAGAACAGGAAGCAGAGCTAAGGTTCAATGAGAAAAAGGGGGCAGAGGAGAAATAGTATTGGAGCAAAGGTTACAAGCATGCACACAATCACAATCATTTTCTAAACATTGCAGACAAGCCCAGCCCTTTTTCAAGGAGGCATGCAGTATACTTCATATGTCTGGCTCATTAACATGTTCAGCACTTGGCCAATATGAATGGGATGGGCTCTCACTTCCATTTATGGTCAATCCGTATGGCACGCACTATCCACTAGTCTTCACAATACAGGCTCCACATCAGGCTTTCAGTTAGCCTTTTCTTTCATGTACTGGCATCAAATAATCCCTGCCCTTGGAAGATTTACATTTCCTCCCCTTGTCTTTTAGCTTTATAGGTGCATATGAGATACCTTTTTAAAAAGATTCATGTTGTTTCCTTTGGTAATGTAATTTTTAAAATAGGTGATCTACTAGTCTAGTACTTCTCGTATAAACATACTCCAGGAGAGATCAACCAATTCTACCATGCACAGGAAGATGAAGTAGACTAGATGAATCTATACAATAATTGGAGTAAAACAATTCTGTTCCAAAAAGTCTAGAGTAGACCTAGATCTAGTCTACTTAAATTTAAGTAATGCAATGGAGCAGAAATAAGACATTTTCAAGTTTCGCAAACCTATATTAAAGTGACAAGGCAACCGGTCACAGGCTAACTCAGTTTTCATTCATCCCCTCTCCCATAAATCTTGGCAGGGCTAGGGATGGATTTGAAAGGGAGAATGGAAATTTGATCCTTCTGACCGAACTGTGGCACAGGAGTGCCTTCTACATGACCTCCTTCGGAAAACATATTTTAGAAAAAAAATCTAGATCTAGAGATCTAGACTCTAGATCTAGTCTAGAAATCTACATGTCATGACAAAATGATGAAAATCCAAGTCTTTCAGGTTAGGACCAACATACCCAATCTCGTCATGATTCTGATTTGTTCAATCGAGACAAAAGATCTAGAGTAGCCAAGTCTAGATTATTTACTAGAGTTATACTAAGGCCCTAATAATATAACTACCGGTATACTCTTCTAAGTTATAATCTAGAAAGACTCTTTTATTTTATTTATTTAATAATATCCCTAGACCTATCACTTTGGACATTTCAAAATGTTAAATGATTGCAATGTCCTTCTTCGCAAGAAATTTGTCAACTCATGAAATTACCAAACACTACAAATGTACAATGATAATTGATACACAGAAAATGAAAGAGCAAGTTTGAAATTGAATTGAATGAAGCTGAAACAGTGAAAGCAAATCCCTGGCATTGGCATTGCCACAACTTGGTTCAATGCAAAGATCAGACATTAAATCCATTAACAACAATGAACAAAAGACCATTGAAATAGAGAAGAACATTTTAACTGTGCTCCGTGAAAATTCAAAGAAAAGAGCACATGCTAACAAATTGTTAGGCCAAGCAAGTGCTGGGGATCTTCCCGCGCGATGGTGCGTAATCATGCATGCGGTATAGGCTGCGATACCTCTACCAACCACGCTTCAGAGAATCCCGCCTCATGGAAAACCGGCTAACAATGCAAAGAGCACGATTTCTAGTTACATAAAAGAATCCCGCATGGTCTGCGATTCTTCGCCATATGCTATATGATGCAGTAATAACTGAAATAGACGAAATTACAACTAAGAGACAGTTTGCCTAATGAAAATACTTAAGATAATGCCAAATCAGTATTTAATGTGAACATTAAGTTGAGGCAAATAATTCTATGAGAGGATTTCCATCACAACAACAACAAATAACATCTACACCGTCACCGGCAGCATGCTCGGTTCAGCTTGTGCAGACGTGGCATGGTCGTCTTTCATCTTTTTTACTAAAAAAAATTGGTATTTATAAATCGTGAAAAGATATATCATATTTATAATAGTACTTACAGCTTCCACCGCTTTTGATGACTGTAACGAAGTCATGATTTCTCTTGAACCGATGACTCCTGAATGTTCTTCCAATATAGGATTGTGTGATAAATTTTTCCACCTTCACTCAAAGGCGTCGCTAAGATAGATGAAGTCTGTATTTTCTTTTTTGCATGGAAAACACCGGTACAAACGAGAGCGCATGTGCACAATATAGTGTAGTAGTAGTTTATGAATATGTATGACTTTCATTCATGGCAGTTCTATGAGAGAATGGGGTGTTCACAATATATTGCTCTGCTTCTTTATAATAAAACATGACTTTATTGAAAAACAGTAGAAATCTTATAATATTAACGTATTTTTTAGATAATTTTTTTATAAAACTGCTTTGAAAAGTCAAGTTTTGAAAAACATTGTAACTATAATTCGTTTACAAAACCCCTATTTATGAATGGACAGGTCATATTAAAAAAGGTCAAACAGCGGTCAGTCTATCTCAGAAAGATACTTGTATGCTGCATGTATTCTAATTTTTAGAGTGAAGATTTTCTTCTAATTTGAACTTCAAAATACTTCGAAACAATTAAATTAAAGCAAGAAAAATCACATGTGTTTTGGTAAGAACAGAACTAGATATAGGATACTTGTATAAAACCCTATAAAATATTCAGTTCGCCACCCCTGTCAAAAATGGTTTGAACCAAAACATAAACATACGCCAGGCATGTACGTGTTATGGGAGAACAGGCGGGAAAACGTGCTTTCGGTTTGTATACAAACACACGACGATCTGAACTATCTGCCTTCACTTCCGTTCTATGTGTTTCTTCCGATAAATTACGTAGACCGACTTGTCCGAAATGGATATGAGTGACTGTTCAGTGATCAAAGAGATTCACATTCATAACTTAAAAATTAATTATTAACTCATACACATCTTGGCCTAGCCTACGGCAGACTGTGAACAAGCTGCTAGCTCAATGCGTATATTGCTAATATTATTTTGAGGAGGGGCATTAAAGTAACAACATAAAAAACTGTTGAAAGTTCTTTAGATAAAATACCATATAAAGAAGGGGAAAAAATTGGGACTATCAGAGAAGCTTGAGGGAGGCTATGTCATAACAAAAATATGATCCATATAAGAAAATAAACTAGTTAGCTCATCCTCGTATCAATTTGAAGTTAGACGTTACTTTTTGTGTATCACTATTTACCGGGTGTTGGGAGCACATAACCAAAATCGTGAATAAGTTATCGAGTTGGCTCACGGGGGTGGGGGGTATGACAAGCTAACAACTAAATATAAAAGTATGCAGTAGAAGTTTATTCTGCCGAGCAGAGGGGAGGTCACCGTCTGTGCCCCCCACCCCCGTGCCGCCTGAAGTTATGGCGGTGGTAACATTTGGCATTGTGTTGCCTGTAGCTCACGGTGATGCATGAGTGAAGGAAGCAAGGTAACCGAATAGAAGGAGGTACATGTTAGACTGAAGTCCCCCCCCCAAAAAAAATGATAATAATTATAATAATAATAATAATAATTATAATAATAATAATAATAATTATAATAATAATAATAATAATAATAATAATAATAATAATAATAATAATGGATAATAATAATAATAATAATAATAATAATAATAATAATAATAATGGATGATAATAATAATAATAAATGAAAATAAATAGATAGTTAAAAAAATGAATAAATAAACAAATAAAAATAGACTCTCTGCAACATTAACTCCCTTTACTCTCGTTACCTTATATTGTAATATTGTATTATTTTTGTCTTTTATTGGGAACATGTGCCTCACGTCCCCTAAAAAAATGAAAAGGGGAGGTCATTAAAGATTGAATGTCTCTTCAACTGCAATATTACCGATATTTATAGGCCTACTAATTGGATAGCACATGAAAAGTATTTTTGTTTAATGTCCAAGGGCCTATAAATTAATATTCTATCCTGAAATGGCTTGACAAATTGATAAATTAGTTAGACTACGTGAAGTTAGATTCTTTGTTTTGTTATGTTTTTTCAATGTATGAAACAAATCCGTTGTATAGTTTTGTTGTTGTTTGTTATGTGACATGTCCATATTGTGTCAAATTCATGTAGACATGATCATTATAACCACTCAAAAGTTTAGAAACTAATTTTGATTGCACCGACAATATTTTAAACATTTCCCAATGGATCTTGCTTCAGTGCGCCCCCACCTCAATTAAAATTATGAAAAAGTGCTCATGGAAATTGCTCAATTTATCATGACCCCTGCATGCCCAATAATCTTCCATATGGATCCTACAAAACAAATAAATGGCATTCTCAAAGTGTTTATACTCAGCCTTAAGCACAAAACAATCGATAGGAGGACAAACATTTATTGATCGTATATACCGACAATTTTTTTTTCGCGCTTTATTTTCTTCTACGACTCTCACTCAGATCAATGAAAAACACAGAATTCGCGCAATAGGGAGTTTGTTTTGGACGAAGTGTTTTAAGTAAATATACAAGAAATTTAGTACGCCTTTTTATGGTTAAGTGACAATGTATAGATCTATTAATTTCCTATTTTCATTTTGATTTTCACACTAGAATTAATCTACAATTTCAATACTTTGTAAGCATGCATGCTCAGTTTTATTTTGACTTCCAAAAGGACCTGCCCCATAATTTCTTCTTGACACAGAATAAGATGAAAATTTACCTTTTTTTAAAGGAAATCAGAAAAATATGGATTGTTATTATGAAGATCTCTGTTTTTGAATGAAGGCAGGTTCTTAGATCTGTCATATTAAGTAGGCTATTAAGTTCCAGAATTACAAATTTACATTTTTTAATCATAATTTCATTTTCAAGAATCTAGTATACCTCGCTATAATGAAGGTATTTTGTTTGTCAAAATGGTTGAATTTCAGAAACATCAAAAATATCTCATTAGGTGTCTGAATGTTTTCTTCCTCTTCTTTATTTCGGCTTTACAGTTCTTGAGAAAGAATGCCCTATTGTATATCACACCCAGTCCTTACAATTCTTGTCTCCGCGATATTTTGCAGTTTTCTGAATTGTTTTATTCATCAATATTAATTTCAATAATCTTCAGTGTTTCTATATCATGAAATGAATGTGTATTTTTTTCTATTTTTTCTTTTTATACGTTGTTGTTCTTGTTTTGTTTTGTTTTGTTTCGTAATGTAATGTTTTGTTTTGTTTCGTAATGTAATGTAATGTTTTGTTTAGTTTTCTTTTGGTTTGGTTTAGTTTGGTTTGATTTGTTTTGTTTTGTTGTTAAAGACACATTTTATCATGTATCTTTTATAAAAACGTTTTGAATAAAATTTTGAACTTTGTTTTGCCTTTTTGCAGGATTCGATCAGTTTGAGCATGCTCCTCTTTGTGTCAATTTAAGTTTTAGGAATCGTAATACAATATTTTGTTAGCGGGGGTAAGTTTCTATTCAGCTGCTTGGCACGACAGTCATGTGGGCAGTCGCCCCTATAATTTCGAAATTGAGTGCTTTTGCGCTGGTTTGCCCCCTCTCCCCTCCCAGCTCCGCCCTGAGTCATCCACCCCCAATGCATGGATCGACGCCGCTCTGCCACATATGAATTAACATTATATTAGTGATTTAGCAATTTATGCACTGGCCCTTTAACCTCTCGAGTCATTCTTAATCTCTTTTATGACACTTTTATAGCCTAAACTATGCGAAATATGTGACTCGTCACCTTTAAAGAAAGTACATCCTTCCTTTATCGGGCCTCGCACGAATGCATATCGCTATACATCGTGAATTATAACGGTTCCCCGTTATGCCGCGTGCTAAGGCGATTGCCATTACATAACCATTAGCAGACAATACTTTTATTTCTATTGATTACTTTGACCATGTTCTGTCTGGATGGAGAAATAATGAGGCGCCATTTATATGCGAGGAGATGCATACCAGTAATAGCCTATAATAGATACCCAGGCACGTTTTCTTCCTGACTTACGGGTTACTACTAGGCTTGGCCATCATGCTCAGTGTTTTTTTTTACACTATTATTGTGTTCAGTGATGCGATTGACAAGATATTTCTACCGAATTCCTTTATCTATTTTTAAAAAGAATTATCTACTTTACTCTTTAGGGAACAACCCATGCTTTTTCTGAATTTTCGGGTCCCCTCGGCTCTTTAAACTTTCCACTTTGCTTTTGCTTCGGCGTTTGCTTCTCGTACTCGTAGATAATTATGTTGAGCTAATTATTATATGCCTCCGAAAATTATATGGAAAATACCATCATTATTATCATTATTATCATTATTATTATTATAATTATTGCTGTTGTTGTTTTGGTTGTTATCATTAATATTATTGTTATTATTATTATTATTATTATTATTGTTATTATTATTATTATCGTTATCATTATTATTGTTGTTGTTGTTATTATTATTGTTATAAATATCATCAATATTATCATTATTATTATTATCATCATCATCATCATCATCATCAGTATAGAAGTACGTGTAGTAGTATGATCCTTCATGTTGTTGTTGTTATTATTATTATTTTGGTTGTCAGATAAAATGCGGGCATTATGCCCAGACCTACAGACAAATCCCAGGATCCACCATGGACATTGATTGCATTCAAACCTGCATGAGATTTCCAAAAATATCGTCATGTTTCTCGCCTTGATACCCATTCGGCCCAATACCCATCCACCTCTCTCTCTCTCTCTCTCTCTCTCTCTCTCTCTCTCTCCCTCTCTCTGTCTGAGACACCGACGATGTGACATCTTGTTACAGTATGCGAAGCATACATGGAATGACGTCATAGGCTTATACGGGCACGTCACAACTCTTTCTCTCGAGTATCTGAGGCTGCATGGCTCGAGTGCGTGTCCTCTTTATCATCCTGAAAAGAGCGCACCCTGCACATCTTGAATGATTATCTCCATCTCGTGTCTATACAGTGCTCAAGGACCTACCCTATTTGAATTCATTTATAATACATTATTATAGAAACCCTAATTGCATTTTCGAAAAGGGAAAATGTTATTATTAATAATTGTCGTCGGTGTCTTACCCATTTAAAAGAGTTTGATCTGATACGTTTTCATTTGGTATCTAAAATTTAAAACGGTGCATATTGTTCCTGGCTTCCTGCATGATCTGCATCAGTGCATGTTTTGATAGCCCTCTTTTTTTTTTACATGCTTTATGATACTTTATCTGAATAAAAACACGACCCACAAAAATGTGGGTGGTAATACCTTCTCTCTTTTTTCCTTCTTCTTCTTCTTCTTCCTCCTCTCCTTCTTCCTCTTCTTCTTCTCCTTCTTCTTCCTCTTCTTCTTCTTCTTCTTCTCCTCCTTCTTTTTCTTCCTCTTCTTCTCGTTTTTATGTTTCCTCTTCTTCTTCTCCCTCTTCTTCTACTTCTTCTTCTTCTTCTTCTTCTTCTTCTTCTTCTTCTTCTTCTTCTTCTTCTTCTTCTTCCTCTTCCTCTTCTTCTTTTTCTTCGTCTTAAAAGTGTGATAATCTTAAGTTGAAAGGGAAAGGAATTATCCCCCAAAAGGATTATGAAGTCGCGCAGATTACATGGGCGTATAGACGATGTTAGGAAATTGATGTGAAATACCTCGAGTTAAGAGGATTGTGGAGTTATACATTTCAAGTTGTTCTTTCTATTATTATTATGGCAATCGTAATCATGACGCTGTTGTTTTGTTTTTTGTGTGTGTGTCCAGGCTTTCTTGTTTTGTTGTTGTTGTTGTTGTTGTTATTGTTGTTGTTGATGGCGTTGTTGTTTTGTTGTTAGTGGTGGTGCTGTTGATTGTGGTAAGTGTCTATTCATTTCATATTTATTTCAACGGGGTAGTCTCATTTCAAGTCCATTTCCGGACCTGCTTTCCAGATAGCCCTGCAAATAAAAACTACAAAACACGAGTCCATGAAGAAGAAAAAATCTATATATATTATATACATAAGCCTATAATTTATATGACATTCAGTTAATTTTTCAGTAAACCAGTTCAAATTTTGGCTGTTATCATTACCATATTGGCAACATAATATAGAGCCTTTAACTTAGCACACCATGTCTAACACCATGAGAGTCAAAGGCTTTGCGGATTGAAGATAGACCGCATGCTTAGCATGTCCATTGCCATTATATACCACCTAATTTCATCTATCCACCCAAGCAGCTACCTTCTTTATCCTCTCTATCTCCTACTGTGCCAATCATTGGTGTCATCGTCATCACCTTCTTCCACCGCCGTCATCCCGTGAAGACCCCCATTTCTATGTGTGTGTATTGGGTTTTTACAGACGTGTATCAATCAGATATGATTATTTACGTCTGGGGACCGACCTTTAACGTCACCATCCGAAAGACGTCACCATTCTCCATACACCATAATTATATACACTACCCACCACCCCACATCCCCATCCCCCCTTTTATATACCGTTTTTGTCGTTACGTATGATACTGTATTGTTTCCAATACCTTTATGGGCTGCAACCATTTCGACGACCTGATGATAATAACTTGGCTGCGATCAAACAAAAAAAATTAAAGAAAACAATTATTTCAAAATGTTATAAAGGACAAATTTAGATTCAAAATTTCACAAAGGAAAATGTAAATTCAGCGTTATACTTTAGTCCTAATTTTCATGATACTTGGTGTTTCACAGAATAACTAAATTGGTACCTTGCAATGGACTTGCCCTGATGTGCCATTTCGTTTCTTTTTATTTCATACACTTATTGAACTTTTCAATGGAACCAAAGACATGATATAGACAAGTCATTATAAACTTCATTACTAAACAGAAGTAGATTGTTGCCTGTGGTATATGCAGATTTTTATTTATTTTGTTACATTATTTTGTATTTTTTTAAATCCTATTTCTGTTTAATTTCATCATATAATATATATATATATATATATATATATATATATATATATTATTATATATATCAACAGGTCGTTGATCTCCTTTGCCAAACGTGTCGATGACCTTTATCTGACCTAACGTGACCTCTGATTATGTAATACAATTTTTGTAGTAATAGAATGAATGAATATTGATTGAATGTTTCCAGGCACCATTAACTCCGCGCAGTAACCTTCATTGTTGCAAACACCTGCCAATAATGTGTACAATAGACTGGTTTAACTACATCATACATGGCTATTCAATTTGTTTTTGCTTTCTTGCTATATACACACACAAAAATGATTCTTTACGATCAGGCTAGACCTGCATAGTAATATAAATTACAAGATGTATTATTATTTTAGTCAGTCACTGACCTGCTGAAAAGGGGATGGGAAGCTAAGAAACATTCATGACTTTGGATATATTTGCTATGTTGGTACAAAATTAATGTAATTATTGATGAACAAGATGATGTGGATGAGAATGGATTAATATACGTGCAAAGTATAACAAAACTTGGCATGGGCAATGTCTTTTTATCAGGGTGTATTATGTTCCCTGTGAAATTATTCTCCGTGTGCATGCCGACAGTTCAGAACGGGTGCAGATTTAAAGGGTTTAATATTATATCGACTTTGTGCGACTTATTCATTTGCTTCTGTAATCTTTATTTGTGTTTTATCGAAACGCGATGTATCCAGACATCGTTGTGTGTATGGAATGCCTGAAGTTTGAATCGTAAAGAATAAAATTAATGTTGGCATTTGCAAACAATCGCTGTATCTCTTTTTCAGGTCATAACAGGGTCATAGTTTCAGATCATGATGAACTTGAAAATTCAAATCTGTGCCTTCTGCTCTGTATAGTCAATAAACGTGTCCCGGCAAAAGGTTCATAATACTTGTGCTTGGGGGAATAATAGACGAGCATGATTAACAGAGCTTGATTACCTGTAAACATTTAACCATTTATTATGACAACAATAGATGCACGGTTGAAGCATGGAGCTAGCTCCATGGTTGAAGTGAAAACGATCAAAGCGCGTGGCGCTCCAAAGCACACAGATCCGCGTTATCCGCACTCTGAAATGTCCTTGTTTTATGAGGTGAAATGCAATGCATTTGAACAAAGGTCAACGCCGAAGGGGATGATTTTAAAAGCAAAGAAGAGATCAAACCAAGGTCAAAGAAATGAATGAAAATTTTGTTATCAGGTGGCGTATCCAGCATAAAGTGGGCCCGTCCGCTCCCCCTCATGAAGGCGTATAATTAATTACCCCCCCCCCCTTTCCTCTCTCTCTCTCTCTCTCTTTCATTTCCTAGAAGAAGAAAAAACTGTTATATTCTGATTAATCTACTTTAAAAAATCATAAGTGTAATAAAAAAAAATTGCAACTCGAAAGTTTGGTGGACGGATGATAAAAAATGTTTGAGTGAAGGATAATGGGTTAATCTACAGTCTTAACCTTTTCCTGATTTTTACTGAATATTCATGGCCTTGAGTGACTAACATAATTTATTCAAATTTATTGATGTTTCTTCCCTCGGAACCTGTTATTAATGAATGAACTACAATAATTAGAATCCAGTCTGCATACATTGTTTATTGCTATGTCGGGCACGACCTTTCAACCATATTAATGCATACAATTTGATTTAATTGTTTACTTTGAAAATTGTGTAAGTTCGCTTTAAAGCCCCTCTAAAGTGTTGGGAGCCCCAAATTCGCCAAAAATTTGATGTGAAAATTTCATTTAAATTGTATCATAATGTGAAAGAGGGTGTCATTTAAGACACACTTCTGCAAAGATTTCTCCCAAAAAATGTGTTTGAAGACAAATATTGATAAAAGAATACATAATTTGGCTTTTCTGTTGTACGCAGAAAACCTAAATTTTGTATTCTTTCATCAATATTCGACTTCAAACACATTTGTTTTGAAAATCCTAGCAGAAATGTGTCTTAAATGACATCCTCTTTCACATTATGATATAATTTAAGTGAAATTTTGCCATCAAATTTGTAGGGCTCCCAACACTAGTTTTTAGAGGGGCTTTAATATCAATTTTGTTTAAGCAGCCGTTAAAAATTCTTGCTAATAAATTATATTCGTCAAGTGGCTATAATAAGAGATATCCATGAATAATATGATTTGGGGCTTATCCTACACATCGGGGAAGGGATGACAGAACTGTATTACTGCATCTGGCATGTCTGGGGGGGGGGTTGATATCAATTTATAACTGCATTGTCTCATCATAATTATAGTTCATAATTTTAGAAGCCTTACAAACTGATGAAGGTCCAGGGGGGTGTTTCACAAAGATCCTAAGTTGGACTTGATAATTATGGAAAGCCGTTAGCATCTTTGAAAATATTTTGTAAAAGTTATTTTAAAAGGCATAAAATGTTGATTTAATTCATTCATATTTTCTATTATCAAGGAGATTTTCATGTTCTTGATGTAGAATTTATGAAAAGTCTAAAATACTTGAATTTTTGCTTTTGAATATATTCTATTTTAAGGCTACAAATGGCTGTCCATAATTTTTAAGTCCAACTTAGAGTTAAGTTCGACTTAAGATCTTTGTGAAACACCCCCCTGATCTACTTATTAGGTCAAGAGATGAATTAAATGACCTTATTGACCTTGATAAGTCTGTTTCCCCCATACAAAAATTATGACCTCGGCAAAAAATTGAATCGGCGTGAATCCATTTCCGACTTAGTTAGAATCAGATCGAAGCTCGCTTCCTGTGTTCAAAACTAACCAGCAAAAAAACAAACAAACAAGACAAAACTATCTGTGTATTCATGACAGGAATATACATGTAAACAATATTTGTCTCCCTCCAGGGAGGTTGCTCTGGTAGACCCAAAACATTGTCCGAAGCTTGCCTATTATAGCAACATTCAGATGGTGCAATGGTATACAAAATAATTATCCTGATTATGTGTATCTGTTATAGGACCAGTTTATGAAAAATAATGATTATTCTATCCAATTTTAGACTAAAGGAGTGTGCAGAATGTAGAGTGTGCAGAATGTACAGTGAAAAGATTTTTGTTTAATGCTGATGTTAAATGATGAATGATTTAATTAATGTAATTTTTTTACAAACCCCGAATGAGGATGCATCTTGAGTGCTGGTAATCATTTTGTCACAAACAATCTCTCATTTTCAAACCTCATTGAAGTATGTGATCATAATGTTTTTGCTCATTCTAAGCTTTTTCTTATGTCTGTCTGTCTGTCTCTCTGTCTGTCTCTCTCTCTCAATGTCGGTCCCGTCTTGGTAAATTTAACTGGATCAAAATTACTACTAATGTATCTGCACAACGACGATTTGTCAATATTGGAAGAATCACGAAAATGTTCCGAGTGAGTGAGTGAAAAGCTTTTGTGAAAGAAGACAAAAAGAAAAAATAATTGTAAAGAAAAAAAATAACTTCATAAGAATTTCATGCATGTCGTATACAATGAACAGGTAAAACTGGAACGGTGGTGAAATCATAATTTTGTTTGCCTGATGCAAATAGTCGTAGCTATAGATTGCTCCGCTTTGCATTTTGATTTTCTCCATTCATATGCCTATAGCATTCAACGAGTTCCGCATACAATAAACGAGATCTTGCTTTATCATAACATAGTAAAGAAATAATAATAATATAAACCACACCTCATTCTGCGGTTAAAATCGTGGGCGGATGATTCTCAATACTCCGTATGGTGCACGATACTCGAATGTCCAGATGATATGAGGAAGTTCAATTTATCTTGTTTTTCACAATTCAGTGTTTGTGCATAACGATTTTTTAAGGGGTTGACATGATAAGATACACAGTATACAACATCAGAATATAGTGAAAGGAATCAAGAGGTCATTGAAGAAATACTCATGATATCAATGGACAATACTTAGAGCTGTTGTTTTTATATGGACCTATCCTATAATTATGTCTGGAATCAAAGGGCGTGGGAAGTAAGGTAGCAATGATCTCAAAATGTTTTACATCATTAATCTGGGCCTTGTTTCATGAAACGTGTTAACGATACTAAAATGTCCAGATGATATGAGGAAGTTCAATTTATCTTGTTTTTCACAATTCAGCGTTTGTGCATAACGATTTTATAAGGCGTTGACATGATAAGATACACAGTATACAGCATCAGAATATAGTGAAAGGAATCAAGGGGGCTTGGAAGAAATACTCATGATATCAATGGACAATACTTAGAGCTGTTGTTTTTATATGGACCTATCCTATATATGTCTGGAATCAAAGGGCTTGGGAAGTAATATAGCAATGATCATAAAACGTTTTACATCATTAATCTGGGCCCTGTGTCATAAAACTTGTTTACAATAGCATAGTGCTTAATTTCTATGATAAATTTGCTCTCAGCCAATCAAATCAAAACGCCACGATTTCAGTAGCTTATAACAGTTACTGTAACTTGTTTGATAACAATTTTTTTTATGAAACATGGCCCTGGTTATGATTATAACATGGACCTTCTACGTCCATGGTTATAGTAAGGATTACTGACCCCTTCTTATTTACAAAACAGCTGATATCGTTCCCTATTGTGACGTCACATTAGGTTTCATTTCATTTCATTATTATATTACCAAAAATTCAAGTTACTTGTATTTTAGCGTGATAATAATCAAACATTTGGTAAATTGAGCCAACTGGGCAGGAGCTTGGAAGCAGCGATCCCAAAAACGTAGTTTCACACAATCAAAACACAAAATATTGACTCCTCTCTATTTACAAAACAACTGAACTGATATTGTGCCCTATTGTGACGTCACTTTGGAAATACACTCTTCTTGTTTTAATAGTGTGTCGAAAGAGTGTACTCTGTAAATTTTTTGCTGGTCTTTTCGAAAAAATCTTGCGGCACTTCTTGGCCTCCAAGTCCAATGACCCGCATACAATATGGTATACATCCTTCCTGGTTTCAGAAAAACTCGGGTATCATGTTTCGAGTGCTTTTAGCTTTTTAGCATAATGATATTGATACTGAAATGATTGCCCTTCCTGTGTTGATTATAGGAAAATTCTTGGTTATAGTTTCAATCGAGGTTTTAATATCATTAAAAATTATTACCGATAAGAGTGAAACAGAACCGAACTTCACATAGTATCTTGATTACTCGGAATAGATCAAGAAAAATTATATACCTCAACTGATTCCAAATTGATATTATCCCAAGTTACTAATCTAACGTTTTGTCTGATAGAATATAATATATATTATACAAATTTTGAATGCTCTGGCGAAATTATATGAATCTTAAAATTCAGAAGTTCCGATGCAAAAAACCTCGGCCTGCGGCCTCGGTTGAAATATAAAGGCACCAGGGGAATTCTGAATCTGGAAGTGAATATATGTAACAACGACATGCATGCAATATTAATTTGTTATATAAAATGTATTATTAACCGTATCAGACATCTGAGCAGGGCGATTTTTAAATTGTATTGCCCTCTAAGTTTAATTGACAAGCCAACAAAACTACGCGCGAAAAACAAATATTGACCGCTCAGAAAAGTCAATGGGATTTTGTGTGTAGTTTGCCGGTCAATATTATTACACAGTAAATCAATGAACAAATATTATTGCCCATTCTGGAAAGTCAATGGAAAAATGCGTGTTAAACTAGTGGGCAATAATGTAAAGCCAACATCCGGGTTTTTGTAATTTTCTTTGCGCATCTATTACGCGTATGAGAACCTGCGCACTTTGCGCGCACTCTATTGTGACGTAATAATCACACCAAGGCACACTGTTTGCAGTGTATCGAAAGTTTTTTTCAAGCACTAGATGAACAGTGCTGGTTTGACGATGTTTTTGCAACTTTTCATGCTAAGAAACCCTGTGCAGTGTAGGCTACTGCATTTTACATAATTTAAGAGTATAAGAAAGTAAGAGTTTCTTGTTTGCTCTAGATGTCTGATGTGGTTAATAATAGTAATATTGACTGCCTATTTCAGGGCAATACGACTTGTCATATATCACCCTCACCTTCGGTTCGGGCGATATATGTCGTATTGCCCTGAAGGCAGTCAATATTACTTAATTATTACCCGTATCAGACATCTGAGCTGGTCATTTACAAAACCGTATTGCCCCAGTTTTCATTAGCAGTGGGAACGGAAGGGTATATTCTTTGTATTTTCCTTGGTCTCCCTGCCCGTATAGACTTTGCGTGTAGAGACGAGTGAAAATATAGTCTCATAATGACCGCGCCGTATTTTGTCATTTTCATTGCGCATCTATTATGCTTACGACAACCTGCGCACTTTGCGCGCACTTTGCGCGCACTCTATTGTGACGTAATAATCACACCAAAATAATGCACACTGTTTGCAGTGTATCGAAAATTTCGTCAAGCACTGGATGCACAGTGGCTGGTTTGACAAAGTTTGTTCAGTTCTTTGAGATTGTCATGGTGGATTTCTGTATTTGCTCTAGATGTCTGATTTGGATAACAATAACAATATTGACTGGCTTTACTTTCGGGGGATATCAGAAATATTGACCGCGCTGAGACCATATTGCCCTCGTCTTTCGACTCGGGGCAATATGATCTGAGCTTGGTCAATATTTCTTATATACCCCTCAAGGCCAGTCAATATTATATAAGTGTATTGATCTCAGGCCTTTTCGACTACATTGAGATTGCCTTCACGTCAAATGCGCGCAGCTAAGACAATGAAAACAATGTCATGCGCGCAGGGCGGATAAGTGCGCAGTGTAAATCACTTTTGTACGCGTTATAACCTGCAAAAAAAAAAGGTCTTGCACATGGTTGAATGTCACGTGATAGCTCCTCAGCGAATAGGAGGCTCTCTAACAATTACCCTATTTTAAATGTAATATACATATAGTACTAGACTGTCGTCATATTTGTTTAATTATTGATGGATTATTCTATTTAGGTTATGATTTATGATTATTTTTTTAACATTTTACTTGCAGCTGGTTCTCGTGCATTATTTTGTACGTTTGCTTTTACAGTGTTTATATCATTTAGATCAAAATTAAAGAATGTCACTTCCTTTGCAAAATCCTGGACTCTGAGCAATGTACATCAATGGAATACACAGTACTAATGCTCCATCCTATAAATATATTCCACAATGACCAATATTATTTGCTCATGCTCTCCTACTAGGCTACAGTGCCCAATATACTGCTTCGGGTCTGTTTATGTTTACGTCTGCGTATATATTGCCCTTATTTATCTGTCTAGGGGAAGATGGCTTCCTTTCATCTCATCTCCATTTCATGTGAAGATTAGCTCTGTCACATTGACCTTGACTTTTTCGCTGTCCACCTTCTGCTCATGATGATAGTTAATGATCATGCTGCTCTAACCGGAGAGATGTTACACTTCTCCGCTCTATAACGTTGCACCCGTCACAACCCAAAATAGGCTTCGTTTTCAGGAGCACCGGTGGATGCAGATGTGATGAGATTCCTCATGCAAGTTCACCCATGTTCTCATCTATAATATTATACTTAGAGCCATAGTACTAATTATGATTGTGAATCATACAGACCTTCCAGTTACTTTAAAAGTGATTCACATAATATGATAAGCATAACGCATCCTTCAAATAAAACTTATATTAAAAAAAAATCCAATACTATATTTACCATTGTGACGTCATAATGAAGTTAAAAGATGTAATCTAGTGTGCGTGAAAGGGTATCACGGTAATCGAAAAGGTATAGCGGAAAATATGATAGCTGTACACAAATAATGTTTCATTTCTGTTTTAAACAGTCCGTATGCGGCGCTCATTAAATGATTAATAGAGTGGTGGACGTGTAAGAGTATCATAAATAATTACATTATTACAACAATTATTATACGTGTAATGACAATAGTTCCAAATGGTAGTACACGCACACACGCGAAAGTATTGAAAGTGATAAACTTATAAATGTAATTGCAATCAAGCCAGCCCGCCCCAACCCCAATCCCTAATCATCACACGTTTTGAAACTGAGACTACACCGATTGCAAAACCATAATAAAGCGAAAACTTCGGTTTCCCGCGTTCCCATGTTCATTATAACGTAGGTCCATGACCATTACTGTCTGGTGAACTCATTAATACTGCTTGGTCACGTGATTGATATCATTCTAGTCTTCGATTTAAACCGAGAAATAAGAATTGCAAAAAGAATATGCACAGATGATAATAATAGTAGTGTTTATTGTAAGACGATTGGTTCATTTGGAATGGAGCCTTGTGGAAGCCTAACTGTCAGTTCGTGCAAAATTATTCACTACTATACCATGGGCTTAGTTATGGAACGAAGTTTATGGTAGTACCATGGTCCTTGGTAGTACTGTGACCCTCTCTCATTTTGTTTTCAAGGGCAGCATGTACAAAGGAAGTATCGTATGAAATGGGACAGTAAACTTCTACGTGAACGGGTGTGTGGATGGCTGGGTTTCTGTTAGTTGCAGGAAGTTTTTCAAACTCGTCTGCTAAAATGATAAATTATTTGTTTCCGTTCATACGCGGCATGGCTACTGATTGTTTTAACAGTCGTTGAACAGCATACACCCATGAAAACGCAGTTCGAGTTGGTTATTTCCTTTCAAAACTATATACACAAGTCCAACGATATATTGTTTGGGGTGGGGTCGTATTCCATATTCCATATATACGGTTTCAACTTCGTCGGCGAGCAGGATGAGACCCAGCGGGATGCGAAATGAAATAGCGACCACGCTCGGTTCTTTCCCGCGCTAGGGCAGATCGCCAACAGCGCGGACAATGCGATGACCAAAATATTATTGCTTTCGGGCAATAGTTCAGTGCGCATGCGCAATAGGTCAGCGAACCAACGTGTCACGAATTTGCCCTGGAATGTCCAGAGCATGCCCCCATACCCCACCCTAATGGGGCTGGGTCATTTCGATGATGTATACACAAAGGAGGGGCGCTTATACACCCATCCACGTATTTGGGTCATGATCTTTGGACTATTGTAGCAGGTCAATCTCCGGCCACTTCTTTTCTTTGTCATCTCCATAACAGTGAACGAAAACTAGATCGTGATGTGTTTGGCAAACATTTTACAGAAATCTACTCCTGAGCTGGCTCCATTTTTTTATTTTTTATTTTTTTACAATTGTATTATACCCTATTCAGTTATTTGTGAGATTGAATTGTGAAGGCCTTTTCCCGTCACTCAAGTTGTTTCCTCCATGACGCCTCTCAACATCAAATAAAACTAAGTATATTTCAATCAAAACAAGTAAATAAGGTAAACTGTTTATTGCCGAACATGATTGATCACTTCAAAGTACACACCTAGGACAAGAAGTAAAACACATTCAGAATTTCACAATGACGACGTGTCACTATAGCCATTGTTAAAAGTAATAACTGATATGCCCAAGTAGTTGCTCGCTTATAATCCTTGGTGTACCGAACCATTGCCAAATTCAACGCAGCTATATAGTAATATAGGCTGTCACAATTCGAATCCCCGACCGCATGATTGTAAGTCAAGCACAATATTTGATGAATGATTCAAACAATATTTCCTCAAAATAGCATCTCAATGCTTTTCTTAATTATTGTCTTAATTTCCAGGAATAAGACCCGGATCTTTTTCTATTCTAGTGGTACTGGCAGATTCGTGGAGATTCAAACAAAACAAACACAAATAAAAATATATAAATATAAATTTAAAAAAGAGAAAGCTACAATACAATATAATGCGTGTTTGTAGAACGTGCCCATTCCCCGATCAATTTAATAACCATTACTTTAACTTTGTGATCCTTTTACCTGTAATTAATGTTTGGTTTTAATATAAAATGGGTTTAGTAAATTTAAGATTGATCTATCCTCCAATCCAATATGAAAGATTCTTTTTGTTTCGATAGTAGGCCTACTCATATTCCACTATTAATCACGCCTTCCGAACATAATGGTTTAATTATGATCATCAAGTATCATCTTGTCATCTCATTCCCGGTCTTGTATCATGATGATTTCCCACGGCACCATCCATATTTTTATCAACATCTTAGTTCCTGTCTAGTCTCAGTATCTGTTTGATATCCCCCCCCCATGCCCTTTCCCCCGGAGTTTTGGTGTTATGTAATAGTGTCTGATTGGTTATTCTCATGAATAAAGCACCCAAGATCACAGCAGTTCCCCCACCTCTCTCTCTCTCTCTCTCTCTCTCTCTCGTCTCATTCTCTCTCTCTGTCTCTCTCTTCTCTCATTCTCTCTCTCTCTCTCTCTCACTCTCTCTCTCCTTCACTCTCTCTTTCACTCTCTCTTTCACTCTCTCATGTTCGCTCCAACCACAGTAAAGGCTCTTCTTACTATCAGTATCTGATCTGAACTTTTACTGTAAGCATCGATACTAGCGCCAGAATATGTTATCTTTAAACAAAACATAAAATTATGATGGATTATATTTTCCTTGTTTCATATAATAAGGTAATCAAAAAGGTAATCAAATCCAATTTATCTTTATGAAAATCCACAACTGGATGCTTATCAATCTTTTACTATCATGACTACGAAAAAATATTTTATGAAGGCAATATAACAACAACAAAAGGAAGAAAATTGAACAAGATGGAAACAATAATTATGCACAATCAAAGCAATTGAAATTTAATTCATTGTATACTTTATAGGCAATTAATTATTTTACAACAGAGAATGCAGATGCTAATGACCACTGATGACAATGAAAACAGATGTTTCGGATTTATTCGAACATCGAATGGATTATCTTTGTTTCGGGATATCTATATTAATTATTAGATGTTGTGTTGACAAACAACATCTGTCATTATTTGCTTTTCAAACTTCAAAACGTTTATGATATCAACCGACAATGAACATCACTATCATAGGGTTATCATTGAATAACTTCATTGAGTCAATACTACAAAAAAGACACTTGCTTTGCTCTGGGTTAGTATCATTATTATCATTTCACTTTTTTTTGTCAGGAATATATTCATTATCATGATTATGATATATGGCAATGAAACAAAAAACAAAGAAACAAAAATGGTGGAAAAAGCAGACACATTAGTTTGCATGGAGTGATATATTCAGCATTTAATTACACTAACTAACTTGTAATATTTGTTCGGCCATGCTGAAGAACGCTGAAGTATGCTACCGTGCTAAAATAAAATAAACAAACAAACAAACAAGACAAGTCATGACGTCCACGGGGTGCCAGCATTAGTCTTGAATTATTTTATTTTTTTTTGTAATCATTTAAACAAAAACCTTGTTTTCTCGTTGATATAACCACATGCAATGGTGGCATCAAGCTGTAAGAAGGGAAAAAAAAGTATTCAAATATTGTAATTTATGTATTAGATAACAATAATAAAGTTGATATGACGTCAAATGTGTTATTATCTTTTAAGGAATAACCATTCTAACTGAACAAAAGACCCACAAATTGAAATTACGATTTTGATTGCCCTTTGTAAAACATATAACGCATGCAGAGAAACCAAGAGAAGTATTATAACAATGCGTCACAATGTTATTATCATCCATACAAAACTATTTTCCAATTTTCTTTGAAAAATGGGCTAATAGGATCACCAAGGCAACAACAAGCGATGTCTTCTTCGACAAAGTCAGCGCTGCGTCAATAAAATCGTTTGGCTCAATTAAAATAATTTTCGATTGGAAGTCGTTTCCATGGTGATTACTTGCATTACACAGAGGGCAAGACGGACGCGGACGCGGATCAATGTGATATAAATAGATCCTTGTGCGTATAGTATATTGGCTAATGTAATATATACATCCAAGAATTCGTCAAGTTGTGAGTGTGGATTTAATCGCACTGATTTGAATTGAAATGTGACCAGATATAGGCTACATGTATTTTGAGGACATTGGCGGTTTTGAGAAAGTTTCGCTTGGGTACGTCAGTGTCCAAAATATTTACCAAGGTGAAAACGTTCATTAATTTATATGCCTAAAATCTCAAAATCTTAAGAAAGGGAAACAAATTTGGTTAGGGTCGCACGCCTCTATAGAGTGAGTTTAAATGCATGCATTTAAAGACCTTTATTGTGCTTTAAGTCGATCCGACTTTTTCATTTTTTATTTTTTATTTGTATTAATTGAGGGAAGCTAGATAAAACTTTAACTGATGATAGCACTAATTAAATAAAAAATCAAATACACACTGAAAAAATAAAACGTTTGCGAACATGATGGAGATTGCATCTCATTCAGGGGTATATGCATGCAATGAAGTTGGTGGGTGAAGGGGAAGGTGGAGTAGAGTGGAGGGGGAGGGAGAGGCTGTACATAATATTATGTTGAGATAGAAAGAGATACCATCAATATTGTAAGGGATACGCCTATATTGGTAACGATGAGGGGAAAAGGGGG
The DNA here is from genome assembly GCA_037976565.1 of Mesocentrotus franciscanus. Classification (NCBI taxonomy): domain Eukaryota; kingdom Metazoa; phylum Echinodermata; class Echinoidea; order Camarodonta; family Strongylocentrotidae; genus Mesocentrotus; species Mesocentrotus franciscanus. The sequence goes on along the minus strand of CP137674.1, from coordinate 22,304,769 downwards.
TCGGGTCAAGAGTTCATATTGCATGCAGATATTTTTTTATTATATTTCTTAAAATCGCATCATACCACTCTGACGAATACGGCAACAGATGTGGAGCATCCGCGCCTCTATAATGAGTTCGCACAATGCGTCACGAATGACGTCATCTCATTATGCAGCGATATAGCAGTGTTTACAATCAGGGCGAAGCCTGAAATACATGTAGCAGCCGATGTGATCACGTGATCGTTGTGTTTACATCGATGTCGTCGACTTGACTTTTTTGCACAAATTTGGGTTCAATGTCAGTCACATTATATCGCTCAAGGATTAGTTGATTAGTGCATGCTCTAGCACTGTAGCAGTGTATAGCATATTATATTTTATTTCAATCTTCACGCCTTTTCCATATCCCATCTTTCTTCGTATATAATCTTATATCCTTTCTTCCTCACTTTCATGTTGCTCTTGCGCTATAAGGCCTGCATGATTATCAATTATTATATTTTTGTCAATAGTCATAATGACAGAACCAATGAGATTATTTTACTGGAATATGCCATTACACGCCATTGAAAATGCATCACATTATAATTATCTTATATAGTTTTTTACAGAAAACCTTAGTTAATTTTTTTTTTTATCTGTAAATTTTCAATTTCTCATCCTTGAAAATAATAAGGGTCTGGCACTGTAGCATCAGAGTTGTATGCCTGTTCTTGTTATAAAAAGACATGTGGCGTCATGTAATCACCGTCATCATAGCGGTTATCATAGCAGTACACAAAGATATTTTCATCAGGAAGTTTTCTTTTTAATCTTGATCACAATATAGGCTTATCACCTGATCATGCTTATATGAATTAATAATCAGGGTAGTTCTATGATCTGCAAGACAACGGGGAAAGAAGCAAAACATTTACATCTGGTAGACAAAAACACACACCCCAAAAATATGCACCGCGTTTTGGGGGTGCTTTTTTAATATTTCATTTTTGGGTGTTACGACTTTGCAGCCTACACAATCCGTTAGATTGCGAGGAATTCGGCTTAATAATAAGAAAAATGTAGGTGTTTCCTGCAATGTATTACAATAAAAGTTAGCTTTCGTAGATAATCTTGAGACTCCAATGATACACGTAGTATACACGCCATCATCATTTTCTGTATTCACTCAAGTCGGTATATAGCCAATGACGTCACAGAATACGGCGTTGCATTCAATTCCTACTCGCGCAATGCATTATGGACGTGCTATGAAACGCATGATTTTTAGTCATCTGCCTTCAGCACGAGACGGGAGGGCAGAAGAAACTAGAGAGCTCATAGTCTATTAATAGATGATGTATAGTCGTGGATGAGCAATTATTCATCATGTTGACGAGGTTGGTTGGATTCCAATGCCTATACAGACACCAAACTCGAAGATGCGGCATGCATGATGACGAAGGTGAATGTGATGATAGAGAATGTATAACACAATGCGATGTCGACATTTTACTATGCTTACCGTAAGATGTTTGTGAAAGATATATACTAGTCTTGTATTCTAATTTCATTAACAAGATTTTATAGCTAAGCTACGGATATGATTTTTCTCGGTTCATATAAGATATTCAGATGATAAATATTTAAAAATTACTGTTTACATGCATGTAAAAGAAGTAACTTTTATGTTGCATTTGGACTCATAAGTATGCATGATCTTCGTGGACGAAAGTTCATAATAAAACAATTGATATATTTATATTTGGTTCATTCCATAATTTAGGTAATAGTTCAATATTTTTTTTAAATAAATAATATTGATATAATCCCTGCAATATCTGTATTGGTAAAGCGCAAAAAGAAAGAGGCTTATACTTCCTTATGACTGTATAGTCAATTTCCCGACTCTTACACAGCATTGGCCCGGCTTTTAATATCAGCAATAAGAATAATAGATTGGTAAGATTTTTGCCATTTTGCGAAATGGCAATAAAAATATGACTTCCATTATTATTTTGTTGATGTCTGGGATTGTCCAGCAAGTCTTTTTAAATGTGATTTTTTTCTCTCTCCCTCTCTCTCCCTCTCTCTTTCTCTCTCTCTCTCTCTCTCTCACTCAAAGAAATAGCATTCTCTGAATACCGCAGCAATCAGCAATAAAATTTTCAATTGTAATAAGATCATTGTAAAAATGACTTGCAAATGACTTGTATTTTTGCTGTACATAGGATTTTTTCTTTTCTTTTCATGAATTTAACCCTTTAATACGTGTGAGCAATGCATTCCCTTCTGGCACTCCAGCAAACAATAAGGATTATTTACACATACCGTTGTAAGATTATTGCAAGATGAATGACTTGCTTTTTTGCTGTACATTCCTCACTTTGCCTTTTTTGTTTTCTATCTCTTTTTTTACATGATGACTTGCTACAAAATATGTTAAGCATTCTCTTAGCACTGTATACATTTCAGATTTACGCATACCATGTTAACATTATTGCAAAGACTGTGACAATAAATGACTTGCTTTTTTTAGGGGGCGATTTTCTGGTCACGGGATCATTATTGCGGAAGAAATAGAATTGAAGCAATTTGGGTAGATTGAATACGTAGTACATAACTAAGATGTGGTATTAGGTTTTGAAATCATCAAAATAATTATGAGAAACGGACTCTGTCTTAATATTGTAATTGAAAGTCATGCACTTCACACAGGAAATACACACACAAGTTGCCATGAATGCTTGATCCAAACTTTTCAGCCATGTATCAGCCATGTATCATCATTTCGGATAATTATGATGATATTATTTTGTATAGAGGAATCCTTTTCAGGGGACATATTTTCTTCTAAATGATAAAATCATCCAAACTGATATAGAACGGGAAAGCGTTCAAAATATTATTGTTCACCTTTAATATAGAACTGAACTTTCTCTTTAAGCAATCTTTAAGCAGGTAACCCATTGCTTACTGGAACCGGGTGTCTCCTGTATTAAATAATTCAGTAGTCGATGGGTTAAAGATAAAGTTGAGTTCTGGAGGCATGCGATTGCATTGTGAAAGAAACGTTGTGGAATCTATCAGAAAAGGTTGATCATTTAGTATTGGTGTGTATACATGCAAGGTTCTGGAATCATCAAAATTATAAGAAATTTGGCCCAGTCTTGGTAAGGTTACAAGCACTGTATACACATAAAGGTTTAGGCCTATATGGGACTACACGAACATGTGGCATAAAAATCCGTCCCGATTTTTATGATGTTGTATATATTATACATGCCATATTTAGAATATTAAGGCATTTGAAGAGCCATGCTTTTCAGGGAACATTTTTTCTCTGCTGTTCTTCCACACTTGTATAATGATAACGCTCACAAAATTTGTTTTCGCCTCTTCCAAGAACTCAACCTTCTCTTTAAGGAGCCCTTTTTATATATCTAAAATTGAGTCATCTCATCCTTACCAAGAAATGCATGCTGGGGTGATTTTAAGAATAAAGAGACGGAGTCGAAGGCAAAAGCCACATGATTGTTATGAAGATTAGCGTTGGAAGACTCAGCCGAAAAGGTATTATTAAGACGACAAAAACCCGCTGTAACTCTTCTGTTTTCTTATTCAGACACGTGATTAAGAAAATAATTGAGATTAGATGCCTTTTATTAACTATTGACAGCTGTTACCAAATTACACTTTGCTTCTCTTTTACAGTATCTGATTATGTTTTGAAACGTTAATAAGAAGCGAATCTTCTCAACATAAGTCATCGAGGCTTATTATTAGCCGTGTTTTCACGATGAATGCTTAAAATTAAATTATCTGTTTTGTAGAGAGAGAAAGAGAAGGAGTTTTGATAAAGAGAGAGCGACGGAGGGAAAGAGAAAAGGACAATTTTAGGACTGGTTGTGTGCATGCATGGGTGATGCGGGAGATGTGTTATGTAATACGAGGAGAGAGGAAGAGAGAAAGAGACAGACAGACAGACAAAAAGAAAGAGAGAGAGAGAGAGAGAGAGAGAAGAGAGAGATTCACAATATTCCGGACGTAATTGAAAATCAGATTAAAATAAATACACATTAAAGATACTATGTCCCTTTTGAAGCCAACATCAAATTCTGTAGAACTTTGCAGGAATTATGAATATGTCATGTATGTCCTATCTGTGAAATTTAAACGTTAGCAGTGTCCTAATATTCAAATTATGCAAGGAAACCCATTTACTTGCTAGACTTCACTGTCAGACACTATTGAGTGACTGACTGGCTTTTTTCATCTTTGGTAATAACATACATAAAATGAGCTGTAAAGGGTACATGAGCATTTGTCTACATCAATAACCCACTTTTTGTAATGGCCAAAATTAAACTGATTGAATCTTTGCGCAGCATAAAACGTACGACCATTCGGTACAATGGTCTGAAAAATCAGACTATTACTTACTGGCTCTATAGCTCCTAAGTCGATTCGACAACTAATAGTCGTTATTTTCCCACTTAAAGACATTTTCAAGCCCCCTTTTTTTAGGGAAGTTCTAAATTAGTATTGTCTTTCAAATGCCGTTGGAATTTAAACTTTTCATTTTTTTGGCCTGCAAATGGGACATAGTACCTTTAAGTAAGCGGATAAAATACTCATGAATATAAACGAGAAAGCAGGTAGAAAGTGAAATACATGCAAACGAGAAAGCAAAACATAAGAAAAATGAAGCCTCTGAGCCTCATAAGAAGAGAGAGACTTCAAAGACAGTCAGAGCAGGGAGGTCCCACCTCCCTGGTCAGAGGGAATGTAATATAATTATCATGTACAGAGATCATTGTCCTGCATGATAAATGTTGTCTATGAAAAATTGTAATTGATTAAAGGGGTGGATAAGGAAGTTATAGGAAAGGATGTCATTTTTTTCCCCGACAGGAAAATGTTTTCCTTCCTTCCTTTCACACTGATATCATTATCATGTAGCTGCCACAGCCATGTCTTTGTAATTTATTTGAAGCCATTATCAATTTCCTTCTGTATTTGAGGATAATTTCCTAAATCGAAGTAATTAATGGTGGATAGGCTTGCCATTATCACTATCATTCTTATTATTATTATTCTTATGAAGACTATTATGAAGATTATTAAGATTATTACAATTATAATCATTATTATCATAACAAATTAAAGTGTTGGTGTTGTATATTATGATTTATTGTTATTGCTATTATTATTGTTATTATTATTACTATTATCATCATCGTTATTATTAGTCATCATCGTCTTCATCATCATTATCATTCCTCTGTTTCTTCAATTAACATTAGGCCTAATAGTATTGATCCTATTGAGATATAATAAAATTAATGCAATAAAACTGTTTTTCCTTTTGATTGATCGGTTACTTGTATTCATTTCCCATGCAATAATAACAAAGCCGGCATAATACATTGACATTTCCTGAGGTAATACATGTATTTAAATAAAATTATCCTGAATTATTAATTCATAACATGAAAGAGAAAAGCGAACCTAAAACTATTTTTTTTTTACGTGTTACGTGTACTGTAGGTTCTTTGGACGTAGGCCTATTCAAAAAAGCTTGTTCATCAGTTACAAGTGTAACTAGCCCTGATCAGTTAGACTATTAAAAAAAACCTTTCCAATAAAAAAATGTAAAAAAGAAAAATGTGGATGAATGCCACTATTCATCATTCCATTGAACACTTTATCAATGAATATCCGGGCTGTATGTTATAATAGAGGACGTCGAAATCGAAAGATCGACACTATTTTATTGCAAAGCTCTATTCAATATTTTGGCCTCGTGTAAAATATGCGTTAGATCATGCACAGTGAGTGAGTCTGTCGCATGACCCTGCGTTTGATGCCTGTACAAGAGTCCTTTGTTTACATTCAGTGCGTGTACAAAAAAAACCATGCCCCTTGCCCCTTCTCTGTGGTATTCTTTCCCGCGTTGCTGAATTCTTCGAAAGCTAGGGTGGCCTACTTTGCGGTAATTCCTCCTTATAAAAGTACTTGTATTACCCCGGCCAACCCCCACCCTTACTCCTCGGCCGTCCACTCTACTGGACCTCGTGGTCACTAATGGGTGATTCTCAGCATATTTTACTTATCGGAAGATTAACTTCAACAATTTATTCTATCCTCTGCCTCAAAGCAACATAGCTGCCTGCATAACCATATGAGTGGGTACAGTAACTTGCAGTTTGTCAACAATACAAAAATGCCTCGTGGGCAAATATGCTAAAAAGGGGTCTGCGTTCTACGACTAACACATATCCGCAAGAATGATCTTGACACGCGGTGTCTCAGCTTCGTCGCATAGTACTATACTACGAGTAGTGGAAATTTCCACTCATGAATTGGCTCGTCGATTGGCCAGTCACAGCTTCGCTCAGACGCTCCCCCTGCTCTCGAATGGAGCAGGCCAGTCGTAGAGGGACCCCCCTCCCTGTACTATACGCTGTGCGTAAAACGGCATACAAATTTAATGTGAATGGCAGTGTCGTCTGCATATTTTACACACGGAAAACTGAAGATGGCGCAAGTGAAACACGACTCATGTCTAAGACGACGAGATTTTCTGAAGTTCTTGGATTTATTTTGTGATTTTTCGGGTACTGTAGTACAGGAACAATATTTTTTGTTAAAAAATTTGATCACTGATATTATTGATGATGAATAAATTCGTACCCGAGCATAATAATAGCCACAATTCTAACGGAGAAGTTTATATCTTAAGATGACGATAATATTTAATTACCCAATATAACAATAATCATAAAATAATTGTGTTTAGTCTTTATGTATTTTGTTTGTTTTAATCTCTCTCTCTCTCTCTCTCAAATTGCTGAATTTCGGACTTGATTGCCTAAATCTCTTACAAAATATGTGCTCATTTCACTCTTAATTACGTCACCATTTTAGAGTGTATTCGGTTATCAAATTCAGACAGAAATTTCATCAGTCTTTTATCACTCAAACGATATCATATGAATGAAATACCTGGTTTAGGTGAGGATGTTTACTTAAGATAAACCCCAGACAAACTGTGATAAGATATTTTATCTAATCATTTATGATAACTATGTACACTGACGAATATATATGCCATACCAACTACGATGCTATAAAGTAAACAAAGATATCAAATTTTATGAACTTGGTAAGGTCATTCACTTTGCTTTACACGGTTTATTGATTCTTTTTTCAACTCGTGCTAGTTTTTTTCCTTTTCTTTTAGTTTTTGTTTCTTCATTCTTTTCTTTTCTGTTTTTATTTTCTTTTTCACGTATATTTTCTTCTCTTCCCTTCACTTCCCTTCCCTTCTCTTCTTTTCTTTTCTTTTCTATTCTCTTCTTTTTCACTTCATATCCCTTTCGCTTTTCTCCTCTTCTCTTCTTTTCTTTTCTATTCTTTTACTTTCTTTTCAGTCTCGTCTAATCTCTTCTTTCTCACTTTTCTTCTTCTTATTTCTTTTCTCTTTCCTTCTTTATTTCTAACTTCTTTTCAGTCTTCTCTTCTCTTCCTTTCCCTTCTCTTCTCTTCTTTTCTTTTCTTTTCTCTTCTCCGAGTCTTTTTCACTTATATTCCTTTCTATTCTTTCCTCTTCTCTTCTCTTTTTTTCTTTTTTATTCTTTTACTTTCTTTTCAGTCTCGTCTAATCTCTCTTTTTCACTTTTCCTCTTCTCATTTCTTTTCTCTTTCCTTCTTTATTTCTAACTTCTTCTCTTCTCTTCTCCCTTCTTTTCTTAATACATCCAATACCCTGTTTGATCGTTAAATTTCACATTATGTGAATCAATCACCTACAAAGTTATTTATACTATTAACCGACAACCAGCAGTTATTAAGTATACCCACCGATTAGTATTATACAAGAGAGAAGGCGACATTTTCAAGGAAGAAAGGTCGACCATCAATCATCTTGCTGGTTATCAGAAAGGACAAACATTATCATATTTCATCTATATAACTTTTAATAGAAACTATATGCCTGAACTTGTTACCTTTGAATAACAATTTTAATAGGCTATAACTGGACCTTCCATTATCGCCATAACTATATGTCGTCACTGTTAATATCTTCATCGTCATTATCAGTTTAATGTTCGACTAGTTATTGTTATGAAAATAGATAAAAATTGATAATAATAGAAATAATTTTTTAATCCCGGGTGCAACAAAAGTCGACCCATTATGATTGTGTCCTGTCAGTAATATAAAACACCCTAAATCAAAGAACAACAGAACGACAGTCTGTACATAGTGAAGCATCTATATATAATGTATGGGGATCACATTTTACCACGAGATAATGTTACTTCGAGGAAATGACACTTTACACTTGTATATCATCATGGGCCATCATATTTTTGGTAATTTAATCTTTTTACCGCAAAGCATTAAAATCATGCTGGTACTTAGCCTTTTTTAATACTTGTAATAGATTGTTAGCGTGTTTTGACTAAATTTCATAATTTCATAATATTTTATGTATAATGAATACCTCTTTGTCAATAACAGGATACAATAGTTTCTGTCACCTATGGAACAATGGAAATCACTACACAAATTGCCAAATTGGCTATCAGTTTGTGACGTCATGTCCTCACTATTTATCAATTGCTTTATAATATAGTTTAATCCCATTAATTTCCCTTTTTATCCCCCAAAACTTGATTTCCCCATGCCTTTGCCCAGGTTATATGATTTGTATCATGATTATTGCGTGCATGACATTTCACAAAATCGTTTATGAACTTTGAAGAATTGATAATATTTTCTGAATATTGTATATTCATAATTATTGATTTTTATATAAATAGTTTATCAAAATTCACATTTTTCATGATTTAACTGAAGAAAAAAAATTCTATATTAGTGCATCCACATAAAAACATATTACTATCAATCTGACTTGGATGCTGGTGTGAAGAAATAAGATTCTTAGGGGGAAAATAGGAAATTTATATTATCGATATAAAGAAAATAATTAGTGGATAGTGAGGACATAACGTCACAGACTCATGAGTGAGTTGCCAATTTGTCTAGTGATTTTCAAAGTTTTTCATGTCATTACAAATTCATAACTTTCTTTTTAGTTATCCGATTTTGCTCAAACTTTTTTTGATTGGTTTGTCTGATTTTTCTGCTTCTATTAAAAGTAAGTTATTTTTGGAGTGGATTTGCCTTGCACAATGGTGTCGGGCCTATACTTACCTTGATTTCCTTATCTTTCTATGCTCATTACTCAGCCCCTATACATTTTCTACCAAAATCGTTTGGCACAAGTCATTTTATTTGTAATCTTGAACATTCAGTGTAAGTTTTGTTGGATTCTGTGAGACTTCATTTTCTATCATTACCAGAATTCAAGCTTATCTTGGGTGTATCTCACTGAGCGGCGAATGCTTACGAACGTTGCGAATTTTGGATTCGCCAACTTTTCTGACGAATGTTGGCGAAAATTAGGGTTCGCCTTTGCGACATTTAGCGACTTTTAGCGATGTTTAGCGACAATTAGCAACATTTGAGCGAATGCTTGCGAAAGTGTTTGCGAAAGGCAGTAGGCGACTATTAGCGACTGTAAGCAAAATATGTTAGCGACAGTTTTTGCGAAGATCCAATCCTTTGCCACTATTTGTGAATGTTTGGGACCTTTTGCTAACTCCTGGAACTCAATGGGTCGATTTTATATAGTAACCATTATGGTCACGTGGTCGCTAGCATTGGCGAATCAAAAAGAACTTCAGCAACATCGTATTACAACCGTTTGCAAAGGCTTACGACTGTTTTGCAAACGCTCGCAACTGTTTGCGGGAAAATAAATTCGCAAAGAAATTTTGAACATGTTCAAAATTTCTTTGCGACAAGAAAAACTGTTTGCGACAATGAAAACTGTTTGCGAACTTTCTTGCAACCTTTTCCGAACCCTGCCGAAACCCCAAATTCGCTACGTTCGCAAGCATTCGCTACTTTCAGTGAGATACCCCCTTAAACATGGCCGGATATCTGGGGATAATATTCGGTATTGTTTTTAAACCTCACGGCAGTAATGATATAGGCGGAAAGATGCTGTCATTTAATGTCACATTCAATCGTCGTATTGATAAGTGAATGACGGGTGACACATTATAGTCATGCGGTTTGTATTGTGACACAGTGCTCCAATTTCCTGCTCATCAATTTCTTTTGAACTATCTAGGGCAAAATCTTGAGGAAGAAAAAGGGGAACGTTGTTAAAGAAGATAAAGAGGAAGAGTTAAGCGAAATATAAAAAAAGAAAGGAAAAATGCTCCTGAAAAAAAGAAGAGACAAAACATCAAAGTGAAAGAAACATATTGAAAAGCTTTCAGGCGAAACTATTCTTATATATCACGTACAAGACAAATTTGTGTATTTTCGTTGCTGTTTTTTGGGTGGTGGTTTTGTTTCCTATTTTGATGTTGTTGTTGTTGTTGTGTTTTGTTTTGTTTTGTTTTGTTTTTGTTCACGATGTGTTTAAAAATATAAAAAATTTGTGTGTGTTTAGATTTGTTTTGTTTTTGTTTACTTAATGCACTAAGCAAACAAAAACAAAAACCCGAAATATACAAATCTGTACAAATGTGTCGTCTGTTACAGTTTAATCGATGGAAATAAAACAGAATCAAGCCAGGAAATTGTAAGAGTCTTTGATCTTTAATCTTGAAGTCTTTGACTGCAATGAGTCACAGATTGATGTTGGTTTAATGTTGGTCTCGAGACAACATTCCCCTAACAAGCTACGGGGGCCTGGGTGCGAAAATCGGAAAAGAATTGGAACACTCGCTCGACATGTGAACATATTGAGCATGACATAATCACAGTTGAGTGTCAAAAGGGAAATGAGGAGAGACAGGGCACGTATAATACTAGCGTGAATTATTCTCACCTTTAACCCTTTCAAGGCAGGATATATTTGTAGAGCCACACTGATCACATATTGTTCTTCAAATTGGCAACAATTATGTTTTTCTTTCATTGTTACATATACATTGTTGAAATAAAATATAATGTCTCTGAAAACAATATAATGGGCGAGAATGTTGTCAAAGTTACGCTCTCTGATTCCTTTGTGCTGTTCCTTTCAAGCCCTCTTCCTTATTTTCCTCCTCCTCCTTTTCCTCCTCCTCCTTCCTCCGTATCCTCCTTCTTCTTTACGTCCTCGTCATCTTTTCATCATTCTCTTATTCTTATTCTCCTTATTAGTTTTGTTTTCCCCTTCTTCTTTTTCTTTTTCTTCCTCTCCTGTTCTCATTTAAAATTTCGCCAAAAATTCGCAAAAATTCGCAAAAAATTTGATGGAAAAATTTCACTTAAATTGTATCATAATGTGAAAGAGAGTGTAATTTAAGACACACTTCTGCAAAGATTTCCCCCCAAAAATGTGCTTGAAGACAAATTTTGATGAAAGAATACATAATTTGGGTTTTCTGTTGTACGCAGAAAACCTAAATGTTGTATTCGTTCATCAATATTCGACTTCGAACAAAATAATGTGTCTTGAATTACATCCTTTTTCACATTATGATACAATTTAAGTGAAATTCTGCTATCAAATTGTGGGGCTCCTAACACTTTAGAGGGGCTTTAAGATATATGTTTCTTGTTTTCTTTTATATATTTTTTTTCTATACTACATCCATCTTTAATTCCTTTTTTCCTTTTAGACCTCCTTCTTTTTTTTCTTCTAATTTCCCTCCTCCTCTTCTCATTAAAAAATCTTTAGATCTCTGCTTCTTGTTTTATATTTTGTTTTTACTATACCTCATCCATCTTTAATTCTTTTTGTCTTCTTTTAGACCTCCCTCTCCTTCTCCATAAAAGGAGAATTTTATTTTCAAAAAGCATGACAGAGACTTTGTTAGTCATCAGCAACTAACTCGTATGGGCTGAGTTATATCCAGGTTAAAAGTTCAGAAAATTTTTGCCTTATCCGTCTGTTTTATTTTCGATTCTGACAACGACAAGTTCGTAATACGAATGTCTGACCTGATCGTCCGAAACAAAAAAGGAATCAAATGTTTTTATACGCCTATTTAGTGAGAAGCAATGACCCCATATGAAAAGGAGGCCACGTAAAGTGACTCAGTTGTATAGCCTAAAAAATGATTTGTCAGTTAAAAAAAAAGAAGAAGGAAAAAAAGCTCGGTGCGCTTGAAGATTATGAATACTATCTGATAAGTCTTCTGAAAAGTTTAATCTTGCGAGTAGCAGTGACGTAGTAGTAGAAGTAAAGTAGAGTATGTGATACATTAATTATTTGTATCATATTTATTGTTGACTGTTTTATTCAACATTCATTTTATCTTTAGTTTGTAGAAGGCAACCTGCCATGAAATATGAAAAAAGGGGGAAAATGCTTAAATCTAACATTCTAACTTCATTTGTTTTCTCGCTCTCCCTTCTCATGTTTTCAAGTACTAACCCCCCCCCCCCACTGTCACCATGTCAATCTTGTTTGAAAAGATGCATTGTTAGGTATATTTAACACGATCGAAGATTACATAATAATTATGTCATTGTGATGTTGAATTAGCACATTTTCAAAAGATGACGCACATCGTTTTAATAATAGTGAAAATAGTTTGGCTCGATTTTTCGAAAGTCTTCGCAATAATTATTGTGTTATCTCATGATGCATATAACACTGAAAATCATAAGTTATGTTTTATTTTTGTTTTGGTGTTGTTCCCTTACCTTCTCCAACTGTATTTTTCTCACAACACTTTCTCGTCCTTTCACAGATCAAGGGTTAAACCCTCCATCCCATCAACATGATCAAGGAACCCTGGATTAGCAGAAACAGGGATTAATCAGTCATCTGCATAAGAGGAATTTCTGGGGTTTGAGGTTTTAAGCTTTCCACCATCTCCATAATAAACCGCGGAGTTTTAACGCCTCTGACTAGTATTAGCGGCGACAGTGCGGTCGCCCATCGTTTCCGATGTCGGATGTGGAAAGGGGGTGTGTTGGGGGTGTGTCGGGGGAGTGTGAGGGGCCTGCCTGCCCACACACGTCAACACTATATCGTTGTACAGGGTGAGCAAGAAAAAAACAATTGGGATATTATTGTTCAATAGACCAGAAACGACGTGTAACAAATCACGATGTAACTTTCATTGTTCCTCTTAAAACAATACAAATATATTATAGCTTCATTGAAATTGAATGGAAGATGCCACTGCTTCTTCAATACACAGTCAGGTATTGCTTATGTTACCATCCATATTGTTGTTTGTAATTGGGTTTTTACGGACCTGTATCAATCAGATAATTATGATTATTTACGTCGGTATACGGCGGACGATTGCTTTATAGATTTTTGTTGTACTTATGTTGATGTTGTCAAAAATTCATCAATTGTGATAATGATGATGATGACAATTACGATGACAACGCCGACGACGAAGATGATGTCGACGATTGTGATAATGATTTACACTGATTAATGATATGGTGATGATGAAATATTATGATAAATCAAGCATAGAGATACAAAGTGAGTCCTGAAGAAGTCACCACTCTTTTCTTTTCTTACTCCTCATGCTAACAAGGAAACATGAGACCCGAAATAGTAGGGACTCTATACAAATCATGAAAGCGGTTTTCCCTCTTTCAACACTTTTTTCACAAATGCCCTGTAGCTTTTTAAAATTAATTATTTTCTTCCCATAACTTACTCTGTGACATTTTGAACTTTCCCGTCTTACATGTCTTTCTCGACGTGTGAGTAATGCATGGTTACAGGAGCCAAGGGACTTAATAAACCCGAACTCATTTGTAACGAGTATAGCTTCCTACATATTCTAGGACTAAGTTTAAGCCCCGATATTACTCAGTTTCCCCCATCGTATGTCGAAAAGGCGATTATGTGTATCAGACGTCTGTGGACGCGTGCCAAGAAATTCCATTTCTATAATTAATATTGTCTGCGAGATACGTCATGTCTGGAAATATGCCAAAATATTATTTGATTATAAAGCCATGGGAATATGGCATGATGTTGCGGGAAGGGGGAAACAATGTCTCATCAATGTTTGCGAATCGACAGATAGAAAATGATACACCTGTATATGATCTAAAAGTAGACCAGATAACAGATTGGTTTCAAAATGATTGAATCAGCAAAATGATATAATTATGAAGACGCCTATCCTTTTAAGAATTAGGACGAGAGAAAAGGGATGCAAAGTGCTTGGAATTGGAATATAAAGGCATTATATAGAATATACACGGTTTATCATTGGTGGAGAGGGCTACTGCCCCCCCCCCCGCCCCTTCCATTAACGCCCCTGATGATAATATAGAGCCAACGGTGAAAATCACATAAAGGGCAAGAGACACGTGTGGGCTTACTGTAGCATGTTCACGTTAAATTAATTCCGATCGTATTAATATACACATTAATTGTAATTATGGTAATACAGCTTTCCTGACTTCAAGGTGTACATAATATTAGAAATTGATTGGCAGTATTAAATCATGACGTGCTCTATGCAGAAATTAATTTTTTCCCCCTTTTTTGGTTTTGGTTTGGTTTGGTTTGGTAAGGTTTTTGTTTTTGTTTTCGCTTTGTTTCATACACGAGTGTGCATGTACCCATTAGCAATAGAAAACAAAATCCACATTCTTGGGACAGACTTTCAGAGTAAGTAATACACCCCCAGAAAGTTGATAAATGGATATATTGATTTGAATCGCAGACGTCAGCATTACGTAATAACAAATATGTAACTTTGTATTCCTGTGACTGATGTTGTCACATGATGGACCTATAGTTGGTCGCATGACAATATCTTACTGGGTGAAAAAGCATCTGTCTGAAGACTCTGTTTAACTTGGCTAGCACAGCGAGTTAAAGTCAATAATCCGTCCCAGAGTATTAAAATTTTCCACAAAGAATTAGAAGAGGCTTATGTGTGTTTCATGTCGATTTACGTAGACGGTGAGTGATTTGGGAGGTGGGATTTCCTTTCAGACATTGACTGTAAATATTAGCAATTCAAACGAGCTGTGCGATAGCATACGATAAAGATTTATACCAAAAATTAATACTAATTTTTTTTTTTTTTTTTTGGGGAGGGCTTTAGGAGCACTTGGCATTCTTGAATTCATTGTCTACATGTGCCTCACTCAAATTCATTAATATCTAAGAAAGAAATGGGGGTTAGGCTTGAGCCCCCAAGCCCCCCCCCCCTTTTTTTGTAACCACCACTTCGCATTACCCCAAATGGACCAAGTTATCGGCTAAATTCGAAGTTGGTTTGGCGGTGTGATTTGGGAATGAGGTATGGAAGGTGATGTACTTCGTGTTTAGGGCGCCACGTCACCCCGTTACAATGGAAACACATTATATTTGCTATTCCGTATGGAAATGTTACAGACTTAGTTCAAACGTTGACAAACTCGCTTGCTTTGATTGATGGATCTTTAGAATATAGGGGCATTCAAATTGAAAGCTGCAGACAAGGGGAAACATTAATACTGCCAATATAACAGTTAACAGAAAATTCCGGCCGTCTACCTGTGACATACTTTCAAACGAGGGTTAAATCATAGGCTAGGTATATACAAAACAGCCTGAAAATCTTCATAGTCTCTTCTCGCAGACTATTTTTGGTCAAATCAAGTAAATTATTTCATTTATTTCTGTAATCATATTAATAATTCATACGAAAGTCTGTTTTGTTTCCCAAATACAATCTCAGTTGCGTTCTCTTCTAGATTCATCAACAAAATTAATAATCCTTTCTTTTTGGTAATAATTTTAAGGCTTGGTATTCTTCTTCTTATCATCTTTATTAATTATCTTAAATTAATTTGAATTTGGAAGATGAAAAAAAATGTAACAGCCATGTAATAAAATATCTCGTAAAAGAGCTCGACACTAACAGGCACCTGGTGCATTATAACCTCCATTTTTTTAAATCTGCACCCCCCCCCCCTATAAAAAGAATATAAACATGCCCCCTATGCGTAATAAACGTTGTCATCGTTTTTTAATTCTTCTTTCATCCGGACCTCTATTGAAGAAAAAAGGGTTCGTGCAGAGGGTTCTTAGAAAACAAGCTTCATATTAGAAAGGGCTCTTTATATAACTGTTTTTTATCGGATGTACATGTAGGTCGAAGCCGAGTGTCATTGTGTTCAGTTTACTTTCATACACTATATTGCATAAAAGATTTTGTTTCTCTCTATCTTGTCTCGTCGAACGTAGTTAGGATCTTGCAAAGCTGTAACATCATTCTATGTTGGGTAAATGCTTGAGGTGGCCTATGATTCCAAAACTCTCTTTTTATGTTATTCTCATTATGAGCATTCGTAACATTTACATGTACTTTTTAAATTATTATTATGATCTAATTATTAATATTATTATGATGTAATTATCATTATCGTTATTAGTATTAATAATATATATATATATATATATAATATGATTATGATAGCCTGTACTCTACCTCATCTCTTCCCTCCCAGAGCTCTTCGTTTTCTGTCACCTTCTCTCTCCCTAACATTTCCTCTTTCTTTTCTACTCCATGTGACATGTCAGTTTTGTTATTGCTACTTGTATTATTGTTATTATTATTATTATTATTATTGTCGTATTTTGTTTGTATCCTCGACTGTATATATTGTTTATGTTGCTTGTATATGTATGTCACTCGCCAGTGGAGGACGAATTTCTGTATTATATTTTTTAATCAGACAATAAATTATCTTGAATCTTGAATCTTGATCTTGATTATTGTTATTACTATTATTAATATTACAATTATTATTATTATAATTATTATCATTATTATAATTATAATTATTATTATTATTATTAATGTTATTATTTGAATTATTATTAGTAGTAATAGTAGTATTATAATTATTACTATTAGCATTATTGTAGTTTTTATTGTTCTTGTTGTTGTTGTTATTATTATTATTGTTGTTTTTGTTGTTGTTATCATTATCATCATTATCATCATCACCATCATCATCATCATTTTGCTGTGTTTCTTTTAAGTTAGATCTAATCTCGTATTACCGTTATTACCGTCTTCTGGTTGAGTTTGCTACTTTATTGTGTCATTGTCGTTGTTGGCATAATCATAAATATTACCACGATATCTCTATCTCTTATTATAAACGGTCCATATCCGGACATCTACCCTCTGGACATCCACCCCGGATAACCACCCCCAGTCAACTACCCCCTAGGACAACTACCCCCTAGGGTAACCACCCTCTAGGACGACTACCCCTCGGGACAGCTACCCCCCCAGACAACTACCCCCTAGGACAACTACCCCCTGACAACTACCCCCGGACAATTACCCCCCGGACAACTACGCCCTAGAAAAGTTGTCCGGGGATAGTTGTCTAGAGGATGGTTGCCGTAGGGGTAGTTGGCTGGGGGTAGTTGTCCGGGGGTAGTTGTCCGGGTGTACTTGTCTGGGGGTAGTTGATCGGGGGTAGTTGTCCTAGGGGGTAGTTGTCATAGGGGGTAGTTGTCCTAGGGGTAGTTGTCATAGGGGGTAGTTGTCCTAGGGGTAGTTGTCTGGGGGTAGTTGCCCTAGGGGTAGTTGTCCTAGGGGGTAGTTGACTGGGGTGGTTGTCCGGGGGTAGTTGTCCCGGGGGTAGTCATCCTAGAGGGTGGTTGCTCTAGGGGGTAGTTGTCCTAGGGGGTAGTTGACTGGGGTGGTTATCCGGGGTGGATGTCCAGGGGGTAGGTGTCCTAGAATCTTAACGATCAGCAGCAGCATCATCGTAGTCCCATTAGCTTTGTCAGCTTTTGTGTGTGTGTTTTTTTTTGGGGGGGGGGCGCATCCTAAGCTAATGTGCCGAGTGCAAACAACTGCTACGCTCATATTATGACAGAATGATAAATGCAAGATTCCCAATCATGACAATGACTATTCTGCTACTCCTTACAGTTTATGCTGTTTCATTACATCAACTCCCTCTTCTTTTTTCCTCCAAATTGTTGTACATCAGTAGGTCTATATTTCAATTAAAATTGTGAGCTGGAAAGCCTTGACTTTGGAAAATGATTTAAGGCTTGAAATAAGACTGGGGAATGTTTTGAAACCGTGATTCCATTAGATGATAAAATCATGTTTACAAGCAGAAAGGTGACCGCACTCTCGTCTGTATTGCAGTACACAGTAATGAGAGTTGGTGGAAAAGCAAATAAAATAATTTGAAGTTCAATTATTGCGCTAGACATCAGAGGCGGATGGGGGATTCTCTGGCGGGTGGGGGATGAGGGGCAACACTGAAAATTCTATGCCAAAAAAAGAAAGAAAAATGTGGGTCATCGGGTTCGTTTCTTTCTTCCTTTCTTTCTTTCTTTCTTTCTTTCTTTCTCCTTTTTTTCTTTCTTTCTTTCTTCTTTTCCCTCCGCCATTTTTAGACAAGCAGTATGTAAATATTTATAAATCAAACTTATATTGAGATAAGCCTAATGAGTTATGACTTAAATCTTAAAAATTCGTTTCCATTCAATTGGTATCGAGTTTTATCCATGAGTTAAAGTAGATATCAATTCGTTCACTAAGTCATTGTAAATGTATTTTCATATCTTCTTTTGGAAAGCCATGTAACTTACGTTATTACCATAAAACAAATGGAAATGAACCTGTGTTATGAAAATATGAAAAGTGCAAACCAAAATATATTATTTAACCTTTGTGTATCTCTCAAACGGTTAAGTGGAATTGAACACAACCTTGGAAACTAAAAATATGTCAAGCATAATTTCCCACGCACGTTAACGTCTAAATGATCTTGCCCTATGAATACCATCGCTAATGATTTATTGATATTTCTGATTGTTCTTCCTCAATGGAATCTGACACGTTCAAAGTAATATCACAATAGGATTACAAACACCTAATTTGATCTAGTTTCCACGCCCTAGATTAAACACTAGTACATGTATTTTGTTATCATCGTCGTTTACACAATATTGTGAGATTGAATAAATGAAAAATGTGAGTGGATGAATAAATTGCATGAATGAATAAATAAATGGAAAATGATAATCTGGGCCCTGTTTCATAAAAACTTGTTATCAATAACATATGCTAAATATCTATGACAAATTTGCTCTCGGCCAATCAAAGGCCACGATTTCAGTAGCTTATGTGTGTGTGTGTTGGGGTTTTACAGACGTGTATCAATCAGGTATGATTATTTACGTCTGGGACCGACCTTTAAACGTCACCATCCGAAAGACGTGACTCAGTTTCGAACCTGCGTCCTCGGCTGAATCAGTTTGTAACTTCCACCGTTAGCTGGATTACAGGCGCACGCCACAACGCTGATAACGATTATCGTAACTTTTATTGATAACAAGTTTTATGAATGTTTTTGGTAGTTTTTCAGTCTCATCAGTGCCTTTGATTAGGCAACTAGATATTGGCGCTTTATAAATTCCTGGATTGGATTGGATTGGATGAAACAGGGACCTGATCTTATATACCCATTATAATGTCTATTGTGGAGTTATCATACTGATTTTCCCGAGGTCCATGTATGTATTACACCAGCATTACCCCCTCGATTCATGTTGGTCTAGAGGTACGTCTCCTATAGATGTAAGCGCTGAGCAAGGATCGAACCCAGCAACTCTCATATTCACCAATATACCACAGTGCTTGTATACAATGAACGAATGTCGGGATGAAAGTATGTATTACAAATTAAAAATTATAAAACAAATTATGTGAACGTCGGTTCCAATCTGAGCTGAATACGCCACTGATATAAAATAATGAAAAAACCACTGCATTTTCATTATCTTTGTCAATCTTGCATGTCCAGGCCCTGTATGAAAATCATTATAAGGAACAACTACCATAACGCCATATTAAATTTGCTCGCAACCTATCGTATTCGCGAATTTTAGTAGCTTACACACCGGTTTATCATCGCTTGTTGTACAGCAAGTTTTATTTGAACAAGTTCCCCGCGTCTCTACCGGTCAAGCTCATAAGTATCAAAGCGATAAATCAGAAACCAGGTCGGGTGTCTTGCCAAAGGTCAGTGTACTTTGTTTCGCCCGTCTTAGCTTACCCATCTCGATACCTAAGAATAGATGCTATCCATTTTAGCATCTTGGCAGCGCGCTATTGAGGAGAAAGCGGTGATGAGAGATGGGGGAGAAAGTAGGACGAGTCGATAGCCGGGTCAAGACGGTGAGATGCTTTGTTATGGGTGTAAAAAAGCTAGACTGTTTTGGTTTTGGACCTTTCTCTCAGAAGTCTGAACTGATAAAATGGGACAAACGTCCATGTTCACCATCTCATCTAGTCATCTACACTATAATTATAAAGACAACATTCCTCCCCAATGTTTTAAGGTCAGAGTCATAAGCATCTTTGAGACCAAAATGTATATTTATATCAGCATAAATCCGCTATGAATTATATTTTGTCCTGTAAATCATAATTATGAAACACAACACAGATGTATGAGTTTGATAGAAAAGTGTTCTCAAAATGATGTCATGCCCAATTTGTAGATTGTTTAAATTATCAATTAGAGTGATTTCAATGGTTTTAAAGGTACTATGTCCCATTTGCAGGCCAAAAAATGAAAAGGTTAAATTCCAATGGCATTTGAAAGACAATACTAATTTAGGGGCTTGAAAATGTCTTTAAGTGGGAAAATAACGACTATTAGTTGTCGAATCGACTTGGGAGCTATAGATCCAGTAAGTAATAGTCTGATTTTTCAGACCATTGTACCGAATGGTCGTACGTTTTATGCTGCCCAAAGATTCAATCAGTTTAATTTTGGCCATTACAAGAAGTGGGTTATTGATGTAGACAAATGCTCATGTACCCTTTACAGCTCATTGTATGTATATGTTATTACCAAAGATAAAAAAAGCCAGTCAGTCACTCAATAGTGTCTGACAGTGAAGTCTAGCAAGTAAACGGGTTTCCTTGCATAATTTAAATATTAGGACACTGCTGACGTTTAAATTTCACAGATAGGACATACATGACATATTCATAATTCCTGCAAAGTTCTACAGAATTTGATGTTGGCTGCAAGAGGGACATAGTATCTTTAACCTTCGTAAATCATTGAACAATAATTTAAAAAAGTTGAAATTGGCTCATCCATTGTTAAGTGAAAATAACTTATGTAAATATTGACCCCCCCCCCCACCCAAATTTGACCCCAGCAAGTACTACACAGCCATGTAACATTTAGTTATCCTAAAACCTTGACAAAATTTCCCTGCACAAAATTATTACCAGGACGTCCCCGATCATCATCCTCATGTTTTATTCATTGTTTATCTAATATATAGAACTATCATGGCTAAAGGATGGTGTGAATATATATCTATAGGCCTTATCTCGACCACCCTGTTGTAAAATGACTCATTAAAACACGATGAAGTCCCGCAAGTTATGCGCAATGAATTATGATACCGGGAAAGGTATTCTCTTCAGTTCTGCCATCCATCTGTGTTCTGGGTTCTAGGTCAACGCAGCGCCCTCAATTATTCTTCCTCTAGAAACTGACAAACCATCTGGTTCAACAAGTCAGTGAAAGTGACCTATATCATTCAAGTGCATGGTCAGTCTGTATACAATTCAAAACAAAATACACAGAACACAAACATAAACAAAGCAAAGAAGATACTTAACTTGGGGGCCTAATTCCCTTTTTTGATCATCAAATGTCATCAGATTTTGTGAAGGCGTCATGATAATATTTTTTTGCAAAATGATAATACTATTGAATTTTTCTGATATTGAGAAAAATGCCGACCTCAAGATTGCTTAGAGTGTGTATAAATATCTCTTAACTGGTTTTCATATTACCCCATCCTCCTCCTCCTCCTCCCCGCCCCCAGTACATCATCAATGTTTCAGGACACCTCCGCTCTGATCACTCATGAATGATGTCTCAAGCTTCGCCATCATCACTTCTCTGCGTGGTTGCCAACAATTCCATTAATAAGGGCTGTGGCAATGTTTGGGGGCAGTGCCCCTTCCTTCAACGCTTAAGGTACTAAAATATGTATTCTATGAAGATCGTGACGAAGATGGTGGTGATGATGAGGAGGAGGAAAAAGAGGGTGGTGGTGGTGGTAGTGTTCATGATGATGATGAAGAGGAGGGAGATATTGAGGAGGAGGAATTAAGATGATAATGAGGAGAATTATTATGATCATGATGATCATGATGGTAGAGGTGGTCGTGGTGATTATAATGGTGAAACTGGCTATGATCAAGGGGAGGTTAGATGATGATGATGATGAGGAGGAGGAGTAGGAGATGCTGGTGGTGACGGTGTTGTTGGTGGTGATAGTGATGATGATGATGATAATGGGTCACATCATTTTACGTTAGACTCAATATTTTTTGGATAAATCCAAATGCATCAAAGCGATGTCTTTTTTCAACAAACTTATCAACCCCGCCCCTCCACCATAAAAATGCATCACACCCCTATCACCAAACCAATGGCCCCCTTCTACCGTATTTGCGGTGACACGTACCCGGTGATGATGTCCTGAGGCGCCACCGCACGAACCCCGTAAGACGACCACACTGAACGATATGGTCATGATGGTGATGGTGATTGTGTACAACAGGAATGCAACGCATGCAAGACTCGCTCTATGGTCTTGCACTTGAACTGTATCAGTTACAATAATTCCTATTTGACCGGATCAATTCACACCCTGTGTGTGGCTGCCTGTTGTATTAGTTATACCAGGAAGCAGCTTCCTGGTTATACATAATGCATGCAACACTCGATGAGATATGATAATGATTCATAAACAAGATTAATTGAAGGTTACAGGCCTATACATCAATGGAGACGCCGACTCAATAGCATTTTTAATACTGTAATTAGAACACTCCTGAATGGGAGAACAATATCTGCCCCAAAAAAAACATTCACTCGTTGAGAATGGATACATAATTTTTCAACTTTTCTTTTTGAGACACCTTGTTCTGTTTAAAATCCTTGTTTGTGCTGGTCCAATCGCTTTGTTTTCAACTAATTTACCACCCTTCCATATTTTGAACCAACACAGTATCCTTCTCTCTGTCCTTTTCCGTTGTGACTTTTACCTTCTTGTATCTCCTTGTTTTTCACACTCTTATGTTCTCTCCGTCGTTTTTTGTAATTGAGGTTGCTGTTCCGTTAGTCCCACCCATTTATTTTCTCGATGGAGACCCTATTTCTGGCCAGAAGATCCTCTTTCCAAGTTCGTATCAAGCCCCCCATTTCGATGGAGGCGGCATGTCGTTCAACGTCAAAATGTGGTCCCAGCCCCATGATACACCCCTCGTTGGACCCCAATGATGATTAACATGAACAAGTATTGACTCCAAAGGAATTATGACAAGGTGTAGATGGGTTAAAGGGGTGCATAGCTGGCACGCTTCTCAGCTATCGATGACAATACAACATGGGTATAGATGCAATGACGAACCATGGGGGCGGCACAAGGATTTAAACCGAGGAGGGGCAAGCGTATAGGGCATTGATAATGTTGGGGATGGGCTGAGTGGAAAAAAGTAAGCCTCTAAAAAAAATGTAGCAATGCAGCAGCCTATTGGAGGTGGTATATAAATGCAAATACGGACGGTGCCACCCCCGCTCCGGTGTCGTCCAGGTAGTGAAGATATTAGTGCCAGCTAACAATGAACAGTCCAGAGCAAGATGATGCAGGCTCTTGATCCAATACCTTCTTCCCCATTCATGTTAATTTAACGTAAATACCACTTGCCTTATGCTTATACCTGTAAACAATAATAATAAAATAATAGAATAGGAAAACAAAAATAGTTTCTCAGCACTTTACAGAAATATTATCCCGATCATCAGAGTTATTCACGTACACGATAATTATGTGCACCATCTCCACTCCCTGGGAAGTATTTTTCTACCATGGGCCATATTTCTTTTTTTATAACAATCAAATCAAATCATTATCACCGTTTTCATTTAGAGCGTGAAATGAACAACCCCACCGCAAGCACCCGCGCTCCAATTAGCCCCAATAAGTTCCTATTGTTGACGTCCATCGTTCAGTAAAATCACTATGTTGGTACCATTGTGTTGGTACGACTAAAAAACATAGTGGTATCGACATTAATATCATGATTGTAAAAGACATCTGTCACGCTCCATGCGCACGCGAGAAAGAGTTTAACCTTGTAATTCAGAAGCGTAGCGATGTGATGGGCGCTTTACAACCCCCGTTCCCCTACAAACATTGGCTACAAGAAGAAGAAGAAGAAGAAGAAGAAGAAGAAGAAGAAGAAGAAGAAGAAGAAGAAGAAGAAGAAGAAGAAGAAGAAGAAGAAGAAGAAGAAGAAGAAGAAGAAGAAGAAGAGGAAAAAGAAGAAGAAAGAGGAGGAGGAAAGAATGATAATAATAAGAAAAATAGGAATAAAAAGAAGAAGAAAGAAAGAAAGATAGAAAGGAAGAAAAGGGAAAGGAAAAGGGAGAATAACGGGAATTTAAATACATGAGAAGACAATAATTGCATGACTCTTAACAGACCCTCCCCATTTTGAGCGCTACATTCCTTTGCGCTCAGCCTCCTTCTGTGCCGTGCCCCCACCCCCACCATGACTGGAACCTCGCTACGCCACTGTTTGTGTCTATTCAAACGGTAACTGTCATCATGGTCTACATGCAACCTGATAGAGAACATCACATACGTCAGAGGTAGCTGCTAACATTAATTAGAAAATGCATTCCTCGCCAAATAGCTTCACGAATATAGGCAAAGGAAAACTAGGCCATGGGAAAAAAAAGTACAGTGAACTTCACAGATCCCACCAATGCACTTGTATAACGGAGCATGCGGCTATCTATTTAGTAAATTAATTAGCCTTTCATGCGCCATTTGCAATAATCATGACAAATAGATATGACCTTCATCATCGTGAAGCAAGTTGACGTTCGTTTCCATGAAACTTAGTCGGTGCAATGTGTTTTATGTAGAATTATCGATGAGTATTATAATGCTAATACCAATATATTATTTCTCTCTTCCTTAACGTGTGCATACATGTTACAAATGTTACATTTCCATCCGTCGTTTATAGTCTTCACGTCATTTTTGTTTTCATTGAATTCTTTGTTTTATTATTATTAATTTTTTTGCTATCGCTTTACATTCTCTTTTGAGTTTACATCTTTCATCATCTTCATGATAAAGATCATGTCAATGGTCTTATAACAACAAATTGATAACAAAATTCAAATAAAGCAGAATATTGTTGTATTATTTTATCAAATACACTTTATCAGTTATGGTGCAACTCATAAAATTATAATCATTTGAATCCGCTATAGCCATCAAGGTTAGCAAAAGGCGAGATGTGAAACAAAAGAAGCTGTATTATATTCTTGTATTACTCCTAAAGTTCAGTTACAAAATACAATACTCTCCTATTCCATCTATACAATAAAAGTCCTTATTTAATGATCAGAGTCACCTTCTGAACAATTTTCATGTTGTCAACCATCAACATTTTATTGCCGTCACACAAAATCAATATTGACATTCAAATAAATCAGTATTAACCCGGAAAATTGAAGTGAGATTCAAAGATGATGAATACAGACAAATTGCCCCAATATTCTTTTAAAAATCCGCTATAGACTATAATATTTGCATCACCTCTCTCTGAACTTTATACATCGATCGTCACGGACGTGTGATGAAATTATACCACGCGAGTGTATAAAAAGAAAAGTAAATATTTGACCTATAAAGAGAAAAAAATTAATAGTATAAATATTTGTCTTCTTTGTTTGTTTACAAACAATAAAAAGTACGTCACTGGAACGGAAATGTACAAGTGATTTTTAACACGGTATTATATCCTGCATTGTTTGCTTCTTGAAATAAAAAAATATTGATCAATTTACTGGCGTAGGATGAGTTTTTAGTACTTTTCACCATAGGGAGGGGGTAGTGGGCACTGGCCTGTTGTAATTGGGGGCAACAGAAATTATATCTCCCTTTCTCTATCTCATCTCTCCCTCTCCATCCTCTCTCTCTCTCTCTCTCTCTCCCTCTCCCTTTCTCTTGTTTATCCTCTCATCCTTGTATTCTTTTCTTCTCCCACCATTCAGGTGCGGGGATGGGATGGGGCACGTACCATAATATGCACCCCCATGTAACTACGCCTCTATTGATCAATATCGTCATGGAGATCGATGAATTCCTGCTACAGCTGTTTGAAGGTTATGCGAAAGAAGGTCATGGGAAGGGCGTGGCCGATGTTATTGTTCGGGAATTTTCCCATCACGTGGAGTTGTGTTTTGATTTGGAATTTGTCTTGCACATGACGTTGAAGGACGGTGAAGTACTACTAGTATTCGATTTTTTTTTCCTTCATATTTGTCTTCATCAAGCACCAAGGCAAACTTCAAATGATTAAAAACTTGTGGAATTACTAATAGTCGTTAATAATTATCATTGAACTGCACGTATAGAGACAGCGTGATTACAGTACAAAGTGCTTACACACTTTCCAGTCATTAAAGCGGGGCATCTCAGTAGAACGACAATGTCTCCTGATGAACCCTAAAAAAGGCTGTCAGTTTCACGTCTGCCTCGTGGGCCAGAACCGTTCAAAGGGCCGTCTGTCCTTATGGCAGGATACCCTCATCGTAGTAAGAAATGGATATCAGAAGGTTAAAATGTCCGTTAAAACAGGTCCTTTGAAAATAAGAGAGGGATCCTATAGACAATGAATATAATAATGCTAAGTACCAGTATTTTTTAAACAATAAAACTTCATTCTCGGCTAAAACGGAAGGCATAAATCTGTTTATAACATTTACTCAGTTTCCGTGACATTCTAAGGGTAAGATGTATTTAGCAGAGGAGAATTAATATTTTTAAGGACGACAAATAAAAAGTCATCCACAATTTTCGCACATTAATATGTAATCAAATGATTTGTTTGTAATGTAAACAAATATTATATTATTTTCAGTCCGAATCTTCTCACGCACGTTCGTATTCCCCGCCAAATGACACGCATCGGTCTTTTGTAATGATCGTAAACATTCATCAGCATATTTTCATTTTCATTGAATATTTTCATTTTAATTTTCACCATCATTCATTATCATCAACATCATCATCATCATCAACAACATCATCACCATCACCAGTTTTTGTTTTAATTTGTTTATCATCACCCTCCCCCTCCCCTTTCCCCCGGGCTATCACGCCATCGAGCAATCGCTTATTGTAATAGCCCTTCTTCTTCTGCAACTTTCTTAATGAATGATTATTGGTGTTGTGTTTTCAGTTAAATTTTATTTTAATGTCATCATTTATTATTATTATGTATACACATTAAAAAAAAATTGTTATATTTTGTATATGTTATATTGCTGAAATGTAATTTGATTTGTATGTTGCAGAAGAAATAAATTCAATTCGAATTCAATTCATTCTGTCTTTTCCAAAGACGATTACTCTCATATAAGTACGGAGCCTGGGAGGGGACATGCATGAAATTATTTTTTTAGGAAGTCGTTCCCACCACTTATAAGTCGTTACCACCACTTACAAGTCGTTCCGATCACTTACATATAAGTATACAAGTATTATATATTATATACATAATATGCAGAGCTAAAACTGACTTTATCGGCCGGCCCTGCTGGCTGTATAAGTCTACTCAGAGGTAAACTTATAATCAAGATAAATATATTTGTTCTGTCAAGAAATGACCTCCAAACTGCGATGGAAAGAAGCGGTGTACAGGAGACCTTTCTTAGAATGTCTAGTGACCTCTCCTGGATGAAATCAACAAGCAAAACCGCACATTTTACAACTCCCAAGACGGTCAAATCTTTAAAAGTGTTTCCATTGACTTTATTTCCAAGTTTCTTAGAAAATGATGACAATAAATTATTATTATATGTTTTGTGTAAGCTATGATTCTGTCAAGAAGCAATGGATTGTATCTTGTGGTATCTACGAGATGAGATTACTCATCGTGTTCTTTGTGGCTTTCTTTTCCTTGAAAATGCCTCACAGACACACTGTTATTTTGTATATAAATGTGTGTCTTGTATTCCTAACTATTGGAAAATAGATAAAAATATTTTATATATTCTTCGAAAGGCAGGGGTTGTACAAAATTTTAGTTAAAATCAAAAGGAAAATGGCCCGATCCTTCTTCACTACCTTACATCAATATCAAAACATTGAAAGTCAACGCCCTTTATGGCTCTATATAATGATACGAATTATATTCAATGATTGTGTTTAATATTCGTGTCGGGATTATCAAATGATCATAGTTACGTTTTATAATAATCCAATGGTTGTGTTATAATTGATTTCGAGATCGTCATTCTCGTGACAACACATCATTTTGTAGATCACCATATTGCACCGATCCACCATGGAGCAAAACTTACATTCATAACAGACATTCCTTAAAGTTGTAAGCAAAGTTATAATGTATACACTGTATAGAATAGAATATGTGAGAACCTAGTCATGCATGTGATTAAAATATTGCAAATTAGACCATAATGTCGACAACGAAATCATGGCATACTTTCCCCATACTGCATATTGACACGATAATATCTACATAACCTAACAAGATCCCCAAAGATGTTTTTGTCTGCAGAAAATTTAAACAGCCATAAATCGGGACATTAATGAAGTACATTAATATGTTATTCTTTGCTTTTAATAACCTGAAAGGCATTGTGCTGTAATCATTCATCACTGAAATTTACATGAAATATTGCAGTAAGATATCATAAGTAATAAAGCATGGTATATGGACAATACCTAGGCCTATATATTTGAAGGAAATGAATGGCAAAGATTGCTATTACGGATATACACTTTTACTGAACCAACAGTAAAATAGTGGATCTTAATTTCCACATTCAGATTCTTAGGGGAAAAATGCATTGGATAAAAAAGACGATAGTTTCTCATGGAAAGGGGGTAAATTAGAACACATCGTGTAAACATTTACAGGTGAATGTTGAGTTATGGATGGAAAAGGCATGGATCAATCGGAAACGAAACAACTGCAACAACTTTACCAATAGATGGCGACATTCCATGACGTTGAATGGGATTTACAGCGTACCTCGTTTTACAAGTCAGTGGATTTACACGAACCCAATAAATGTGTCGAGAATACAGCCAACATGATATCATTGCCCGAAGGCAAAAAAAAAAAGCCAATAATAAAAATGAAATAAAAGTTAACGTAAATTAAGCACTATAAGCATCTCATAAAACATCAACGTTTACAACAATATCACCACAAACAAAAACAACAACAACAAGCATAGAAACAAAACAACAACAACGCTCTATCGTGACTGTTTCTACAATATAAGGAGTACGACAGACTCGAAGGGTGGGGAAAACATATTTTCAAATTGATGCGACCCCAAACAGATAGTTTGAAATGACACTTTCACTCTAACATTGTTTCCAGTACAACAACAAAACAAAAAACAAAAACAAATGATAATGATAACAGAAGTTAGTTACTTAATCAAATCAAGTAATAAGATCAGTAAATTACATAGAAGAAAAAAGTGTATAGCAATTGAATTTCTATACGATTCTTTATATTTGATGGATAGACATTAGACAATATTAAATTGTATATAAAGTGTAGGCCTAATTGTTATCTCAGGTACTTTGCACACAACCTCTTTGCCATTAGAGGGCGACATTGCAAATCACTCACTGGCGTCGGCTTGATCCGTCTAAACAATATTATAGTTACATGAATACAATATTTTTATTTATTTATAAAATGTTTAAGATGCAACTGTAGACGCTCTGTAGACCAATAATGTAACAAATTTATTTGATTTAAAATTGCTTTAAAGAATGTATAAGTGATGATGAATAGAGATGAATAGAGAAATAACGAAGATATGGCGTATATATTCAGTACTGAATGAACGCCATAAAACTACTACTAACAACAACAACAACAACAACAACTTGTAACATTAATAGTTATGACATCAGGTTTTTGCTTTAGCTTTAGCATTGTTGGAAGAAAAAATTATTTTTTCAAACCTTCATTTTTTTGTCACTAAATCATGAAAATTCAATCCATTTTCAAGTCGCAGTTGTAGTACATTTCGGGAATGTTGGTACATGTATTATATGTATAGGCAAGAGTAGTCTACAATGTTACAAATTCATGTTTGTGAATAGCGCCATCTACTTTCCTACTTGACTAATGTAGTCCGTATTCACACATCTTCGTGTAACAACATGACAAATATGACAATGATATTTATGTAAATGAAATTGTAAGCTGTATATCTTTTATTAATAGACTCAACACTTTTATATCTACAACGTAAAGATTAACAAGATGCACTAAAAGAAATGAAAACAAAAGATTATTTAGAAAAATTCAATTCAATAATTGTTATATGTTAAAAAGTTGTTAGTTCCGGTATCAAAAATAACTAATTTTTAGGAAAACAACTTTGCAGCAGGTTGATTCATTATTATCTTGTTTGCATCAAGTTGAAATCAAAGAAACTTGTCAGTGGGTGTACGACACTGGTCCAGACACTTCGGACGTGGATTTCTATTTTACATTTGTGGCCTTTATCAAGTTTATTCTAATTTATTACTTTTTTTTAATTTCAAATGATTCATGTCCATTAGCTATCCAATTTTGTCCTGATTCGTCCAAATTGAATTCTATCGTTGCATGAAACCAAAGTATTTATTATACTATGTATTTATACATGACTCTTGTGCCCTTATTAGATTAAAAAGGTAGCTTACATGTCTCGCTAGCATTGCGAGAATCACACGTGATTGGGAAAACCAAGATGCATTGAAATCCCTTTTGGCATATGATCCAGTCTAGAACTTTAAGATGATTTTCTAAATTCAGTAAAAAAAAAACTCACTTATATTTGATCATTTTGATGATGTATTTTTCCTGGAAGATTCATTTTTATTTATCACCGTGTCATGTATCTCGATTTACTTGGCCTTATTCAATTATGTTGCTCAAACACAGTTTTATTCATAACAATCCAATAAAATAGTAGCCTAGCTGTATCCTCTCACATCAACAGGTGTAAATATAGTTTTCATCAGAAATTCAGCACACTTTCACTTCCTTTCTTTCACTTTCTTTGTTTTAATTATAGTTATAACAGCGGGCTACAAGCACTTGAGAGTCAAGATTCATATTTACGATGTTTTCCTCCTATCTCATTTAAATACATTCAGCATGATAACTTCATTGTTGATATGTTTTCTAAGCATGCAAAGTTTTAGTAATATTGTTGCAAATTCACATTCATGCTCATAAAAATTTGTTTGGAAGAAAAAAAGATGATAAAAAAACCAATTAATTCAAATTCAAATTCAATTTAATCGAGATCAGATTCGTCATAAATATTATCCTCCTCCTCCTCCTCCTCCTCCTCCTCCTCCTCCTGCTCCTGCTCCTGCTCCTCCTGCTCCTCCTCCTCCTCTTCCTCTTCCTCTTCCTCTTCCTCCTCCTCCTCCTCCTCCTCTTCCTCTTCCTCTTCCTCTTCCTTTCCTTCTTCTTCTTCTTTTTCTTCTTCTTCTTCTTCTTCTTCTTCTTCTTCTTCTTCTTCTTCTTCTTCTTCTTCTTCTTCTTCTTCTTCTTCTTCTTCTTCTTCTTCTTCTTCTTCTTCTTCTTCTTCATAATCGTCATCATTATTTATTTGTTTTCTTCTTTCTTTATTTATTGATTGATTGATTGATTGATTGGATTATCTTTTGTTTCTTCAAATATATATTTTTGGTGCAATGTAATATACCGTATCGCGCACGCCACTTCATAATTTGTATTATTTTTTTGTCCGAATGATGTACCGATGGCGTTCCATACATACCGTCGTCGTGTGTTGGAGAGACAAGCATAAAAGTGGGACTCATAGAAAATCATCGGAATTTTACATAATGTGAGTACCGAATTCCATGCATTAAGCTACAGTTATTAGAATTGATATTTCATTATCATTTTGCTTCAATTTCTAAATTCAATCATTTCAATCTATTCCTGAAATGATCGGTAATGTGTCGGGTGGTCGGTGTCAAAACCACGGAGCGGGTATTCATGAGAGAGTCATGCCGAAACTCCCCGCTGGTATAGCTATGTCAACAGCCAGATGCAGTCAATTGGCCGCATGCATGTATTGTAAATGTATGATGTATCTCATCTTGTTCGTGTAGTCTGTAGAGTGTAGACATGCCAAGAATTTTCCTTCGTGACTCAACAACATCATGGTGTAACGATCTAATGACAGTGTATTCTTCTAATATGAATTGCCCTTTTATATTTTACACTGTGTTGTACTAGTAGCCTATCTTCTTTCTAATTCTAATTTTCTATGGAGTATGGGTATGGTCTATGGAGTTAAATCGTAATATTATTATTAGATTTTTTGCTTTGCCTTTGTCACTTTGATTCATGATTGTGTTTTCAATTTCGAGTCATGCTGCAAGTGAAAATGAAAATTGCTCGTTATGCAGTCAAAGATACATGTAAAGACTAAAGGCTAGTATTGAGTCAAAGGCTAGAAATAAAAGTTCAGAGAAAAGTGAATCAGTGTATTCTTAAAGAGAAAGACAAGTTCTGGTCATGTGATTGCACTGTGAAAGAAACGTTGTGGAACATGGAATCGATCAGAAAAGGTTGATCATCTAGCATATAAGTATTGGTATGTACTGCAAGGTTCTGGAATCATCAAAATGATAAGAAATTTGGCCCAGTCTTGGTAAAGTTACAAGCACTGTACACAGAAAGATGTATATGGGACTACGCGACCACGTGCGCGATATCTATTTGGTCCCAATAGATATACCCAGTAATGATTTACCAAATATATCAATTAGTAGGTGGTTTCCCGACTTTCCCGGCAAAATTTGTATCGTCACGTATTAGTCAAAACATATTCTTTCACATGATTGGTAATGAGAGCTTCCATTTTATTTTTTTGAGAGAGGGGCGTTTCCAAAACTGGTCTTTACCTTTAAAGAAGACTCTAGTCTTGATCTAGAAATTGAATTGAATTGTATTTTCTTATAAAAAATGTCTCAAAAGTCAAAATATTTAGTCTTTTTCTTTGAAATGATGGATCTTCATCACATTATTTTTGATAATGACTTTGCATGTCAGCCCTTGATAATTGAATTGAAACAGGAGAAGACTAGATTGGAATCCGGGCTAACTTGCCCAAAATGTATTACTCAGGTCTTAGGGTGATATTTTCCTTTTGGATGACACATGATAATGCTATCTGTAATATATTTTAAGTAGTTCCCCAAGAGAGAAGGTGCTGCATTAGTGCATTTGAGAAAAACAAATTAGTATTCGACAAACAGAAGAGTTGACCATGAATACGAAATGTGGATTGTTGCAGATTTTTATCCTTCCTCATTTACTTGATCATGAACTTGATAAACTTACATGACTGATTTTTTTGTTACAAATTGTCATCCTAAAACTAATCTCTACAGTAAATAAAGAAAAAATGAATCAGAGGATGTGAACATGCTCCAGTAATATCGAATAAAAGTTTTGAATTGTCTTTAAGATATCATTTTTAATTTTTTTTTATCAACTTACCAGTATCATTTTTTAAACAAGTTCCTATTGACACAAGTTCTTTTCTCACTGATCAGTTCATTCTTTGTTTAATTATTAATAAAGTGGAATTTTGAAATCTGTATCTACTTTATAATTCAACAACAACAAAGATCCGATTAATTTTGATCTAGTTAGCATGGAAACTTGCTAATATAGTAAATGTAGAGTAGATTTTCCTATTTTGGCTATTAGTTTAATAAAAATATTTTCATATCTACTAGACTACATCATAAATCTGTTTGCTTCACTTAATTTCTATTGATAATGCCAGTTAAACAGGATGCCATGAACAAGTTCTCAGCATTCCATTATAACGAAAGAAATTGTGCATTTTGTGGGTTCTTATTTTGAGCCAGAGCATGATGTAGTCATTGAAATTACAAAGATGGGTGTGTGTATTTTGTTCAGGTTCATCACCCAACTCTACAGTAGCTACAGGTAGGTATGTAAACAAGGTTCATATTCTGTTATGTTTTTTAGTGGGTGGATTCACACTGTTGGATCCATGGTTGGAGGCTCTCCTGTGAGATTGATACCCTGTGTTCAGACTACCAGAATTCATGGTATACACTGTACCATACAAGAATCGTATAGCTATAGTATAGAACATGATAAATCATGATTACCTTTATCCTAGTCTGAATGTCATTTATAGGAACGTATTTATATGAAAGGTGTAATGGAAATCGTATAACAACACACATGTTTGAACATTTTTTTGAACGAAAATTTGATGAAGAACCAGGGTCCCGCCCATGTCTGAATGTCATTTATAATGCATGAAATTGTATAACAGGATGGGGCTTATTGTGAGCGCGTCATGTCAATAGGATATTTTCGTAGTGTAATCAAATTGAATGCATGAATGTTTGGGTGCCTCGTTACAAATTATTTCATTCACCTGTTACGAATGATTGTATTTCAATATTCTGAATGTTAATCGCGTATTCATGTACATTACTTGTTGTTACATAGGGCAAGCCATAAAGTTTGTCTAGGTACTTAGCAACAACTAATGTATGCAATTTGCATTCTGACTATTGAAATACATAATATTCATAATCTATGTGCGTACGTATTCATAAAACTGGAACACACCTCTGATTTATTTGAATGCATATATATGATACACCATTTGCTGTGTTCTATGTGAGTCTCTATTTCATCTCAAGAATCACAAAGGATTTCCAATTTCAGTCAATAATACGCTACGGTTGACCAGTCAAGACTGCAGAGGTGTATCTATTGTTGTCGTTTGAAAGCACAGGAAAACGTCCGCACAATGTGGGCTTTTCAGGGCTTGTTGCATGTCAAGGCTGCTACAGTGGTATGCTGTAGGCCAACAGGATGAATTACAAGTTATGAATAATGAATTTCAAGTTTGAAGATTGTGCATTGGTACTTTTAACAGATTGAAGGTCTTTTTAGGGGGTTCCAGTAAGTTCGGAATTGTCTATTTAATGGGTGTAGATGTACAAGTACATGTAATGTCAATGTACCATACATGTACATGTATGTATGAACAATGTATCTCCATTATAGTGAGGATAGCATTCCTGCTTCCGGTATGCCTGGAGGACTGAAGATATTACTATAACAACTGTAACAAGCTTCACACTCCAAATTGAATTGATTTGAATTTATCGAACCATATGAAAACAAGAGTGCAAGACATACAGTATAACACAACAATAGCATACATGTACATAAAACATACAAAATAAAAAGCAAATATATGGGCATGGCCACAAAAAAGCAAATTTTGCTTACAAATAGGGCCCCTACCTAAAACAATTAATTTGAATTTTGAATGTAGATGTTTTGTTTTTTGTGTGAAGAGGAATGAACAACAGCATATGAACATGTACATGTACAACTACATGCAGTATATTCCTACATGTACACTGTACATGTATATGTACATGAAAAATGTACACTATACAAAATGTACATGTAACTTGTAAGAATCAGTACCATTATAATTTATATACAGTGTAGAGGGCTTACTTACCGTTTTTCACAGAGGCTCCAAAATGAAATACTTTTCTCTAACTTTTTCAAAAGTTAAAGACTTGCTACTTGTAGCATATTCAAATCCTTCTTTTATAAAGCAAAGGATAGTGATTGTTTTGATCCTTGAAGTGAGCAATGAATAGCATTCAACATGTCACCAGTAGAGTAATCAAATGATAGGAAGAAACCTTAAAATGCCACCTTCTTTATTAAACCGAAGCTGACCGAGATCAGAGAAGATTTAAAGGATGCGCAGAGGTAATGAGCCTTGTAATTCTCAACAAGAAAAATCAAACTTTTGTGTTAGGTCCATAGTTTGATGATCAAAAAAGTTATCAGATTCTGTTGAATCTGTCAGAGAATCGTAGGATTTGCCTTTCTAAGAAACCTCATGTGAGCTACTTGTCCTCTGTATTCTAAGATGATTAAACTTACAGTATCTTTCAATGAAACTACATAGAGTTTTCCATTTAAGCTCCATCTTCTTTAGTACTGTCATTTCAAAAGTGATGTGTAGTACCTATTCAGGTATTTCATTTTGCATCTTATAGGCTCAAAACGGAACACTGCTGTCCACATGGTCTGCCCCCCGTTTTTTCTAAGAGCCTAACCCCAGGATATATATATATATACATATATATATCAAGGATGTTCGCCTACAAATAATGCACACCTACAGTGTACCCCTAGAATAAACTATATTGATGATTGCTTTTATGAAATTATGGTTAGCAATACCAACCCTGGATGAAAAGTTTTGCTGAATTGCCTTCCTAAGATGCCTTTCCTATTTAAAAGCCTTTCCTATGAGCTTTTCCTATCAAGGAATGAATACTGTATTATGTTTACAATACATACAAAGTTACAAACACTAACTTCATACTCAGTACTTGTAGACCAACTAGACTACAAGATGGTTAACCATAATCTACATGTACATGTACAAGAGAGAGTCAGTGTGTCATCGAATAAGTAAAGTATTAGTGCCTATTAAAGTGAGCAGACCTTTTTTGTAATATACATCTACAAGTAGGCTCTTAGTCATCCACTCAATCCACAAGGAGAACATTGCAACATGCAATGGAATGCAAGGGCAGTATAGCTTCGTAAAGGTACATTAGCTTTTGGCCTTTAACCATAACGCTCTGCAAGTTCATAGGTCTTTAGAAGCCCCAGGGGCCCCTGTGGATATCTTAAATACAATGATTACCTCCATTCTCAGCCGCATACTCACATCACTGATTGCTCTGAGGTAGCTTATTATGATTGATATTTGTTCTCCTCTCGCTTAATTTTGCCCCCTCCTTGACGAAGTAATTAAGTTCGTGATCTTGGCGTTGGCATGAGGCCTCGGCCGGGATTATATTGGACGTTGGTGTGTTTTGGTTGGTGCCCTGTTGGAGGAGATCTCTACATATTTTGGGTCAATGAAATTGACATGTGGCACCCACATTGCAAGTTATTTCTCTGCCTCTGAGCCCCCATAATACCCACGTATGGAAAATAATTGTGTTGGTGTGAAAATTCCATTGCTGATGATTCAATGCTCAAGAGAGCTTATAATGCAATGCACATACATGTACATGTTTACGTTGCACATTTGTAGGCACATCTACCTTTCAATAGATGTTGCATGATAATTATGAATATTATGATTTATGAAATAGTTTTACTGAAACAAGTCCATGGTATTCTTTTAAAATTATTTTCTGATAAGAAATAGACATTGAGAATCCCTTGCTTTCCTTAAATTCTGTTTGATATATATCTTACTTTTTTGCCCTTAAATTCTAGGTATAATTTGAAATTTGTTGACTTTATTTCTCACGGAATTATAGTAATTCATGCAGAATAAAGAGCTGACAGTGATGAGTGAAATTGATACTTTGCACTCCATACAAACATACTTGTTAACAAAGTACACTGTATATGTACATCAGTGGAATCACCGAGTGGAAAAAAGTTAAACTGGGTTTAAAGGGATCCGGTAACTTTGTCTCAGATTCTGAAACAAAATCCTGGATTTAGCTCATGCTGCAATGATATTTATAAACCTTTAGGTCAGTCAGGAACCCCATGACTTTTACAAGCCGATCGCCTGTCTGATTATCAAGATATTTATGACTGGAAATCGAAACCAAATTTTGCGTTTTCCTAACGGTTTTCATAACACTACAGTCTATTGGGGAAAACGAGTATCGTAAAACCGGTCACTGAAAGATTTTTACTTTTTTGAGGCACTTCTTGATCATTTTGAAGCGTGATTTTTTTAAGGGCTTCAATATTACACCATATCACAGACACTGATAACACATACAGTAGATCCGTGCATCTCAGATTTAACATTGTTAAACGATGCCTTTAACAGAGTCTGTCTTTATGAATACAATTATTCAACGGGAACCGAGTGGTCCCTGTTTTATGCCTATGGGAATGCGAGAATTCAGTAGTCAATGAGTTAAGCCAATCGTTTGGGGTCAGCTAACATGACTAAGATCTGATGCTCTATTGGTCAATTAAGTGTCACCAATCTCTCCTTAGAGATTAGTCCTAATCTTGTCTGAAATGGCTTCCTTCTAATACCTTTCCTTATTTCAAAAAAGACTTTTCATAGGATCAAAGTGAATCCATAATCTAAACTACGCATGTTGAAAGTTCTGTTATTTTTAAAAGGTTGGCTATTCTCTAGATGGCTTTTGTCATTGGCTTTTGTCAGAACATACTTTGATATGCCGATAGGAATGGAATATCACATGACTCGTATAGAATCACATATTAAAGCTAATCTTGAGCTCTGGTATGGGCATCGTATGTCGCTCGAGAACATGACTACCGGTATATGATTCATTATGGATTGTTTATCCTGCAGTAGATTGTTTGAACCAGTAAAAAAAAACCTCACAAAAACTTGCTGGAAATCATCTTCAATAAAAACTGCAACTCTCATTTGCACATACCGGTAGTGACCTGTGTTAAGCACATGTGGTCGGGCCTACTTACCTTGATTTCCTTATCTTTCTATGCTCATTACTCAGCCCCTATACATTTTCTACCAAAATCATTTGGCACATGTCATTTATTTGTAATCTTGAACATTTAGTGCAAGTTTTGTTGGATTCTGTGAATATTTATTTTCTATCATTACCAGAACTCCAAAAAAAAATTGTGCCAAAATGAGAGATTAGTGAAATAGTCTGCATATACAATGCAGATGCAAGCTTACTGTAGAATTATAGAAAATTTTCAATGTAGAAGCAAGCTTACTGTAGAATTGTAGACAATTTTCATGTGATTAAAGTATGTGAAATGCAAAACTATTATACATGTAGGTCCCACACCCCCTTCCCATCCTTCATCCTCCATACAGATAGCAAAGGCAGTAAAAAAAAAAGAAAGGTGTAAGTATAGCAATAGCAATTAGCATGCTCTGTAAGTTTTCAAGGACCCCCTTTTGTACCGCCACTCCAACACTTTTTCTTTCCTTTCCATTCTTCTTTCTGTTTATGATGAATACAGTTAATAGTGTATCTGTTATTCATTCCCCTCTGGAATGCCACTGGAATTGTTTGAGTGTAGGTATGAACATGGTTGATTACAATTCAAACTGTTTGACTTGTATGGGGGAGGTACCGTACATGTATCCTACAATATGCAGTACATGTACCAGTTCTGGTCATGCGATTGCATTGTGAAAGAAATGTTGTGGAATCGATCAGAAGAGGTTGATCATCTATCATATAAGTATTGGTGTGTACTGCAAGGTTCTGGAATCATCAAAATGATAAGAAATTTGGCCCAGTCTTGGTAAAGTTACAAGCACTGTACAGAAAGATGTATATGGGACTACCCTATATCTATCCAGTCCAGATAGATATGATAATTTACCAAATATATCAATTAATAGGCGGTTTCCCGGCAAAATTTGTATCATCACGTATTAGTATAAAAAACATATTCTTTCACATGATTGGTAATAAGAGCTTCCATTTCATTTTTTTTGAGAGGGGGGCGTTTCCAAAACTGGTCTATACCTTTAACAACTAAACTATTCATACCCCTCGTAAATTAGATGTTTTTGTGTTTTGTTAACTCGAGAATGAAAGGTGGAGTGGTTGAATTGGGCATTTGTTGAATACTTTTAGATGTGAGCTTTAATATGTCACATTCTCAAGAAACATAAATTGGGACAAATCACTTTTTCACATACTTAAAAAATCACAAAACTTGGTAAAGTTATGAATAATTTAGTACATAGTTCTTTAATTGTCAGATAATTTTGTTGTCACCTCTCATATGGTTGATGTTCTACTTGAGGGGAAAAATGATGAAATTAAGGAAGGAAGGAAGGACAAGAGAAAGAAATGAAGGAGGAAAGGAAGGAAGAAAATAATGAAGGCGGAAAGGAAGGAAGAAAATAATGAAGGCGGAAAGGAAGGAAGAAAATAATGAAGGCGGAAAGGAAGGAAGAAAATAATGAAGGAGGAAAGGATGGAACACAAGATAGTAAAGGGACAAGAAGATGAACTTCTTAACATCTCAAAAGTGCTAGTAAACGATTATTTCTAAATCAAATCAAAGAAATCAATTAATTTACAAGTATACAACTATACATGTACAACTGTATATGTGTGTGTGTGTGTGGGGTGAGGTTGTGGCTTACCAAAAACGGTACATTGCCTATAAACATTTACATAAGTTTAATACATAACTTTCTACACCTCAGATTTGTATTTATCGTAAAACTAATCCTGTTACTCAATCCTTCGTGCAGAGTAGTAGGTGTTAGCTGAAAATGATATGAACGATTTAAAAACCTGTTATTTTGGGTATCTTTTGACGCTGATGAATGACTACAATATAATGAAAATCACTTTAAAACAAATATGGAGTACTCTGATAATCCTTGAAAATGAAATGTACAAATAGATGCATTTGAAGTACATTTTAAATTTTGAGCATTCCTTGAGCATTCCTTGAGCATTCCTTGAACATTCCTTCACCAGTAGTAGCATTGCTATCACATTTATGATGTTACCACTTACCACCCAAAGAGCGCTGGAATATGCGTCTTTTTTAAACTCCTTTCGTAAAAATTAATAGCCTTGAAACTAATAGACAAGAACAACATGACTGTGAGCAAAATTTATTGTTAAAATGATCAACATGACATTTTACTTTATAAATGTTTGTGAAATAAAACAACCAATCCCATTTGAGGGGAAAACGATGGGTCGCAACACTCTTGAAAAAACCAGGAACGTTGGGAATTTTTTGATTGTTTGTGGACATAAATATCAAGGGACTTCAGTATTTACTAACTCGGCATATCTTTAGCACGATGTCATGGAAACAATCAGGTTGTTCTGTGAACTTGTTTTCTTTCCCTGACGGCAAGAAGAGAAGAAATTGATCGGTAGAGCACGGATTCGTGACATTAATGGAAGAAAAATTGATGCCAATTGACTGGAATTTAAGTATAGCGGTTTGTTTCCATTGCTGATATACTTTTGTTAAAAAGATTATGTAAATAATATACATGTACATGTACCTGTATGCAGGGTCCATAGATTCTTTCCTCCATTGTATTGTTATTTGGTGCATTATCATATCCAGAATTTGTCTTTCTTCTCAGGTATTTGTTATTTTAAATATTCTTTTCCTTTCTAGTTTAAGGAAGTGGCAAAGGTTTCATCAAATATCAAGCGGGAACCACTCGCGAATATAGTAATTAAGAACTAACCCCCTCAAAATTAATGAAACGGTCTCATTAACGAATTCAAACGAACATTGTTCATGTTCTTTTTTTTTCATTCATGAAATGTTCCTTTTCTTTCCTTCCGCACTACTTCGTATTTTGAGCATGGTCCACTGCCACGGCGGTCTCCGTCCTTTGTGTTTTCTTTCCCCTTTCAGTGTTTTGAGCACGGTGCGGTGGATCCTTGTGACTTCCGGGCTGCGCTCTGGGCGCGGGTAGTGGGAGGCGGAAACGGTTCAGGCAGTGGACTAATCTAATTAATTTAAGCCCTAAAATTAAATATTGATTTCCTTTGTT
Organism: Mesocentrotus franciscanus; assembly: GCA_037976565.1. NCBI lineage: Eukaryota > Metazoa > Echinodermata > Echinoidea > Camarodonta > Strongylocentrotidae > Mesocentrotus > Mesocentrotus franciscanus. Next base: position 22,263,039 of record CP137674.1, on the reverse strand, counting down.
ATATTTTACAAGATGCCATAGAATGCCTTTTAATGTTTTTTTCATTAATCATGTCTCAACTCTGTATTATATTATGTCATATTATATTGTTTTGAGTACCAATAAAATATCATTTGAAAAAAAGAGAAAAAAAGAGGGAAACAACCACCTAACATTATTTTCATGTCATATAAGATATAAAATCATCTAAAAAATCTGTATGAGACATTCAAATGGTTAAACAAATAAAGATCATTATAAAGGGGAAAATGACTTCATACCAAGACCTGCACTTCAGAGTTACCTTTCGTCAAAATGTTTAAAAAGTGTTCTTATGGTATACTGCTGCTGATGTCTCTGTTTTAACCAAGGAGTTGTGATGCCTCTTGCCTAGTATCTTCTTTGTTTAAACTGGCTGTTAAAGTTGCTTGATTGAAGATCATTCATCCAGTCCATTCACATACACTCATAAATCATTATGACTACATGTATCATCCTACTGGCTCAACCTAGAAAAGTGCTCACTGGTCTTTGGAAATTTGGTCATGGAAACAGTCCTGCTAAGCTGAGCAGAAACCCTAGAGGGAATGTTTATGTTGGTGGAACTATTGAAGCTTTTTTTTGAGAGAGAGAGAGGGGGTGTTATGTTGACAGGGGCACAAACTGATCAGTATCTAGGGGCTGTTTATGAAATAATATGTCAGATATGAGTTGATTTTCTCATGGATGTCATGGTACGAGCGCATAAGGGATGTTGATCACTTACAGCTGCTAAATTGGCAGCTCATTATATGTTAACAACCAGGGTTACCATGTGTGTTTGTAATAAGTATAATGTAGGCTTACAAATACTGTTGGTGACCCTTAATGTACATGTATTGTAGCTGATTGTATCTTTAGTCATCCATGATTTCTTGAAATTTGATAACAGATTTTTTTGTTAATCCCTGAAGTGATTAATTGCCATACCAGTAGTAGATACACTAAAGCCCCACTGCACTACTTGTACTGTAGCTACTTGCTCCCTCTATATAGAAAACAATGCCTAAGCGGTGCCCGTTGGTCCCCTTGATCCTCTTTTACTTATGTTAATTGAGAGCTGAGTTGATGAGCTAACCACCTGTCAGTGACCACGCTGGGTGGTCTAATCCCTCCTGGCCAAACTAGTGCAGACAGGCTTTAAAATAAGTAACTTCACCAAATTTAACATAGCAAACCAAAGTTCAATGACCCTTCACTCAACTCCCCTATAAGGGTTATAAATGGTCCCATCGATCAATACACTGACCCCTCTCTACCCACCACACCCATTCATAGGGGATCGATCATAGAGAGATTAACTTCTCTTTAATATTGAGCTAATTACTGTTTTGTCATTCCACTGTCACCCACTATCATTTCAGGAGTTAGTTAACCAAGCACATGTCACACAAAGGGCAGATCGACTTTAATTTAAGGCTGAAGTCGTAAAAATCATCCATGACAGCTCTATATAAGTAGTGAGTGGATTAGATTCCATATTGTCTGACACCTCAGTGACGAAACTTTAGTGGAAATACAATGTGTACGTATACTGTTACTGTACATAATTTATCAAATGTACTACATAAAGCCTACATCGTAATATGGCCATCTGCCCAGCAGAATGACCTGTACATACCGGTACATGTATGTACATGTCCTGTCAATTTAAAAAAAATTTAAAAATGTTTTGTAAAGTTTATGTCATTTGGAGAAAAAATATATAATTTGTACGTTTAAGTTTATCATATTATAATACTTAAGATGACATACTGTATATGTCTATGTACATGGACTGAATTCTTTTGTATGCATCCAGGTGTTTGCAGTCGAATTAAGGTAAAAAGTTGTTCAACTGCGTTTTTCTAGGAGTGTAAATCCACTGGCCATGTATCTGTTCATATTTGATTGCAAATATCTTTTAAACTATTTCTAGCTAATACGTTACGGTCATGTTCTGCAAAAACCCATAGTTGAGCATTTTTAGCACTAAATGTACAACTAAATTTACATGGGACACTGGGACATGCTGCTTCTTCATACATATTGATAACAAGCATTACCCATGTGCTCGAACACCCCAAACTGAATCTGGCTGAGCCCCACGAAGACTAGTCCCTCAACCTCCTGCAAATATCTTCAAACTCTTATAGGGGATCAAATAAGGGTTGAGAAGGGGTGGAATTCTAAGCTGAAAAGTGCCCATATCAATTCAATACCCCTATTGATTCATCGACAGGGGTGGATTATACCCCTTCTCCATATGAAGTAAGGGATTTGGTGACCCCCTTCACACCTCTCTTGCTTACCCCTTTGTTATGTAATCTATTGTCCTTGTGTTTGAGTTACCCCATGTAGAATGAGTCACTTGACCAGAGGTTTTAGTGAGCCAATGACCCATGGTTCCACATAGTGGTCAGGTGAGACTATGGTATTGGTAGCTTGACAAATTGAAACCAGATAATGACAAAGCTTGTCAGAACCACCTACACGTACATGTATACAATTTGGGTGGTATTCTCGAAAGCGGACTAACTCTAGTCCATGGTTTTAATCTTCCGACTAAGTATGGAATGCCAACTGTCCATATGAATATGTTTTTGAATAATTGAATCTGTCACTAAATTAAAATAAAATGTAATAACATAATTAATAAACAACAATATAACTATGGAATAATTATGTTATCATGGTAATTTAAGGACATATCAAATTATTCAAAAACATATTCAAAAATCAAATTAAAGGTACTGTACATTGTACATTGAGTCAACTACAGTAGGCCGTAACTCTACATTACGTATAATATATATCGTTACATGAATGTGGCTGGCGCAAATGGATACAAGAAAATTGTTTTCTTACAACATCTCTGGTTTTAACTATTCTTTGTTTACATGTGTGTTGCATTTCAGTAGATACAATGTCCAAAATTCAAATGTGACATCATTATTACATTAATAATAAACACCAAAGTTCAGAAATTTGTCAAAACGGCATTGTGCCTTCATACCCTTCTGCATGGCACATGATGCCATTATACAAATCCACTGTGCAAATGTGTTATTTTGAAGAAAAAAATGAACCCACATCAAATAGATTTCTGATGAAATTTTAATGACCTTTTTTTAACCTTTTGCTAACCTTTTGCTCTCTTTGTTACAGAAGCAGTTCTGGGAATTATCAAAAGCAGTGTACCATACATTTAATTTGGAGCAGTTTGTTCAATTTCCATCTTTGCTTTTATAAGGTAAGAATATTTCCGTGGCATGCATCATTTATTTACAACCAGTAGGGTGTTGAAATTAAATCATATCAATTTAAAAAGTGAGGTCATGCGCCTTCTGCCTGATAATAAGTAACTGCAATTTGGACTCGAAGATATTTTTGAGGGGTTGTAACTAGAACCTCTGACTGAATATATGTAATGATGGACTAACCCATCAGTAATGAGGCCTAAAGTTCCAGTTTCTGAATTATTTTATTCTTGGGTTTTGATAATGAAAAATTGCACACATTCAAGGTAATTGAAAGTTATTGATTACGATATATGAACATGTTGCCTACATTTTTATTAAGCGACAATTCCTTTATATATGTATAAGATGTTTAATTGGTTCATAATATCAACAAAGATATGTATGAAAGTATAGTCAGTAAGCTTGTTGAGCACGGTAACAGTACATTGGAATATTACCATGTACAATGTAAAGTGTAATGCTCTCTCTTGCATTCAAAAGCTAATGTACTGTACTGTAACAATATTCTATTCAAATTTCTGCCTGTGAGATATTGCATGTATTTAACGCAGAAGATACAGACACTTCCATATCATCCATCATTATACGATGCTCGCTCCGAAACAGACACAGACAGTATATAAAAGGCTGCAACTAGTAAAAGCCGCTGCGGTGGGTGCTAAACGTGGTGGAAACACGCCCCATTGGTTCTCAATAGATTGGTTTAATTGTACCATCAAAGGGGATGGAACATTGTATTCACTCTTGTAATGAGTCTGTAAAGTTAATCCCTTTGTCTAGCCATGGTTTAATGCGCGTGTGAATGCTTCTAAGGTAAAGTGTGCGTTTCAAGATTGTTATCTGTGTTGTGTTCGGATGGGAAAAGATGAGAAAAGATGAGACGTGCACAAAAACATGCATGGTTGATGTCCAATATATATATATGTCTGTTTAAACAATGATAAAATAAATTCCACAGGTTCAGACTGGATAATCCTTGTTGATTAGGTTGGCAAACTGGGGGGTTACTGGGCCAGTTATCAGCTACCGGTAAATAGAATTATAAGGGGCTAGAATAAGAAATGGTGCTTTTGCACAACATGATACATTTCTGTATTTGTGTCTATTATTTAAAACTGGCAATGCCCACATGGCTAGCTAGGAAATCCCCAATATTTCCCCCTAAATTGCTTACCATAATTGAACATGACATTACAAAAGTAAAGTAATTAGAAAAACAGGTGCATACGATCTCAATTAATACATGTAATAGTAATACAATTACTTTGCTGTTCCTTTATTTGGGCTCATCACTAGAATTTTTCCTATGTGTCTGGGCAAAATTTTAGGAGTCCATGTGCCCCAGGCCCCTGATTAACTTTTTAGCAGTATTTGGTTGATATGGGGGGGGGAGTTCCTTTGGACCCCTATCATTGTTAGTGTCTTGCCCTGCAGACCTTTCGAAAGAGAAAGATACAGTACATGTTCCTTATTTATTTTCTCGGGGGGGGGGCTGACTTTTTTCCATGGGCAGACAGCAACAATTTAATGTCATTACCTTCTATTTCCCCTCATCATGGCCTTTCTCCCTACGAACTTCACATCGAGCATTCGGTGCACTTTCAACTCTATTACAGAGCGAGACTGTAATTGTATTGATGTAGCAATGAACAGGAGAGTAGAATGGATTATAGCCCCTGGGCCTTCCCTCCATTACTCCTCGATAAACAACCCCCCTTTTCTCTGGTCCTCCTTTTTGAGCTCCACAGCATTTTCTCTCTGTCCAGACGATGGTAAAGTCAAAGAAATAATAAAAGTGGAGAAGAAAAACAACATGAAATGGGTTTATAAAGGGTTCTATGAGTGAAGATGCAATAGTTGTAAGTAGAACTCTCTTTAACAGAACTTTTGGTGAGAGAGAAAGAACAAGTGAATAAACATGCGGCAATAAGAATAGATATTTCACACATTTAAAATGGAAAATAACAAGGATAAAAGAGAGAGGAGACATTAAATTGAAGATAAAGTAAATACTGTACTGGCCATTGAATTACATCATGATAGAAACTAGAAGCAATCGGGAAATGTTGATTTTGAACTGCATAATGGGCGTAGGCCTACAATATATATTGTAAATTTTTGGAACCATCATAATGATGAAACTTTATCCAGTTTTTCAGAAAGTAATTATTTTCCATCTTTCCTGGAAGCCAACTTTCTCTTGAAGCATTGTTTTTTTCTTGTCATAATGTATCTTTGAAATATTTCGACATTGCAAGGCAAGCTAAGTATTCCCTTTTAAGTACATGTATGAACTTCAAGGTCTATGTTTACATATGACCATTTAGATTAGAATTTATAAATAAATTGAAAAAAATATTGAAGAACTGTGACCCATATCTTTACTGTAACTCAATCTCACTGTTGACAATTGAGTAAAGTGTAATGATTACACACGTTGATACAAGTTGTGTTGGCAGCATCCCAGGCAATTTATTTTTTAACTTGTTTCAATTCATGAAGTTCAATATCAAATTTGAAAGACAGGAATAACGATAGTGTGTGATCTAACAATCTCTTGGAATAGTTCTCTTTGCCTATATGCACATGAACATGTAGGGCAGTATCTTCTAATGAGTGAAGTGCTGTGTGCAACTCTTGTATTTCAGTTTTCCATATTTCTGTGTGATCTTTTCATGAATATAGTAATTGTTATTTTTTACCATTGATCCTTTTTTTATATTGTGCATGAGTCTACAATGTACATGTAGAGGTGCAGTGTGCATACACTTTGTTTTTTATATTTTAAATTAATTTCTTCTCACCTTCTTCGCTGACAAAAGGAGACTGGAGGCTTGCGTATGAGGTCTGAAAGATGCAGTCTTGATTACACTGAATTTCGGAGAGTAAAAAAAATTCCACTTCACCTGGATGAAAGACTATCAATGTATCCATGGATGGTGACGGATAGTGACATTAAATGTCGGTCCCCAGGCGTAAATAATCATATCTGTAAAAAAACAACACAACATACGGTGAAAGTTTTGACCAAACTGCCAAGATGTATTAGAGCAAAACTATCATCACAGAGGACTGCTTGACCCTACATGTATCTGTTGGGCACCAACAGGCACATAACATGTACGTCAGGTATACTAGCATTTGATGCGGTCAGAACGTGAAATTCATTCTGAAATTAAGAGATTATGGGGCATGCATGCCACAGAGTATTGGTCCTCTCCTCACCGTAGGAGTTGGATGGACAGTGGACAGATACTGATGAAAGCACACCCTCTGACAATTGCTTCTGGCTTTAGTGCTATGATTAGGGGTGGTCCAACATTTGTTCCTGCGATAATTGCTTATTGCTTTATTCCATCAAAGATACAATGTATTGACCATTAGCATCTCGGTTGGAATCGTGTTTTAAGATTCATGTACATTGTACATGATCACATACTGGGCAAGTTTAGGGTTAGCGTCATTTGTAGTGTTGGTTCCAGGGTTGACACCATGCAGTCAGTAAGTGCAGGATATTGACCATGGAGCACTTGTTGCTTCATGCCATGGTACTGCAAACCTATGCCTGGGCTTTTCTTTTTACTTGCAAAGTCAAGGAACTGTTCTTTGTAGTGCTAAAACCAAGAGACGTATCAAAGAACTGCTATTGAAAATGGCACCCTGTGGGCAAGACATGAACTAAATTGCAGGTCCCATCTGGCTCAGTCTAGACCATTCTGGATGGGTGCTGACTGATCTTACCGGGGACTTCCAGTCAGTAACAGAAGGTATGGCTTCATCAGCTCGAGATTGCCAAATAGCCCGCTATTTTTGATTTGGGAAATAAGCCCGAAGTTACAAATCGCGTCTTCATCAGCTGGAAACTCGAGCTGGAAACTCGGAACTCGAGCTCGAGAAATTAGCTCGAGATATTTTGCTCAGCGTTCGTGCATAGTGCGAGTCTTCGGGCTGGAGAAGACGCACCGGACAAATAGCGGGATATTTTGCAAACTAGCCCAAGATATCTTGAGATGATTATCTCGACCAAATATCCTGCTAATTGCAACTGCAGGCTGATGAAGACGCAAATTAGTATGCAATCGGGATAGTTAAAATAGCGGTTATTTGGCAATCTCGAGCTAATCAAGACAGGCCTAGAGACTATTTCACACCTGTAAAGAATCAGGAGAGGATATACCTACAGCTATGCACAGGTGTCATTCAGGATCAAACCAAATCACACCTGAAGGTCAAGAGGTCATGTCATCTCATACCTCTGACAAGATTGCTATTTCGTGACATATTTGATATATGTTGCACCCTGTAAATACTGTAGCACAGGAATGCGATATGATATAAAGTGATTGTATGCTTGGTTCTGATTGGTCGATACCCACAGACCACAAATTTATCACAGTTGCTTCAAAGTTCAAACACCTTTGCCATCAACGCAAAAGTAATTTTGTCACTTGGTCCAAATATATTTTTCTACTCTTGACATCATTTTATGCTGAATATGAATTTACTGCAAAATGTGACTTTTTTATTTTTAAACGGGATGATGATTGAAACAGATCAAGACTAGTAATGCCCACAGATTTTATTCCATGATCTTCTTCAAAGTATTTCCGTTGCACATCAGTTGTCATTTTCAATACATGAAGCTACTGTAGCAAGGGATTTATGTAGCCTAAATTTTTTAATTTTTGAAGTTCACAGCGCAGGCTACAATTACATTTGAAATGTAGAATGGCTTTTTGTGAAGGTACATGTATATGAAAGTGTCGCAGCAGGAACATCATCTTCTCGCCACTTACGTGGGAGTTGTTGGGAGATATCGTCTGCTGAGAGTCAGAAGGGCAGTAAGTCGTATACGTTTATACAGAGGTAATGCCCTCCTGGCTCTCAACAGAGGATTTGTAGGACGTTGATCCATCATCTAATCCATCATCAAATGGATCTAGACCTTACCATCGTAATGATTCCTTCCATATCTGCGTGGATTAGGCCTCTGATTGGGTTCCACGTGCCCCAGATATTGAGGCAATGAATGTGAAAAGAATGCTTTTATCATGTTGGTGTCTCTTTGGTGTTTCCATGAGAACGAAGTTGTGTCGAGGATGAAACTTAGACCGTTCGACTCGTTCCATGAATTCCTTCGTGAACTGGCTGGCATGTACTGCAACGTGATGAATTCTCGTGGCCTTTGCAAAGCTGCCAAAAATCTCTCTCATGTAAAGATGTCTTCTTGTAGGCCTGCATATCACTTACTGACATTTCCTTCTTTATTTGATAAAGTTTCACTTCGTCTTGACAAGTAGATGGTACCATTTCTTCAAATTGAGCGCAAGTATGACAGATATGTCACCCCGGCCTCTGTACATTGTCTCCCTTGTGGACCATTAGGATTTGGAATTGCCAACAGGTTGAACGAAAAGAGAAGAGATGAGTGCATGTACGTGTAATGTACGTGTACAGTATGTACAGTAATTGAATAAGTGTTAGGCTTCCAACAGATTTTAACGGGTGTGGGACTACCAAGCATAGACCTACTCATTAAAGTTAATTTTCTAGTTAAACATTCGTTTGAATTTTGGTTATTTGAGCTTATATATTTCAAGAGAAATATGTGGAAGATAACTGATAAGCTAGAGTAATGTCACTTTAACTCAGACCTGCACATTTGCCAAACATTAGGCTTACAATATGTAGGATATATACTTTAACTGACAAGCCTCTTAACTTGAAACCTCATACATATACATGTACATGTAGCATACATGTATATCTTAAAACTGGGGGGATTTGGATACCTGGGGAGTAGGGCTCAAATTTTGAAGGGTTTTGGCAATCATATATTCAGATATGTGATGCAGATCCTTTCTTTTATATATGAAGATGTAAATGTTCATCATGAATAAAACAAATGAAAACAGTCTGCATCGATCATTCCTTCAGAAAAGTGATGTCAAAAATAATATCCACATTCCCTTTGTTTTGGGTATTCAAATATTTTCCTACAATGTATAGTCTCTTCTGATTTGTATCTACAGTATAAACTTATGATGTACTAGACAACCCTCTTCTCTTGTATTATGAAGTAACCTGGGAATTGTTACCTGTACAATCTGTTAGCCTTCAATATGGTTATCCATCCCATAACAGACACCAAGGACGAACAGGAAGGTGTGATCCTCTGAGACTTATGTCACAAGCCACGAGCAGGAATATGAAACCGTTGCTGACATCACGGTTGCAATGGTCTTGATTGATATCTTCATGGTCGTTACTGATTCATTTAATGAGTCTTAGAGTAACTTGGATGATGACATTAAGATCACATTCCTGTCTTAAGTGTTTCTGCATGGCTTCTGCGTCCCTGCCATGTTTTAAAGAGGGAGGAGAATATTGAATTAAAGAAGGTCTTGCTTTTAGATTTCACCAATTATGATCATTCAAAATTTGAATATCGAGTTGTTTGAGATGAGCTTGTGATTTAAAAAAAATAAAGGACATTGGTAGGTGTATTTTGTCAAAGCCCCAAATTAATTACTGTAACCTTTAATAGCGGAGTTAATACAAATTCTGTATTGTTCATATTCTAAAAATCTGTTGACTACATGTATGAGGTATGATAGTTTCAACTAGTTTAAAAAGTTTGGCCTGTTGTGTATGGTAGTGAACAATACTTTTTTATTATTAAAAAAAAAAAGAGAATATGTAGCCTAAATGACATTGAGTATTTAAACTGTACCAGAAATGTAATTGTTCTATGATAATTTACCTTTTTCGCATGTTTTGCCGACTATAAAATCATTAAATTTATCCCACAATTACTCTTCTTATGTCCCAGATTTCTGTCTCACAGAGTCTGTAGTAACTACATCTACATCTAGATTAGCTGAATTGCGATTAATCTAGTGGATTCTTTAATTAGCCCTGCTTAGGTGTTAAAGAGTCTGTTCCACAAGGCTGGGGTGACATTTCCATGCTGAGTGGTTGCATTTTAACAAGGACGTGCTCGACAATGGAACATGCCCCCTCGCTTGATTTATCTTCCACAGCTGTGCTATGAGGGGGGTTGTAGGGGGGCCACTACAGCCAGTAGAGGTATATCTGAACTTGAATCATACCATTCAACTATGTTCAGTAAGAGGCACATCTTCATGGAGATTCATGTATCTGATAGTCTGCCGATCGAGAGCCAGAATTAGGGCATGAACTACCGGTGTATTGAATAAACTATGAGTGGTTAACATTCATGCCATGTTAATGCCGTGAAATAAGTGGATCACCATTGACACCACAGTGACCACACTAAACCTTTTTGCAATTGGCGAAAGTTTTATGTTGTGAAAATTTGTTGGGTTTACAGGATTTAAAGGGATTGGGTATCTTTCTCTCAGATTCTAAACAAAATCCTGGATTTAGCTCATGCTGCAATCATAATTATAAATCTTTAGGTCAGTCAGGAATCTCATGACGTTTACAGGCCGAACGCCCGTCTGATTATCAAGATATTTATTATAGGAATTCGAAATTTCAAAAACCGTTTTCCACAACTGTTTTTATAACACTACAGTCTATTGGGGAAAATGAGTACCGGTGAGGTTTTAAAAACCGGTCAAAGATTTTTACTCTTTTGAGGCACTTCATGATCATTTTGAAGCGCAATTTTTTAGGTCTTCAATATTACACCATGTCACATACGCTGATAACACATACTGTAGGGCCATGCATCTCAGATTTGGCATTGTTAAAGATACTATGTCCCTTTTGCAGCCAACATCAAATTCTGTAGAACTTCACAGGAATTATGAATATGTCATGTTTGTCCTATCTGTGAAATTTAAACGTCAGCAGTGTCCTAATATTCAAATTATGCAAGGAAACCCGTTTACTTGCTAGACTTCACTGTCAGACACTATTGAGTGACTGACTGGCTTTTTCATCTTTGGTAATAACATACATAAAATGAGCTGTAAAGGGTACATGAGCATTTGTCTACATCAATAACCCACTTCTTGTAATGGCCAAAATTAAACTGATTGAATCTTTGCGCAGCATAAAACGTACGACCATTCGGTACAATGGTCTGAAAAATCAGACTATTACTTACTGGCTCTATAGCTCCTAAGTCGATTCGACAACTAATAGTCGTTATTTTCCCACTTAAAGACATTTTCAAGCCCCCTTTTTTTTTAGGGAAGTTCTAAATTAGTATTGTCTTTCAAATGCCGTTGGAATTTCACCTTTTCATTTTTTTGGCCTGCAAATGGGACATAGTACCTTTAAACAATGCCTTTATTTAAACCTTTCATCATTGTCAATCGAGGGGGATGGGTGAGAATTGCTGAATGAAAAGTATTTAATCTTGCATTGTAGTCTAGTATAATGATGGTGGAGGAGAGGGGGAAGGGGAGGGTATACTAGAAGAAGAAGAATTCAACCTTCCATTGTAGTGTGGTATAATGATGGAGGATGGGGAGGGGGTTGTAGCTATTGAAATATTATTTAACCTCGCATTGTTGTCTGGGGCATAATGGTTTGGGGTTGGGGTGCAGGGGCCAGGGAGGGGGTGTACTGAATAATAAGGTATTTAACCTTGCATTGTAGTCTGGCATAACAAGGGGAGGCAGAAAGAGGGTGTAGCGAGTGACATGCTACATGTATTCCAACCTTGTATTCTAGTCTGACATATGTCTGCAGTAGATGTGAACACACAAGAGCCATTTGCACACAAGAGAATGGGAGATCTGAATTCACGATTCAATTCACGATTTAATTCTCACTTTCATTTGTGCCTATTCATACTGGTTTTACACATATATGCACTAGAATGTCAGTCACTGAACTGTGTGCAATTACAATGCGCACTGTAAATAGCCTAGGTTATTTAAAGATGAAAAAGAAAACACTCTTTAAATGCAAATGTGCTATTCAAATCACATTCCAAATCTTCCCAATTACACGTAGTTAGAATTTCATGTCCAAAACACACAAAAAGACCTTTTGATCACGATTCAAGACTTTTCATCCATCATGCCTGCTTCCGGAAAGTGAAATGTAGCAAAAAGGGCATTTATACATCTTCCTATTTTTCTAATACGTCTGCATGAGACCGCTTTATATATTTAAATACCTGTAAATGTATAACTTGAATACATCAGTATTATTTAGTATTGGTGCACATATCCTTGTAGTAAGAGGTTCAATTACATTTAGGATAAAAAACTGAAAATGCTCTGATTTTAGTCTGTGATAAGAATACAGGTGGACAAACTCCTAGGAAGCCACAGGTACAGTGCACACATGTTCTGAAAGCGACCCGCACATTATAAACTTGGCACGGTGTTGGCTTTAGCCTTTTATGCCATACAGACGGACCATGAAATTTAAAGTACCGCAGACCCGCAAAATGGTAATGAAATATTGATTTGTTGGTGGAGCGGTGATGAAAAATAGATTTTTCAATTACTGTGCCCTACGTGATGTCGTGTAGGGTTGTGATTCATTCTGGAGTTGATTTGGACACTCGAATGTCTGGCCATTTGGGCTCAATACGGCATCGTGATTAATTATGAAATTAGATATGCTGTAAAAAGTATAGCAGGTATATACACTGTATAGTCCATTTCCCAGGCCTTGCACCATGTCCAAAGGTACTGTACATGCATTGCACAGGTATTGTATGTTGCGTAACGTACACTAGCTGTATGTAGCGAAATGTACTTTGCAGTGGCACTTAGATAAATGTGTCCAGAATGGAAAAGGTGGTGTAGTTGATTATGTAGGTCAGTTAAAAGTTCTTTACATCTATGACCCCGTTCTCATTCACTTCGTTGGAGCGGTCTAACTAAGACCCGTTCCTCAGGAGCGGTTCTTAGGTGAGTGAGAACGGTCAAAGTGGTCCAGGAAGTGGATTTCTGGACCGCTCCAGAAGACCACCTCGGGAGGTGGTCTTGAGGAACGGGTCTTATTAAGAGCGGTTTGGACCGCTCTAACGTGCGAGTGTGAACGGAAGCGTACTTTGAACGGAAGTGGTCTAGTGACGCGCGAAACATGTAGTACGGTACATACGCTTAGTATTCAAAAAATTTACCCGCTGACCTGAGCTGCCATAGCAACAAGACCACTTTGACTCGTGGAGCGGTTTGAGCCATAAAAAACTGCTCGGAGTGTGAACCCTCGCAAACCGTTCCTCAAGACCCGTTCCTCTGGAGCGGTCTAACTAAGACCACTTTCAAAGTGAGTGAGAACGGGGTCTATGAATGAAAGTCTAGGTAATATTAAGCCTTTTCAATGAAGTACATTTCTTTACCAGCTCCATATCCTCATAGTGATGTTCAACCTCTATGTGATAGCATTATGCTTTTCAACAATTATGCATTTTGCGTTCCAGAGACAGTCCAGAGACAGCATTACATTTGTAAGCAACCTTACTCCCATTTCCTTGTGCTCTGCAGGTGAAAGGATAGAATGGATTATGCGAATGACGCGAATGAAACAGGCATTATATATTTTATCAACTTCAAACTACATGTAGCTTCAAATTGGCATCTTGCAAATGTGTATTAAAGAAAGCATGTCAACCAGTAAAATGACTGTCCGTGGTGATAGGACTACACAGTACTACTCACCCATAATAATGCAAGAGTAACTAATGGGTGTGTCAAGATATTCTTGTTATTGCTCAAACTTGGCCATTCTTTCTTTTTTTGAGGGGGGTACACTCCTCTTTTGATGTTATTACTGAAATAAAATGACATTGCATGTGTTAAAAATAATAGATTATACTTGACTCTTCATTGTTTGTTTTGTTAGATTGCCAACCTACATTGTAGCCATTGGCCAATATACATTAGGCCCATTCACACATAACAATTAGTGCGATTTGGATCGCGATGCAAAGATTGATTTTTTTTTGGCGACCATTAACACACGGAAAATTCTCGCTTGATGGCAATAACGTCAGAACTGCGCATGCGTGAATCTCAACGATGTATGTGCGCTTGGAATCCTGGGATTAAATCAATCGATTTTTGGTTCTCAATACCATTCACACACACAGCACCCGGCAAACTATCGTGATTATTCTGAAAAATCGCAAGACTTACTGCAAATTGGATCGCGATTAGTGAAATTATACTGTCTACACACGCAAAAAAAAAAAAATTTTGGATAGCGATGCAAAAATCGACTTTTAAATCTCACTTTTTTCTGTAGGTGTGAACGCCCCTATGGTTTGCAGCCCAAAGTGAACCATGTCTTCCTATCAATTAACAATGGCATTGCCTTGGCCTTTTGTTGTTCAAACTTCAAATACAATACCGGTACATACAATGACACCACGACCTATTAAAAATACACTGCAAGGTCTACCAGGTAATTTGCAATGAATACATTGTGTTCATGATTTTGCTTCCCATGGTGCCTATATACAGTACATGTTTGTATATATGTCCATGTACAAGTAACGTGGCTGTTGTAATTTTGTTTTTGTTTTACAAATTATGCAATACTCATCAACATCATTACCTATTAAAAGTACACCTGAAGGTCTAATTTGCAATGAATACATTGTGTTCATGATTTTGCTTCCCATGGTGCATACATGTGTATATCCATGTACATGTAATGTGGCTGTTGTCATTTGGTTTTCTTTCTGAAGCTGACTGACTTTATTTTTAAAGTGAGAGTGCTAGAACATGAATGGTGCATTATGCAAGTGTTAACTGTAGAGTAATTATTACAGAGAGAAGCTGAACCAGTAAACCAGTCATTAAAATATTATTTTTTTTACATTGACACTGGGGAATTCTTAACTACTGTACATGTACATGTACGTTTAGGTGGGAATACTGTACCAAAAGTTCCTTAATAAACCTTTGCCGTTATCAAAATTACGTATGATAACAAATGTGGTAGAGAACAACGTTGTCCTTGATAATTTATCATGAGATGTATGGAACTTAGCATTAATTAGATTTATGGTGTGAAATCTTGTGTATTTCTATTAATTAAATCATTGTTCAATTTAAGCCTTCAAGGTGATGTTAACTTTATGTCTGGATCATCAGATCAATGATTTTCTGCCTCTAAATGAAATGAACAAACAACAAATTTAAACAAAATAGGAAATAGGATTTCTAAAGGATCAGTTAACCAAAAGAAGAATTATGATAGTCACAAGTTTAGTTTTCTTTCAGGCAGGTGGGGATAGATGTGTGTGTGTATTGGGTTTTTACAGACGTGTATCAATCAGATATGATTATTTACGTCTGGGGACTGACCTTTAACGTCACCATCCGAAAGACGTGACTCAGTTTCGAACCTGCGTCCTCGGCTGAATCAGTTTGTAACTTCCACTGTTAGCTGGATTACAGGCGCACGCCACAACGCCTAGTTAATGATGGTTTGCTCAGACCTTTATATAGGCCCTACATTTTTATTATAAAAATCACGCATTTGTAAAATTTTCTCTTGAGATATATTACTGGCAGCCAAGAAGTTAATTTTGTCATCTGCTTGGGAGCCAGGAGGGCTTTAACTAGTTGTTAAATATGAGTTTTAAAACACCCTTCTTTTGCCAGACAACCAATAATTTCCTGTTTGCATCATATTTTAGGCTGATTATCATACAGTGGTAGGCATTTTTTTAAAATATATTTTTTGTACACAACACTTTTACAATTATTGCAATAGAAAATGTGTAGAGCCAGAAGAGCATTGACTTCGTGTTCAAATATAGTCCATTAACGCCCTTCAGGCTCCGGCCAGTGACAATAACTGAAAAAAGATCATGATCATTTTCAGGTTTTATACTAGATGCTGCTTGGCATTTTATCATTTTATTCCCCTCCCCTGTATTTTGAAATCTTGGTTTCTGTTGCTACGCGACAGTGTGAGTCCATTAACCAGGAGTCATTAGCATATCGGTAGTTTCAATATTTATAGAACCAATGTGTCATCAACTTAATCTGGAGAGATGTCAACAGAGATAAAGTTTGTTTTTGTGATGTAACGCATCCAGATAATTACCAGACAGCTAACGACTTTCATATGCAGCAGGTGGGATGGTGAGAATGATGGGAGGAAGGGAGGATACAGTGTGAATGATAGAGGAAGGGAGAAAAGGAGAGAGAAAGAGAGCATGGTGGAAGAAAGGGAGGAAAGAGTGTGTGGGAGAAAAGGAGAGAGAGGAGAGAGAGAGAGAGAGAGAGAGAGAGAGAGAGAGAGAGAGAAGGGAGGGGGAGGGAGAAAGGGAGAGAGAAAGAGAGAGAAGGATATATAGATAGAGAGTGAGAGAGAGTGAGAGAGAGATGCAAACAAAGACAGAGAGGGGTGCAGAGAGAGGAGGAGGAGAGGGAGGGAGGGAGGGAGGGAGGGAGGGAGGGAGGGAGGGAGGAAGGGAGGGAGAGAATGAGAGAGAGGGGGAGGGATGAATGGGGATCGATGCAAAGACAAACAGCAGAAAGAGGCAGAAAAAGAGAGAAACAGAGAGAGAGAGAGAGAGGAAGAGAAAGAAGAGAAACTGAGGCAGAGAATGAGAGATGCAGATAGAGTGGCAGAACATGGATTGATATGTAGTATATGTTTGACCATGGGTTATAATGTAGTAGATCTACTATAGTCGGATACAGATCATTTGGTCTAAGACCAGCTTATTAGACCACCTTATAACAAACATTATCATTTGTCTGACATAGCAACAACCATTGTACGCATTCTATCCATTGAAACTTATTACACAGCTCATTACCGGGCACTTGATGAAAGGTGTACAGTATGTGTAAACTTTAATACATGGTGAAAATGATTTACCTTTATGCCTATTCAATAACGAGATGTTATTATCTATTATAATGAGCACTAATACCCCCAAAAAAAGAGAAGAAATCTATGAATTAACAGATTGCATGCCTTTATGTGTACACAATACCGGTAATGCCTTAGAACTTGGTGAATAGGCCTACACAGTTAAAAGCATTCCAACCCACAATCTCCAGTTTTACACACAACACCTTAACCATCTTGTCCAGCATCCATTTTCTATTAAAAGCTCAAGAATTGATCCCTTACTTTATGGGCCATTCACTGCCATTGTCAATATTGACTCCTAGACCCCTATTATTCACCCACTCAAAATACCTTTTCTTTTCTTTTCTTATCCTACTATCTCATTATCGACCACAATGACTGAACTAACGCAAAGACAAACTTAGGCTGTAATTGTGACTCTTGGTAGATAATTACAGCAGGAGTTTTAGTTCTCAATGGAGGCTTGATGGGGAAGAAGTGTTCTTTTTGTGTCTGGTCTTTTTTGGAAGAGGATGTCTTGGACTTGCTATTGTTTATGTCTTGAATGAGCCACAAGTTGGGATTACGGTATTTAACTGGTGAGAAAAGCTTCAAAGATTGGGAAAGATTGAATGGTGAGTGCACATATTTAAGCCTTGGACGAGCCATATCTTGATTTGGAAGTGAATCAGAAAGGCTCTTTTAACAATAATGTTGAACTGGAGTTGATGATACATTCGAAGATTTGGACTTTAAAGTTTAAGGAAGAGAAAAATTGGACCTTGGTTGAAGTAACCTCATTAAACGTGACTTTTAGAACAAGTCTAAATCTAGAGGTCAAGTTTTTATCTGACTTACATGCAGGCCGTAGACTAGAGTTTGCTAATGATGTCATTTCCTCATTGATGTTTCATATAATCATATATTGACACAATGATTATGATACAGGTACATGTAGACAACAAAATATGTAGCTTACAGTTGCACAGCTACCTATGGGAAATGGAAATCAGCATAGCCCACGAGCAGAAAGAAATATCATGTTATTATGATAACTTGTGTTTTGCAAGCAGAGGATCTTGTGCAAAGAGTACAGAAAATAAGTCATTATGATTTGCCCTACAACTAGGTAATGGTTTGTGTCATTCTAATGCTGCTTTGCTCATGGAATTATGAAAATGCTATCATCCCAGAGCCTTATCTCATTTTGCTGGTGCACTTTTCCACCTCTGACAGCATTTGAAATTTCGAAATCGTTGGAACATCATGTCCTCTGATGTTTACGGAAATGCCAGCGATCACCTGCAAACAGGTAGAACCCAGTGGATTGCAGTCAATAAAGGGATGGGTCCCTGAGGCGTGCGCCTTTCTCACAACCCAGATACAATTGTCCAGATAGGTAATTCTCCATATATCGTGGTCTATTTTAGTTTCTCCCTCGGAGGGTACATCTGTTGCTAAAGCTTTATTATTCCAACACCGTACCCAAGGAGGATGCATGTAGATAAATAATAGAAGGTGGTGAATAGAAACAGGGAGGTGGTGGGATGGAGGGAGGGAGGGAGGGAGGGATGGAAGGAGGAGGGAGGGAGGGAATCAATTGGGGGCAAGGAGAGAGGGAGGGAGGGGGAGGGTGTGAGAGAAAGAGATAGAAAGAGAGTGCCCCCAAATCAACAAAATCTTCTGCAAATCTCTTAAATATCTTATAAATGTTAAAATTTCAAGCACCTCATTTCAAACGCAAAAAGAGATACCAAAGTCCATGTTCCAAGATGGGCATGAACCTTTGCGTGGGGCTTCGACATGACTTAGCCGCTTTTTAGAGTCGTAAAATTACTGAGTACCTCTTATCCAGATGATCCCACTTATATACCCTAACCTCACAATCTCCCTCACAATCACCATTTCCATTAATGGGCATTTATTACAAGCATTCTTTCCGTTCCGCAAGTCCTTGCCTAATTTAGCGCCCATCTGACGTCCCCACGTTAGTCGTTGTCGGGTACACATCTCCTATTCTGTCACAGCTGGTAACATCATTCAATTTGCCTTGTTAAACAGGGGAAGCCTGTGGCTGTAGACATTGACAGTTATTGTGTAGTTACAAGAGTTGGGTCACCCCGTGTCAACTGGCTTGTCAGCGAATTGAATTAGAGATCCGTGTAAATCAGTCTTGATGGATGTACAGGGCTTTGATTGCAACCGTTTGAATAACGAGAAGAGATTATGATTCTCCATCATATAAAAATATGTGCATGTAATATCAGTTTTAGTTTCAGTCAATGTTAGACATGCATTCGTTAGCTTGGTTATTCATGGTAAGCGAATCCGTCTTCTGCGGCATTCTAAGAATACAATTATTTTTTTCTTTTGTCCATATTGGGTGAGCAGAAAAATGGGCTCATGTGATGCAGCATGTTTCAGTAACATTTGTTGGAAACTAAAAATCATGAACCTTTTGATCATCATTAATTTTGAGCACGGCCTGTGATTAAAGCATTAGTCTACCGGAATTGTGGAATTAAGTTGTTTATTAAATACTCATGGTAATGAATGATACATGTAGGTATTTCTGTTTAACTCAACATACAGATCTATTTATGTTAAGGATATTTCAAGAAATAGTTTTTCGCAATGTACGAATGGGATCAATTATTTTGTCTCAGTAACCAAAACAATTTTTCCTGACATTTCGCATATGATGAAGGATACCAAATAGTGGATGTTTGTTTTGTTGTTTTTAGTGGGGGATAAAAAAGAAACAAAACAATACCGGGTAGTTGCAAAGAAAATCAAATTGGCATTGACCAAGTGGAAAATAAAAATAATGCATCGCCTGTTATTTTAATGTGCCATCACCGATTTAGAATATCATAATCAAGTTCTCTACATAGGAATGCATCATTTTATTGAATATTTCTGCTAAGTAGATTACTTGAGAGAGTTACAACTAAATTGAAATCTTGCTTCTTTACATTCAATTTAGAATGGTTGTTTTCATGGTGGCATGTATTGACCTTAAACAAGTGACCATTCTCTAGGTGTTTTTAGCGTAGGATAGACATAATAGTGCAAGGCGATATTCATTTAGCGGAAACTCGAGCAATAAATAGAGGAGCAGTTACGGATGAGTTTCAAATTTGCGATTCAGATGACACCGCAGCGAGTGAGAAGATAGCGTTTGGGAGTTTGTAGAGCGGGGTTGTAGCTTGGAGACAAAATTGAATTGAAATTCATGAATTGTGGCTCGAATTTATCAACCTGACACTTGGATGTCCGCATTCCATCTTTCTCCAACAGGGGAATAAAAAAAGTTAAAGTCAGGAATCAGGGTTTGTCTTTGGTTTTGCCTGAAGCTAACTAAGGGTATAAGGATTGAGTTTGGAACGAGTCGAGTATTAGTCCGGTTTTAGTCTGAAATTTGAAGTTGATGTGAACGATGTCAGCATCAAGTGGATCCACATTTGGTGTGGACTTTTCAATCCACTTTAAGAGAAGAGTTTCGTCCAGACCTGAGGTTCACTCTACAGGTTGTTCAATTTATACAAAATAATAACTGGTCATCACAAAGTCTTCCATTTGAAAATTTCAAAAACATGTCAAAGACTTCCACATTTCTTTCCCATGATTTTGGGTATCTTTGTGCAAATTTTTTTCTCTCAAACATGCACTGTTTAAAAAAAATCTGTAATCTACGGTACAGTACAAATTTGCATTGTATAAATGTTGTATTAAACCACTGATTTATTCTAGTTTGATAGATAAATCTGTGAAAGGAAGTTAAGGAACAGTACCCTTTTCATTATTTCTAAGAAATGATAAAGATGGATGGAGGGAGGAAACTGATGATAGATTAGATGCGTATGATCAAGTAAAATAACTCTGCTAAAATGAATCTGGGCTGATCTATCATTGTAGGACAATGATGGAGTTGATGAATGCCATATTTAGACAGGCCCTAGTGTATTTTGGAAGTTATGAGTGAGGATTTGAATTTATGATACTGACTAACTGTTAACAGTATGATGAGCATGGATGCTTCATTTTTTGTAAGCGTAAGAAGAGGATTGGTACAGCTACTCATTATGTCCTGTAACTTAAAGGTACTATGTCCCATTTGCAGGCCAAAAAAATGAAAAGGTTAAATTCCAACGGCATTTGAAAGACAATACTAATTTAGAACTTCCCTAAAGAAAAGTGGGCTTGAAAATGTCTTTAAGTGGGAAAATAACGACTATTAGTTGTCGAATCGACTTAGGAGCTATAGAGCCAGTAAGTAATAGTCTGATTTTCAGACCATTGTACCGAATGGTCGTACGTTTTATGCTGCGCAAAGATTCAATCAGTTTAATTTTGGCCATTACAAGAAGTGGGTTATTGATGTAGACAAATGCTCATGTACCCTTTACAGCTCATTTTATGTATGTTATTACCAAAGATGAAAAAGCCAGTCAGTCACTCAATAGTGTCTGACAGTGAAGTCTAGCAAGTAAACGGTTTCCTTGCATAATTTGAATATTAGGACACTGCTAACGTTTAAATTTCACAGATAGGACATACATGACATATTCATAATTCCTGCAAAGTTCTACAGAATTTGATGTTGGCTGCAAAAGGGACATAGTCCCTTTAAAGCATTTTTTGTATGTAGTGTTACAAATATATAATTTTAAATGAAGTACAATGGGAAGCAAACTGAACAGCCTTGTACATCAAGCTCAAGTACTTGCCTGAACTTTAAATTTTGTGACGGTGAGCCGAGGTTTAGTTAAGAAAGCTCTGCTGTCCTTTATTTAGAAACAAGTTTCGAGGTGTTTGAAAGAAGCTAAAGATGCAAAAAACAAAAACAGTTTGTTTTTATAAAGACGTGAGAAAAACCACCAAACAAATTGGAAGGAAAGGCGAGATAGGACGCGGTATAAAGTGAAGTAAAGAAAACCTCTCTGGTCAATATTCTGCGACAGATGTACAGCCATTGTGATCTAATAATGTTAGGCGGGAGAGGATGGATATCATGCCATGTCGATCTAGACTAGGAGATGGTACATCTGGAGGAGGATACACAACGTGACATTTTACAAAATTGTACGTGCCCTGGCTTCAAGGTATATTTTCCCTCTTAATTTGAAGCTGTCTTAGATTGAGTTTAGATTATTTAGAATTATAACCTTAACTCTCTTGGCTCACAGTTTTAGTGATGGGCTAATAGGAGGGGGAGGGGAGGGGGGATGAACGCCCCAGATGTGGCATCAAACCAATATCATTGAGAAGAATGAGATGGATCTCATTTGAAAACAATTCAATTATTGTAAATACCTACATATGTACATGTAGATATCATTATGTATACATTTATAGGCTTATGTTGGTCACACTTAATTTATGAGGCAAAGGTCGAGTGCGAATATTTTGGAAGGGCTGAAGGGGGTAGGAGGGGGTAGGAGGGGGGTCCCTGTGAGGTGAGAATGTCTCGCCTCTGGTAGAATGCGCCAAAGGACTGAGGATGAGCAAGGGAAACCCATCACACTTAATAGCATCAGACAGGCCGTCTGCTGGGACGCACTACCAACTTACACATGTACAAACCTCCGTCTCTGTCATCCTGCGTTGCCTACCTCCATTCTTAATAGTGTGGGACTGAGGGAATTGAAACTTCAGAATTCATATCATATCACTGGAAGCGCTCTCATATGACTTTCATTTATGACTGGGAACCGGCTGCCCTTTGGGAGACCCGTACTTGACCTTTGACCTTCGGAGATGTTGAAAGGGGAGAGACAGTAAAAGACAGGGATCAAGGTCTATGGAATCTGCCATAAATTAACTGAAAGCTATACGTTTCTGGACCTAGTTAATATCTACATGTATCTAATAGATATATGAACATCACCCAAGTGGAGGATAAAAGGTGCCAGTATGTATTGGACTCTGTAAGCTTCACGATTTTTTTTTTTTTTTTTTTTGGGGGGGTGTTCCATAGATAGAGAACGAATCTGAAGTTTTCCATCTGGGTAATTTTGCAGGCTTACTGCCATTGCCCAAACTTCAAATTTTCTTGAAAAAGAAAGAATTTTTAGAAAAAGATTTTAAATGATTTGCTTGCCAAACAATTCACCTTCTCTGTATTAATATTGGTTGTGCAGAGGCAAGTGGATGGTTATATTTGTTTATTTCTGCAGAGCAACTTCTAGTTATCACAGGGAAAAATTAATATTTATTTTTTGGGGGCTACTTTTCAAGCTTGCCTGCATAAAAATAACACTCTAAAATTTGTTTTGCATTGAACTCTATGCAAATTTATGGGGGCTCTTTTCTGATTTTCGGGGGCTCTTTTGGGCATTTCGGGGGCGAATTCGCCCTGAGCCCCCGTGTATTTTTTTCACTGACTGTTATCACGAGCTTTGGTACATGCAGTAGTAGAAGTTAAATACCGGTAGGCTAAACTTTCAGACACAGTTGAGTTTTGTGTGGATATTCATACACTTGTGCCTCTGGAATTCATTCACTCCAGTCCAAAATGTTGTTGATTTGCTTGTAGCAATCAGACATGGCAAGGATATCGGAACATTATACAGGTGTACATGTTTTGTTATACGCAAATTATGTAGTGATATATCCCAAGTGACCAGTACGAAGATAATTTTGTAAAGTCTCAGATTTGAGAAAATCCTTTGGTGTTGGTCATTTTATTGTGCAGCTAAAATCAACAGGAAGCTATTTACATTAATTTGAAATCTGCATCAAATATCCAAATTCCCATATCTCCTGCAGCCATTAAAATGCTGCAATTCATCCTTTTTCGTAAATAGCCCATTAGTTTGATCTCACCGGAATACGGTTTGATTACCCGGTGACCCTTTTATTCGAGACCAATTAGCCGTTACCCAATTTAGGAGAGTAATTATTATGACCCCCGTTAAATCCAATGGTCAAATTTCAATTCATTGCATCTCAATAAAATCTAATGCCATAACATCTGATATAAGTGCAGGATGGGTCAGTTATGGGATGTTTTCCACTGGACACAGGGTGATGTCATCTGCGTAGAGAGTCGGAAGGACGCTGACTCTTTGGTAGAGTGCATGAGTTAACACCCTTCTGGCTCTCGGCAGACGATATGACCCCGGTTATCCAATGGTCATCTTTCTATTCATCGCATCTCAATAAACTCCAATGCCATAACATCTGATATAAGTGCAGGATGAGTCAGCTATGGGATGTTTTCCATGAGACACAAGATGATGTCATATGTTGAGAGCCGGAAGGACGCTAAACTTTGTGTCAGTGTTATAGAGATTAATGCCCTTCTGACTCTCAGCAGACTATATGACCCCGTTTATTCAATGGTCATCTTTCTATTCATCGCATCTCAATAAAATCTAATGCCATTAATCATAGATGGGTCAGTTATGGCATGTTTCCATTAGACACAAGATGATGTTGTCTGCTGAGTGCGAGAAGGGCACTAAATCTATGTAAAAAGTACATGTATGTGAGTTAAGTGTATGAGTTAACAATGGCATGAACGGCCTGCTATACTTAAGTCCAACTTAAAGTCGATCTTAGTCTTTGTGAAACACCCCCTGGTCCATTTTAGAAAATATGTCAATAATTCAAATATTTTGAGCTTTGTTTGATTTCTTGACTTATCCAAACTCATCTTCTCTTTCAAATCAAATTATCCAGATGTTAACTGTTGAAATATCAGAGAGCAAATCTGGAAAACAAAAGCTTGATTCATTCCCAAAATAAACATTACAAAGGAGGTGGAAAAATATTTGCTTTTGGTCATTTTAACCCAAAAATTTGCTAGAAAGAGCTTTGTTTATTGTGTGTCAAACTAGGTTAGGGTAGCACTGTTTTTAGAGTAAACAGCCTTCAGGAGAAGAGTATCAGTCTCAAAATTGGAAAAAAGAGAAAGTGCTTTTTCTGGAATTTTATTTTCATAGAAGCATCATAGAAGCAGATGAAGTGGAATGCAGGATTGGTTTCACTGTTGATCTTACATGTATGTAAAGGTATCTTGATTATCTAATTTTGAGAGTGTTATGGAAATTGGGAAGTATGTTTCCATTTGGAATACCCAAATATTTTCAAGCAAGCCTGACAAAGCTAGATGGTTATATGTATTCATGGTCGTAATGACACAAGCAGTTTTGCAATGTATATTCTGAAGTAATTGCAGATCTCATTATCTGAATATGAATTGTCGAAGCCATTTTTAGAGCTCCCATAGCAGTAATTTCAAATCTTTTGATTAAAAAGTCTTGGTTATACTCGCATCTACTATGTCATGGCAGTTTGATAAAAGAAAAGGGAACTTAAAGGTACCAAGTGAGTACAATCCCTAAAGAATTTGTTCTTGGGCCACTTTGAGATAAGATCAAACTCTTCATACAGATTTACACTTGCTACATGTACATGTATGTGCGAACAGTTTAGGTTTACATGATAAAAAAGAACACTTCTTAATTGCTCTGAGTCTGGTATTATTTGAAAGGAGAACATTGACACGATGCTCCACACTTCTATGATTATCATAGGAAATGAATTCAGTCAAAGAATGTATTATTCTGCGAAATTCTGAACAATTGCTAAACCCTGCGACTGGCACTGACAGAGATGAAAGAGGATGATTATATGAATAATTCATCCTAGTATACGCGGAGATAGAGAAGGATGAGGATTAATTCTAATAATTCCCCAAAGTAATAATTCTACTCTCTAAGTCTCTAGTCTAGATGCAAGACCTCTGACATCCATGATATAATAAATTGGTGGTCACTGTCAATTTGTGATTTTTTCTTTCAGTATTGTGTGTGTTTTCTGTTAATATATGATTTTGATTTACTCAATACAACTAGATAACACTGGTACAAATAATTCTATTTTAATTTAGATTGCATTTTTATTGAGGTTTATCCTGCGTTATTTTGACTCGGTATTTGTCAGAAACCCAAGTCTAAGCAGTGTTTTCAACATTTCTTTAAATATCACATCTCCTGGGCAGGTCTTGCCAAAAATAAAGCACCACTAAAAGACTTCCATTAAAAGCTTTGGCTTATTGAATGAAATACACATGTAAATTGTAATTGTAAATGGACTTTTGCCATTTTCTTTAGTAGCAATTTACAGTACCTTGGGAGGGATTGTTGTTTTATCTTTATTAGTTACTTTGATTCACTTTGCAAGCAGATCTTGATATACATGTACATGTATGTAGTTCTATTAAGAAAATGAAATGTTGGAATAGACGTTTATTTTCATGTTGTAGCATCAAAGTGCACAAGTTTTGCAACTACCCTTAATTTACCACACAGTATATATATGTATGTACATTGTACATGTCAGTTTCAGGTTTATTTGAAGAAAATAAAATAAATACCGATCAATCTTTGGTAGTTTTTTAACATATTGTGGGATTTTACCTTGATATGTGAAAAATAAGGTACATGTATCAATGATTTGTGATACAAATACAAATACGCTTGAATCGTTATTTTGAATGAATCCTGGGATATTTTAAATTCAAGGCTCATGCTATTATTCTCTTCATTAGAAATGCTATTTTCAATTTAAGTTGTGTTCTTTCTAAATTTCTTCGGCCTTGTGTAAACAATACGCAATTAATTTCCTTCATGAATTCGTTACTGACTGTATTCATTGAAAATATTGTTGAACCATTGTGGCGAAGCATTCGAGCAGTGGCTTATGTCAATTTGAACTAACGGCCTGTGAAAACTGACACAATCTGGATATTTTTCACTTATTTATCAGACGATACTCAGCTTAGAAATATTTTAATTGCTTCAGTGTTTACTCAGGATAGATAGACTTCTTGAGATTGTGGTCCATTTCAGATTTTTTGTTCTGCTCTGGAAACTAGGTCACAAGTACTGTAGTTTACATACCCTTATCATATCAGTTGCTCTGCCTTACAGGGTCTGCACTTCGAGACTAGGCTGACAGCATACTGCATAGGCTCTGTACATTATTAGCTGCTCCAGACTTATTTGACACAGCCAGAGACTGACAGAGCTAGGCTCTACTCAAGGCTTTATGAATTGTGGTGAAGTGTCAAATTAGAGTCTGTTCCTCCAGACTAGGTCACATGTGTAATGTGAACAGTGTTATGTGAACTTGAGGAGCATCATTAGAAAGGAAAGGTGGGGGAGGGGGGTGGACCCCCATTACAAATTACCTGTGGGTGATTCTTAAAAAGTAAAAAAAGGAGGACTTATTTGTAATGTTTAGGAAGAAAAATGTGAACATATGACTGAATTTGGAGATCCAGCAATTTCTTTTTTCCTTGTTGGTAAAGTCTGATGACCTTTTTCTGACCTTTTTAAAGTATGTTATTTTGTCGGGACATTTTCTTGAGGCGTTATATTGTGCATGTCTGAACAAGAAAATATGTTGTCTTTTGCTCCTTGATTTTTTAATCGAAGCCAGTGTATTTGTTTGATCTCTGTTTTGTTATTCAATTTTGTTACGTAGTGTATTTCAAGGAAATTGCTTTATAATACTACTCTATTTTTCATTCTATTTTATGTAGATTGACGATTGACTGCTGCTAGGAAATAAAAAAAGACAATTTCGTTGAGCTGTGGATTCTTTTTTCATAAGGTAAGGATATTTCATATTTTTCTTTACAGTTTCATCTACAGGCATTTTCACTTCTAAATTGATTTCTTGTGCACAATGCATTTTCCCTGAGTCCCTTCAGATTAGTCTTCTTACATTTGCAGTATGTATACTGTTCTGAGTGCCAGAAGGGCATGATTAAATGTTAGTAAAATGATGCGAGTCAAGGCCCATCTGGATCTCACCAGAGGGGTTTCACAAAGACTAAGATTGACTTTAAGTTGGACTTAACTATGGCAGACCATTCATGCCACTGGTTGCTCTCACCATTGGTCTCTCAATTATGATCTTTAGATAATATATTTTCCTGCAATAATGAACTATCAAAAAAGCTAAATTCTGTAGATTTTTTACCACGATTTGTACGTCCCTTGAGAGACCGATGCCAGTAAATGGTGAGAGCAAACAGTGGCATGAACGGCCTGCCATAGTTAAGTCCAACTTAAAGTCGATCTTAGTCTTTGTGAAACACCCCCCAGATATTCTTGTCTATTCCTAGTGAGTGTGAAATATTCTAAGATCATCAGAATGACATTATCAATGTCATAGTTTCTCAATTTTGTTCAGAATTATGTTTCATAAATGTGCAATACATTTTTACAAAGCACATGAATTATACACTTTTTGGTATTCAATGTCCAGTTAGTGACTTTACATTTCATATATGGTTGTGTAAAATGGGTCATTTAGCTTTGGCCCCATCAGAATTTCATCAAAATATCTTAATTTCATCAAAATATCTCAATATATTGCACTTCAAAAATAAATGTGACACTTATCAAAGTTTGATTAAACAACTGAATCACTGTCACAATAGCACTTCCAGAAAATGCATGCCCTTCAAAAGCTGAATTAATGGAACTCTTTCGTAAGTCTGTCTCCTATTTTTGGCTGGATGGCTGGGGGTGGACAAGACGTCCCTCGTCTAAATATTGACATTGGGCCAAGGCAAGCATGTTAATGCAGTTGGACACAGATTTATGCAGGATGGTGGGGCATCGATGTCATGAGGGCTCCGGAATATGTACAGATAGGCCTATATAGAGCTCAATATAGATGGTGGTGATTGTTTATAAATAAATAGGGTCAACACTCTGTTCTAGAAATACACTGGTGAGTCTGTCCGTCTGGGTGAACTCGCATTTTCAGGCACATGTGTTTGACTTTTTTCATGAATACGGTAAGAGCACAATCTCTCATAACATCACACTTTTGTGAATTTTATAGCAGTCATTTTAAAAGCAAGGAACTTTCACAAATTGCTACCCCCCCCCCAAAAAAAAAAATATCCATACTGTGCCAATTTTGAAATTTTTTATTTTGTGACACAAAACTTTTGCAGATCTTTTTCTTTTGCAAAATTTGTAAACATGTCATGAGTTCAAAAGTTTCAGGTTGTACAGTCAGTAATTTACGAGAATGATGTAGAAACTCCAGGAGTGTATAGAGTGGTGTACAGTAGGCCTAAAAAAGCCCTAAATAAAAAAGCACTTGCACATGAAAAAACTGGGGAAAAAGAAGAAAGTACAAGCACTTGGAAATATGAGCATGTGAATAAAAACAAATGAAAGACAATAAAATAAGGATGATAAGTATTAACCCCCCTTTAGCCTGTTTAGACTACATGCAAGATTATGTCAACAATTGAGAAACAAAAGTACAGTCGTTTTTTTGGTGGGGGCGGGCTAAGGGAATTCTCTGTTTCTTTCATGAAAAAA
Organism: Mesocentrotus franciscanus; assembly: GCA_037976565.1. Lineage (NCBI taxonomy): Eukaryota > Metazoa > Echinodermata > Echinoidea > Camarodonta > Strongylocentrotidae > Mesocentrotus > Mesocentrotus franciscanus. The sequence continues at coordinate 22,233,638 of CP137674.1, read as the reverse complement.
GCCCATAAAGTGAAAAGGGGAAATGGATTTATTTGTGGATTAAATAAATCCTGGTTTTGCTGGATTTGGAAGAGGTTTAAATGAAGCCATCAAAATGCACATATATCATGACTGAGGATGACTTAGGAGAAGTGGACAATGTGTGCTTTATTATTGGGTTAACTTTAAAAAACTGAAAAAGATTTACAAGGAAAGCCTGTTCTTAGGAAAAGAATTATAAGTGACTCTTATTGAGGGGTGGGAGTGGGATTGGCCCTCCCCAATATTTTGTTTTGCCTAAAATGTGTCTGTATGTAATGTATCTTTCATTATTGCAGGGGGGTTCAGGCATATATTGGGGTGCCTTTTCACAATAAATTTCTATAACATGAACAAGCGAACAAGGTCATCACATTTTTTATGTGCCTTTACTCATTACAAGTATCAAAGAACATTGTCTGCTTCTAAGAACGATTATCTCCTTAACTTTTCTCTCCTTTTTTTTGGGGGAACTCTAAACAAAAAAATATCTCCCCATGTCTGGCACTTAGCTCTGTGGCACATTTTGGTGTAAACATGAAGTCAGTCTGGTAAACATAGCCTTGTCAAGCCAACTGAAAAGAGAGCCTCTTTTGTAACATCTTATGAAAACATGAAAAGGGAAAGCTTTTCCAACTTCTGCGCATACCAAACATCGGCAGACAGTGGAACATTTGTGTTTTGTGTTTCCTGAAAAGAAGCTGATTTTATTATTAGATTTTCTGCTCAATCAGTGAGAGTCCTTTGAGCTTGAGACATCTTCTAAAACTCTGATTTATTGAGGATTAAATGAGGCCGAAAACAGGCTTTTTGCATCTTAATAAGTATGAAAGATGACAATGCAGCTGATTGTTAGCGGTATAGTCCTGCTATAATTCCAAAGAGAGGTGATTGGTAGGGCTTTTCCAGTGATTTATGTGATGTTTATTTATTGCATTTTCAGATAAGCTTATAGAGATTCTGGGGTCACAGGTTAAAGAAAGGCAAAATTTAAAATGGAAACATTCAGAGCATTTTTTTAATTTCAAACTCTGGTATGGATGTAAACATTGCAAGAACAATTAAACAGAAAACATGAAGGCCTACTGTATATACCTTTAGATTAGCATGTGCACACCCTTATAAGGCGACTAGCTGGGAGTGGAGTGGAGTGGAGAATGTGCACTGTGATGTACATTGAATCCAGTGACCTGGGAAATCATAAGAAACGCTTTAGTCAGTGAAGTGCTTTACAAGAAAAGGGTATTAACATGTACGTAAATGTACATCCAACTTATTTTATTTATTTATTTATTTATTATTTTTTTGGGGGGGGGGGGTAATACATTCTTTTTGGTGATAAGGTACTGGTTTTATATAATATCTATTGTAATCAAGTCTTTTTAATGTTCTGAATGAATGAATACTTATGACAGGATGGATTCAGTCACCAAGGTAAATGGGCTGTGCATGCAGGGCTAAACTGTTTGTTGTTTACAAATACAAACTACCTGGGAGTTTAAAGATAAAGACTAGTTCTGGTCATGCGATTGCATTGTGAAAGAAACATTGTGGAATCGATCAGAAAAGGTTGATCATCTAGCATATAACTAAGTATTGTTGTGTACTGCAAGGTTCTGGAATCATCAAAATGATAAGAAATTTGGCCCAGTCTTGGTAAAGTTACAAGCACTGTACACAGAAAGATGTATATGGGACTACGCGACCACGTGCGCGATATATCTATTTGGTCCCAATAGATATAATAATTTACCAAATATATCAATTATTAGGCGGTTTACCGACTTTCCCGGCAAAATTTGTATCATCACGTATTAGTCAAAACATATTCTTTCACATGATTGGTAATGAGAGCTTCCATTTCATTTTTTTGAGAGAGGGGCATTTCCAAAACTGGTCTTTACCTTTAAGCATGTTTGTTAGCAAAGTGTAAATTGCCTCATGGGTAGATTGTGTTTGCTTTCACTATTAAAATCAAGAGCTCATTTCCTCCACCTGTACTCTTTTTCTCTTTCCCTTTCTCTCTATTATTCTCAGACTTTTGACACTATTCATTTAGCAAAAAACAAAACAGAAACAGAAACAAAACACATATGGGTAATCAGCTATTACAGGCCAGCTTTCAGAAAAGTGTGAAACTTTTGCATAATGGGCTATAGAGTTGCCATTGTAAAGGAGGTACTCAAAATGTAGATTTATAGAGACAGAGTAAACGCTTCCATTTGGCAGTCACTCCTAAGTGTGAAAATCTGTAATTTATGTTAAGAGGGTAATTTTGTCAGCTTATCATCTAGGAAATTTTGGAGGGGTGGGTGTTATGCAAGAACTCTTCTGAACATCTTAACACAATTATTCTAAATGGTTTATTTGATTGATTGTAAAAGAGTGTTTATTGGTAACAATCGACTACAATGAGAGGATTGGTAATTACCTGAACTGAGTGAAGAAAAGGTTAAAGCAGGCTTGAAGGAGAAAGTCAGAATGAATGATGAACATGGGGAGCAAAATTTGAAGAAACAGAATGTGACTATGAAAGAAAACGTAAATGACCGGAAATGGAGAGAGAGAGAGAGCACAAGAGAGAGAAAGAGAGAGAGCAAGAGAGAGAGCAAGAGAGAGAGAGAGAGCGCAAGAGAGAGAAAGAGAGAGAGAGCGCAAGAGAGAGAGAGAGAGAGTGCGCAAGAGAGAGAGAGAGAGAGAGAGCAAGAGAGAGAGAGAGAGAGTGCACAAGAGAGAGAGAGAGAGAGAGCAAGAGAGAGAGAGAAAGAGAGAGAGAGAGGGAGAGAGAGAGAGAGGATAAGACCTTATTTATGTGGAAGAGAAGTTGAGAAAGTCAGAACAACAGAAAGTGTTGTTAGAGGCAGAGAATTCTCTTGTACTTTGCATGTCAGTTTTAGAATTCAAACCCTCGAGCAATTTTGCTTTTAAAAAAAAAATCATTGTTGCAATACAATTTCAAAACATTTAAAGCTTAGCAGAGAACTTGGAGGAAAGAATCAAAGCCGGCCCTGGCTCCTTAAAAGTCAAACCACGCTCAGGATCTCGAGGTGGCGGCCGGGTCTGCGGCCGGGAGCACCTCACATCGCAATTTCCGAAGTATTTCACACGACTGATTATGATTTTGCATGTCGTTGAACAATCCGGTCCTGAGGGTAATTAACGATTTTTGGTTTGGCACGCATGTCTTCTTTGTATCGTAGAAAGGGTTTGAAGTACCGTGTTGTGTTAGGGATAGAAATCGTGCACACAAAAGAAAGAAAAAAACTTGAAAGAGTCGGTATAATGTAGTTACTCATAACTTTGGTATGGCGGACTATGGGTGCTAAAGAAAAGCTAAATATTTGCTCTACAAGTTTTGAGGAAGAAACCTTTGTTTGGATATCATGAGGGTTTTAGTTGATTGATTTGATAGTAGTAGTAGTGCTTTCAGCTCAGAGTAGCACACAGTATACTAATCTTGTCCACTTTACCAGGCACAATCAAAGTAGAAATTTGGCCAAGGAACTATTTTTTTTGCCTCTATTTATTTTCAATCTCAATCAATTTCTTTGTTTTAGCATAAAAAATATAGAGCATGTTGTTTAAAGGCTTCTAGAACATTATAATGTAGCATTTGTACATGTATTTTTACAGGATCCTTTAACAATTCCAGCACATCCTTATATTATAAGGCCTACTGTATACATACATGTTTATCATTGAGTCTGTACAAACTTTACTGAAAGACTACATGATATACATGTACAGTGGCTTGGGACTGGGGAAACCTTAGGAAAGAAGGCCACTATTATAATTGTTGTTTTAATGATGTGATATCAGTGTACAAGGGCAATATTATTGTATTATCATGATTAGAGCATGCAACAACAAGGATAAACTACATGTCCTTGCAATGGTAGTATATTCAGAGCTAGAATTATATGAGTGATGTTAGGGTTCTTATACATGGGAAATCCCTTAATGAGCCCTACAGTATAATGAGCATCCATTACAGATACTTGACTTGTACATTTTTGAGGATTCACAAATTACTTTTCAAATTGGTCTTCCTGGGGTAATCCTTAAAGATAAAGTTGAGTTCTGGTCATGCGATTGCATTGTGAAAGAAACGTTGTGGAATCGATCAGAAAAGGTTGATCATCTAACATATGAGTATTGGTGTATACTGCAAGGTTCTGGAATCGTCAAAATGATAAGAAATTGGGCCCAGTCTTGGTAAAGTTACAAGCACTGTACACAGATATATGTATATGGGACTACACGAACATGTGGCATAAAAATCTGTCTCGATTTTTATGCTGTTACATGCCATATTTAGAATGTTAAGGCATTTGCAGAACCATGCTTTTCAGGGAACATTTTTTATCTGATGTTCTTCCACACTTGCATAATAACAATGATAATGCTAACAAATTATTGTTCACCTCTTCCCAGAACTCAACCTTCTCTTTAAACATACTTTTTCATTTCTTTTGGTACATATACTATCACTGATTGTCGTCCCCTGGCTATGATAAAACATTATTACCTATACTCAGCTTTCCCATGAGAGTCAAATAGGGTTTTTGTTTTCTTTGTCAGCAGATCTTGTTTCATCTCATCTGTTAGAAAATACAGTATTCATGAGGCAAAATTTGCTGAGAAAATTTGTGTCTCTAAGGGTCAATTTTGACTTTGTGAAAAACAATATTAATTTGATGGCCTTAGCAGATTGGATGAGTTCTGCTCACTTCTGAACAAATTACCATTTTAATTTCATTTTGATGTTAATGTCTGTTTTGTTATGGCATCCTTCCCACATAACATTGTAAATATATATTTCATGATATGTTCATTTCGTTTTTGTGAAGGAAATAAATGTTTATTGAATTGAATTGAATTGGATTGAACGTTATGGACTGAATGTGAACAAATAAGGATAGGCTGATGAAGAAAAAAAGAATGTAGAGGAGAAAGAGAGACAAGTTCTCTTCAAATGGAATACTAGTATGATGGAGAGGCAAGAGAGACAGAGGTGGAAAGAGAATAGAGAGAAATAGAGAGAGAGAGAGAGAGAGAGAGAGAGAGAGAGAGAGGGGAGAGAATAGAGAGAAATAGAAAAATAGAGAGAGAGAGAGAGAGAGAAATATGGAAAAATAGAGAGAGAGAGAGAGAGAGAGAGAGAGAGAGTTGATAAAGAATAAAAGAAGGAGGACAAGAACTACACAAATTCTGTAATGATATTTGTAGATTAATATCCAGTTATTAAAATCATTTATTAATGTATATATCAATCTTATGATAAATAATGGTTTGTCAGAGCAATGTGTTCAAATAACTTTCCAGACACCAATGTGAGCAATGTGTACATGTATAGTCATGCTGGATGTGAATAATTACTCCAGTACATTAATCATCACTTTCATGTGAATTGGGTCAAATTCTCCCCCGAATACAGCATCCCAGGAGCTCTTTGAAGAGGCCAGACACCGTACCTTGAAATATTAATGCTGTATTAGTCCATGACAAAACAACGTTAACCTTCAATTAATTCTTTACAAATGCTACTAAATCTTTCATGAGCAGTTCGATGAACTTGATAGAGTAGAATTTAAATTTTCTATGGGTACCATGAATTGGTAATGGAAGTGCGGGAATTGGTTATGAAAGTGCAGAAATTGTCATTACATGTAGGCTGCCCGCAACTAGGTCATTGATATTAGTGCATGTGCAATTAACAACTACATTATTCATATCCTGACCAAGTTTTGTAATTTTTCAAGTACAGTCAAACCTGCTTTAGTGACCACCTGTCTACAAAGACCACCTGTCTACAAAGACCACAGTTTTGGTTTCCCTTGAAAATGGTTTCTCATTGAAACATGTACTAGAGGAACCTGTCTACAAAGACCACCTGTCTACAAAGGCCACTTTTTGTGTTTCCCTTGGGCAGTCGCTATAGACAGGTTTGACTGTATGTGAAAAAGTAATATGTCTTGATTTTATGTTTCTTGTGAATGTGACCAAGGAGTTACCCTCCTGGATGTGACATATTAAAGCTTGCATCTAAAAGTATTCAATAAATGCCCTAATTCAACCGGTCCACCTCTCATTCTTGAGTTACGAAACACACACTCACTCACATGCACAAAATCAAATTTACAAGGGGTATGAATAATTCAGTTTTTAACTGTATATAGCCCTGCTAAACAAGAGCTATCGTGGAGGCTGCGTACATTTAGAGGACATTGTTCTACATTTGATGATTTATTGCCATTTCACCAATAAACAACTTTTTTCAGTCTCCAGGTTTCTCCAAGTAAATTCAGTCAATCATACCATGAAAAAGCCCCAATTAAGGAAGGATAATGATAAAAATAAAACATTTTTCAACTCGTTATTTATCACCACAGGCTTTCCTGTATAATCTTGTACTAGGAAGCAGGAGCACGGGTTATTTCCAGAAGGGGGCAAGGGGGCATTTTGGCCAAAACTTTGAAATATCATCTGTTCAAAGTAAGCAACGCATTAGCTCTGTGTTAAATGATATGAAGGTATGCGAAATTATACCCTTTCTTAAACAGACAATACACATGTAATCCTATAGGTAGTGGCTTTACTGCATAGGATCTTTATTGGGGGGGGGGGGTCCCCCATTCCACCACAACAAGTACAACGCTCTTGCCCATGGCAGGTGTGCTATCCTTGTTAAGCATTTCAGCTCATTATTAAGTCAAACCACACATTGTCGTGACATGGAGCATTCATGAATTTTCCCAGTCCTTCAGCAGTTTCCTCTGCGACTTTGTGTTTTGTAAATCGAGTGTTATTTGTAAACGTGTCTGCTTGTCTTAAACATGTGCATACCAAAGAAGTTCAGAATCAAATCGAACCACCTCCTTGGCCCATTCAGGTTCGTTACCCCTAGGGAGAGAGAAAGTGGCATTGATCGTCTACCGCTGGTTCAACGAACTCATTTGATGGAAAGACTGAGGTAGATTCCTTATGAAGCCCAAAAGAAATTTGTTGTTGTTGACAAAATCAATATTTCCAAGGCACATTGAAACTGTGTGCATTTCGTTTTACCCTTCAAGTCCAGTACTTTGATTGACTTCTTTGCCATTGTGGGTTTTTATATTAGTTGATCATTATCTTTTGATAACTTTAATTGATCGTTATCTTTTGATAGCTATTTGTTTTGAAGCATAGAATACATTCAAGCTTTTATAATCAGTGTTTCCAAACAACACTGGAACTATACATTCTCCTGTTTCTCAAATTCCAAATTTGAGAGACAAATGGCACTTGAATGGACTTCCTTGCCATTGTAGGTTTCATATTATTTTATTATTATATTATATGACCCATTTCTATTAACTTCCAGTTCAAGAGTGATGTTGGTAAATTTTGATCTCTGGATCATACCGTAGTGTAAATGGGCCCGTGTTTTTACTAAACTAGATTATTGTTCATGCATGTCAGCATCTTCTTGTACATTGTGTAATTAACACATCAAGTACATTTCTAGTGTTTGCATAACATGATATAGGTCTAGGAGACAAGATAGACTCAGCATTTGCAAAAAAGTTGCTGGTTTATCGGTAGCTGGTACACCTGTATAATATATTACCAATAGCTTGCTCCAAATTCCAAAAATAGTTCATATTGACAGGTAATATACTGGTACTGGTATTACATCAGAGGCTGTTTGTGATGTTGTTGTAATGTTTATCTGGTTTTATTAGGTTTGCTTTATGATCATGGATGCGGAAACTAGGTTAGGGAAATGATAAAGACCTGTTTTGAATATCAGAGAATGAGAGGGAGATGGAGACAGTATGGAAGGGGGGTTGGAGTGGGTGGGGTAGATGGGTAGCAATACAGAGAGAGAAAGCTTTAGAAGCTAGAAAGAGGCTATTGGCTATGGATATTGAGGAAGAAAGAAAGATGGAAAGAGAGACAGAGAGAGACAGAGAAAAGAAAAAAATGAGAGACACAAAGTGACAGAGACAGACATCGAGAAAGACACTGATGCGACCCCTCCCCCATCCTTCAATTTTTGTTTTATTCTCCATGGGCTGATTTTTAATTTTTTAACGACAAATGTGTCCAAACATGAAGAATTTGGTTGTCATTCATACTTGCTGGCTTGGGGGTGAAATCAATCATCTTGAGTGCCTGTTTATTTTTGCATGGGAAAAAGATATAATATATATATATATATATATTATATAAAGAGAGACAGAGACAGAGACAGAGACAGAGAGACAGAGAGAGAGAGAGAGAATTAGAGAGGGAGAGAAAGAGAGGGACAGAGAACGAGCAAACTACAGAGTGGGGGATGGAAGGGGATTGCATGAAAATGATACCACTTTTTACCCTGGGGTCATTGAACTATTTAGTGTAAGATAATATTGATCTTGTAATCAAATCTAGCTCGAACATGCAGGTGGGAGAAATTAGATAGAGGGCGATCATCGGTAATTATCAAGGAATGGAGGATCGTGTATTGGCCACGGGAGATTCAGCCTACCCCAGATTTATTAAAGACCTTGGTACAAGTACTACAACGCATTTTCACGAAAGCAAGGAAATCCTCTGCCTCAAGTTGTAGAAGATGAGCTGCCCGTGTAGAGTGTTGGTCCAGAATCTGACCAGTTTTATTTTTATTTTTATAAGCATTCCTTATTTTTCGCAATCTCCCCTTACCTGCCCTAAGCCAAAGATGGCGCAATTCTCAATTCTCAAATTCATACGCCCGGAGTAAAATGAATGAACTTTTGGCCCGGACATGTGATCACAGTTTTTGACTGGACAGGTTTACTTTGGCTGAATATGAATCCTGGGAGTGTAACATCTTTGGCATAGGGCACATTGGGAGGGGGTAGAGAAATTGGAGATACATAATGATAAGTACAATTGGCCAGATTCTAGACTAGCCATGTAAAGGCCAGTGACCGGAATACTGGCAATGGAACAAAAGAGGATAAATAGAAGGATAGGTTATGAAGAATAATGGGACCAAACAAATAAATAGTTGATATGATGTGAGGTAAGTTACTAGGAGAAGGCTAAAAAAGAATGAGGACAGTGAAAGTGATAATGCGCATATACATGTATGTAAACATCAGTCTTCTCTTTTTGTAGATAGCCTTATAATCTACAAAAAATATCCAAAAAAAGGGAATTTGAAGGCCTGTAAAAATAAAGTTAGATCCTTTGGAGCTTTTTCAATATTTTAAATCATCTAAATGCCCTGAGCCCCCCCCCCCACATGTATTGTGTGCATTGATAGTGTCTTCTGCGAGCCTGACATGGGAGAAGGGCATCGATTCTTTGGCTATGAGTTAATGCCTTTCTGCTTACTGCAGATGGTATGGCAGAAGAAAAGGACAGAAGAGGAATAATTATGTTAGAGAGTGAATGATAAAGGAACAAAACAAAACAAAAACAGAAGAAAAAAATAGAGAGGCTTCTGACATATGAAAAGGAATAAGGTAGACTGGCCAAAAGAAAGGATGGTTGAAGTACGCATTTTAAGAAAAGTTTTGGAGCAGTAGGATTTAAAGTGGTATACCACTCTCTTTCTCAGTCTCAATAATGAATAAAATAGAAAGAGGAAGAACTGAATTTACTGAGAAAAGAATGAAAGAAAATACATAAAAATGATTAATAGATTGACAAAGGGAAAGCTGATGACTGACGAAACAATAACAACCAAAAAGAGAGTTCCAAATTGATGCGACAGACAAGGGAAAACACTGGTAGGAAGATAGGAACGTGAAGTGGGAATGTTGAAGAGGACAGGAGGATGAAAGCGATACCACTCCTCATCCCGGGGTCATTGACCTATTTGGTAAGGTGATATCGATCCTGATATTGTACTGCCTTGAACATGCAGCTGGATAGATGTTGGGGCTGTTTGTGTTAGCGCTAATGAATAATAGGAGGAAATTTGCAAGACCTTCAAATGTACTACAAACATGTGATGTTATTTATTTCCTAGAGTTCTCAGAAAAAATCTAGGGAAGAGGGTTCACGTGCGTATTATGGAGAAACTAAGTGAAACAAATATAGGTTATTGTAAAGGACGAGGGTGATGAAATGTGTACTGGAAAATGACAAATATCAAAGAGAAAAAATGAATTTGTATGAAGAGAAGAAAGTGAAGGTAATATATTTGGCAGCGTAAAACTGTAGATCCTAGATTTTAAGGGGAAAAAATGGGAAAAGAAAATGATCATTGAGATGTGGTTTTTGGCAACACATTGCTCTACATTTGCCTCTCTTCATCCAGGTGTGTACAGTACATGGTTACCTGGTATGAATAACTGAAATCCTTGAATGCTGTGTGCCCTGATATAGGTAACCAAGCTAAAGCCAAGTTAATTTTGTCTTCAGCTCTGCATGTGCATGACACAAATCGTCGCTGTTTTCACGAAGTGACGGTAGTGAAATAAAATCGCATACAGTTTGCGTGACGATTTTCCTCACTACCGTCACTTCGTGAAAATAGGGACGAAATAGAGTGCTGAATGAAAAACCATTAATTAAATTTTACTTTTCCCACTCAGTTGAATATTATAAGAGTTAAAGAGAGAAATTGATACTCTAGATTCAAAATTTACTTTTACATTCATAGCAGTGACTTTTAACACTAATCAGCTTTGTCAGTAAGCCATTATGTTGTCTCTATACTCGCATGCTAAATGCAGCATGAGTTGAGTATTGAATGGTAATGCAATCAAGCACAGATACATACTCTGATTAGAAAGGCAAATTCCAGAGATTGCCTTCCATAGCAATCGCTTAGCAACCACCTGTAAACAAAGGCATCCCTATCTTTTGAGCCATCTTTGAATGTAGCTGCTACCTATCCTTTTTAATAGCGTAAAAGTAGTTACAATTTACTTCAGTCTTATTTTATTTTTTGGCACCAAATTTACCCACTCCACTTTCTTTTCCTGCAGAGAGTCAAAAAGGCTTTTTAATGTCCAAGAATATGAGTTGCATTTCAAAAAGCAAACACACGCACCATGCAGTAAATACAATATCCTTAGACAGCACTTCATAAGCAGATACCAATGGGACCCTGGACAGAGCAAAAAGTCAAGGACATTATGTTGCTTTTGACATAATAGGCACTGAATGCCCTGGTGGGGGCAGGCTGTTTTCAATATTTATCCTATGTTTGTTTCTCAAAATGATATATTAATGGCTTCTTACACATTAGGAATTGATTTCTGATGACAGTAATTCTGATTTTAATACACGAATGCATAGATGATTATTAATTCATGTACACTCGTAATCTCCGTAACAGATTTGACACTTTTGTAATGCAAGCAAATCATGCATTTTGTATGATTCCAGTAAACCTAGTCTTAAACATTGACTACTGTTTTGAGATTGTGCGCTCTCTCTCTCTCTCTCTCTCTCTCTTTCTCTCTTTCTCTCTCTCTCTCTCTCTCTCTCTCTCTCTCTCTCTCTCTTTCTCTCTTTCTCTTTCTCTCTCTTTCTCTTTCTCTCTCTCTTTCTCTTTCTCTTTCTCTCTCTTTCTCTCTCTCTCTCTCTCTCTCTCTCTTTCTCTCTTTCTCTTTATATATCTTTCTTTCTCTTTATATATCTGTATACAGCTCTCTCTCAGCAAATGAAGTAAAAATTTGCGAAGTTGGATTAGATTCTATTTTGAAGGCACAAACCCTTGTCGGTTCTATTTCAAAGCAGTGTTTCAACTGTAAGACTGCGAAGACTGCATGCTCTGTTGCACCCCATGGGCCTATACTATAGCTGCTCCTTGACAAAGCCAGAGACTGCATCAAGTTAGGCTAGACTCAAGGGCTTGGTGGAATTGTGTTTGAGTGTCAGAAAAGAGTCTGTACCTTCAGACTAATTAGAGCCGGGCCATCTCTCTCTCTCCCTTGCATTCTGTCTGGTGCTGCTGGGCAGATGTGGAGAATATTGGACTTGATGAGATGCAAAATGCAATTTGTCCTGCCTGTTGGATTAAATCAACAAGATAATGAATACTACCCAGGCTAATGGAAAGAGCTTTTCTCGGACTGAGCGCTTACTTTGAGCCTCATCAGCGCTTTTTGTTTCGGAGGATCGTTCTTTCTAATGAAGGAGCGTCAAAAACATGATTCGAAGGATGTTGGACTCATGGATTAATCACAGAATAGGAAATGGATTTTTGCCTGGACTTCATTTGTCATCAATCTACTTTCTGTACTCTAATTTCACTGATGAATTGAAATTGATGATTTTCTTCAGAGAAAATAAAGACCCTTCCATGAGTCAATGACTGATTCCCTTTGCAAAATTGACCCCTGTATTTAAATCCAGTAATTATTTCATTCTTTATATATTGACAAGATGTGAAATAATTCTAAATTTTTCTACAAGTAATTATCTATCCTAATATTAAAATCAATGTTTTATATTTGGAAAAGGTTGTCATTAATTTCACAAAAAGTATTTGGCAATTATTAATATTTTGATCAAATATTCATCGTTTCGATTTATTAATCAAACTCATAATAACATATTGAAAATGAGAATGTATTTCATATCTTAATGACTTGAAAGAAAACTTTAAGTAAATTAAGCTCCACATGAAATCCATCCTGCATTCAGCCTTTTGCAAATTTTATACCCAAGAGTGACAAAGTAACTTCCTGCCTGAATAGAAGCCTGGCACAACACCTTTTTTTGTTGGTATAAGCGAGGATCCTTCATTTTCATCAATAAATTGCCCGAGTACCCCAAGCTCAGAGCCGTGCGCAGTTGGAAATGGTAACCTGATCCAGAGAGGGCGATATTGATCAATCCATTGTTTTAAGGCAAACACAATTTGCAAATTTGCAGAGGGTTCAGGTGAACTAACACGGAGTTCGATCACGAGACGGAAATTCTGTAAACTTTGGAAATGGTGTGCGTGCGTATCATACCTTGACTGATACATCATCAGCTGAAGCTACAAGGGCCTTAACTCATACACCGCCTGTTAGAGTAAGAAGGGCATTAACCCAAGTATATGTTCAAGTATATGATTCATTAAATCCCCTTCTAGCTCCAAACGGATGAATTATTGTATGTTGAGAGCCAAAGGGCGTTGTTAGCTCGAAAATACTTTGGCACAGAATTAACCCCTTCTGGCTCTCAACAGGGGGGTGTTTCACAAGACTCGACTTAACTTGGACTTGAACTATGGCAGGCCGTTCATGCCACTAGTTCCACTAACCATTCCTGGCATTGGTTTCTCAAGAGACGTACGAATCGTTGGTCACAAATCTACAGAATTTACCTTTTTTGAAAGTACATTATTGAAGTTAAAAATATTATCTAACGATCATAATTGAGAGACCAATGGTGAGAGCAACCAGTGGCATGAAGGGCCTGCCATAGTTCAAGTCCAACTTAAGTCGATCTTAGGGTGCGTTTATCGTGTCTTGCCACTCAGAATCAGCGTTTCTATATGTACATATCGAACCCCACTATACGAACGTGTTTTTCGGGATGTCGCGTTTATCGACTCTTCACGATTCGAATTAAAGGCCTTACCTCTGCGCAGCTGCTTTGCGCCGTTTGAGACGGGATTTGTATGTGTGGTTCCAAACAGCTTTGCGTTTATCATCTCTAAGAAACGTGATTCTGGCTCTATGTCACATTTAAAACACACTTTTTTTGGCGTTTCAATGTACCCATATCTAAAGACGTTTGAAAAAGGCTTTGCGTTTATCACCTTAAAAATTTGCCTGAAAGACGTTTGAAAACGCTGATTCTAGGCAAAAAATTGCATGATAAACGCACCCTTAGTCTTTGTGAAACACCCCCCAGATATGTTGCGTAGGTCAATGCCCTTCTGGCTCTCAGCAGATGATAGACCAAGTACCCAATGGGAATGAGCGATAATATGAATGTGTTTCTCTTTCATGTGATTATGTGGAAGGATGTTTGCATATGAGCTGTAAATCATTGCTCAAAGAAAATGATACTTTCCACTGATTAGAATGAAAGGATATAGCTTTTCTGAAGGGAGTGGGTAGAAAAACATATCATAAATAGAAATATGATATGACTTACATTGTATATAAACATTTTCAGATATCTGTTACGTGTCAAGAAGGAAGGAATTGTTTTCCATCTTATTTTTCATGTAGGATAAATTATCTAAAAAATTGATGATGATTAATGTATTTTCTTTGTTTTGTTTCATTAGGAGTGGGCCTTCAATGCTAAATAAAAGTATGGCATTATTTTGTCTGGTGTTTAGGTTCAACCTAAACTATGCAAAATGAAGGTTCCCAATGCACTCAGTGGAGTTATTTTGTATGAATATTCATAAAATAGAATTATACACTATCGCTTTAGAAGAAAAGCTCTTTGCAGTTTTGTGTGAGAAAGCTGCTACAAGTTTGTAAGATGTGTGAGGACATCATGCATAGAATATACAGTAGATTATTATTACACCCAGGGAAAGTCATTCCATTCCATGGTGCCTACATGTAGTGCTAAAGAGAAGGTTGAGCCTACATGTAGTGTTAAAGAGAAGGTTGAGTTCTAGGAAGAGATTGTGAGCGTTATCATTGTATTAAGTGTGGAAGAACATCAGATAAAACATGTTCCCTGAAAAGCATGGCTCTTCAAATGCCTTCATATTCTAAATATGGCATGTAACAGCATAAAAATCGGGACAGATTTTTATGCCACATGTTCGTGTAGTCCCATATACATCTTTCTGTGTACAGTGCTTGTAACTTTACCAAGACTGGGCCAAATTTCTTATCATTTTGATGATTCCAGAACCTTGCAGTACACACCAATACTTAAATGCTAGATGATCAACCTCTTCTGATCGATTCCACACTGTTTCTTTCACAATGCAATCGCATGACCAGATCTCAACTTTATCTTTAAGTTACTGCAAAGTGTACAGAGGACCTTTGTGTTTTTGTTGAATATTGCATATTAATTAGACATTCCCTTCATGAATAATGCATGATGAGGGACACTCAAGTGCTGGAGAGCGGTAAAATACAATGTGTTTAGGTTGATAGAGAGCGGGTGAAAGGATCGCAGCTGGGCCGAGGCTTTAAAAGCGAGCTGGTTTGTGTGGTTTTGGGACCAGCGAGGAACAAAACGCGAGAGGTTTCATGCTCCAGTAAGCAGCGTGATGGTTTGGTGTCTCTCCCATCTCCGGGAGGCAGTCAACATCACCCGGTAGAAGAGATGGAGATGACTCCGGCTCTCTTGAATAAGTCAAGACCCAGTTGTTGTCCCACATACATACATTGTAGACAAGGTTGATCGAGGGGTGTTTACAAGATGTTCTGGGACATCAGGGGGTAATGACTTAAAGGGATAGGGGCTGGATCATGAAAATGGGCTAGTCTGTGAGGACGGTATAAATAAGCTTACTGAATGCCATAAAAATAGAAAACAAGACACAATATGAAACATATACATTGGGGCCCAAGCAATCATTGATTCGGAATGACTTTTAGGGAACTTTTTTCTAAACGTCGCAGGCTCATTATCTGAAATCAGAATTACATCTGAAGCCAATGTACAGTTTTTGTTTAAAAAAAACACTTTTTTATCTCTTAACTGTGGATTGTTTTTACCACAACTTCGTCTGTGCCTATACAAAGCAATAGTTTCCCATATTCACAAGAACCTAGCACCTTTACAAGCATTTGTTTTGCAAAGAAGTCTTCCAAATATATAATTTTGAACAATATTATTGAGGAATAGACAAGGTCATGAAGGAATCAATCATTGTCTCTCCCTCTGTTTCTGTCTCCTTACCTCGCCTCTTTGTGTCTCCCCTCCCTCTCTGTCTCTCTCTGTCTCTCTCTCTCTCTGTCTCTCTCTGTCTCTCTTTCCCCTCCTATCTCTACTTCCCCCTCTCTTTCATGTTCCTTTTTTCTTCCTTCTTTCCCACTCTTCTTCTCTCTCCTCTTCCCCTCTCCCTCTCTCACCCTTTCTCACATCTCTCCCCTCTCCATCCCTGCCCATCTCTCTCCCCCTCATCTCTCCCCCTCATCTCTCCCCCTCATCTCTCTCCCCACTTCTTTCCCCTCTCTCCCCACGCCTCCTCCCCTCCTCCCACACCCTCATTCCCATTCTCATTCAAGAGAAGGTTGAGTTCTAGGAAGAGATTGTGAGCGTTATCATTGTATTAAGTGTGGAAGAACATCAGATAAAACATGTTCCCTGAAAAGCATGGCTCTTCAAATGCCTTCATATTCTAAATATGGCATGTAACAGCATAAAAATCGGGACAGATTTTTATGCCACATGTTCGTAGTCCCATATACATCTTTCTGTGTACAGTGCTTGTAACTTTACCAAGACTGGGCCAAATTTCTTATCATTTTGATGATTCCAGAACCTTGCAGTACACACCAATACTTAAATGCTAGATGATCAACCTCTTCTGATCGATTCCACACTGTTTCTTTCACAATGCAATCGCATGACCAGATCTCAACTTTATCTTTAAGTTACTGCAAAGTGTACAGAGGACCTTTGTGTTTTTGTTGAATATTGCATATTAATTAGACATTCCCTTCATGAATAATGCATGATGAGGGACACTCAAGTGCTGGAGAGTGGTAAAATACAATGTGTTTAGGTTGATAGAGAGCGGGTGAAAGGATCGCAGCTGGGCCAAGGCTTTAAAAGCGAGCTGGTTTGTGTGGTTTGGGACCAGCGAGGAACAAAGCGAGAGGTTTCATGCTCCAGTAAGCAGCGTGATGGTTTGGTGTCTCTCCCATCTCCGGGAGGCAGTCAACATCACCCGGTAGAAGAGATGGAGATGACTCGGCTCTCTTGAATAAGTCAAGACCCAGTTGTTGTCCCACATACATACATTGTAGACAAGGTTGATCGAGGGGTGTTTACAAGATGTTCTGGGACATCAGGGGGTAATGACTTAAAGGGATAGGGGCTGGATCATGAAAATGGGCTAGTCTGTGAGGACGGTATAAATAAGCTTACTGAATGCCATAAAAATAGAAAACAAGACACAATATGAAACATATACATTGGGGCCCAAGCAATCATTGATTCGGAATGACTTTTAGGGAACTTTTTTCTAAGCGTCGCAGGCTCATTATCTGAAATCAGAATTACATCTGAAGCCAATGTACAGTTTTTGTTTAAAAAAACACTTTTTATCTCTTAACTGTGGATTGTTTTTACCACAACCGTCTGTGCCTATACAAAGCAATAGTTTCCCATATTCACAAGAACCTAGCACCTTTACAAGCATTTGTTTTGCAAAGAAGTCTTCCAAATATATAATTTTGAACAATATTATTGAGGAATAGACAAGGTCATGAAGGAATCAATCATTGTCTCTCCCTCTGTTTCTGTCTCCTTACCTCGCCTCTTTGTGTCTCCCCTCCCTCTCTGTCTCTCTCTGTCTCTCTCTCTCTCTGTCTCTCTCTGTCTCTCTTTCCCCTCCTATCTCTACTTCCCCCTCTCTTTCATGTTCCTTTTTTCTTCCTTCTTTCCCACTCTTCTTCTCTCTCCTCTTCCCCTCTCCCTCTCTCACCCTTTCTCCCATCTCTCCCTCTCCATCCCTGCCCATCTCTCTCCCCTCATCTCTCCCCCTCATCTCTCCCCCTCATCTCTCTCCACTTCTTTCCCCTCTCTCCCCCGCCTCCCCTCCCCTCCCTCCCACACCCTCATTCCCTCCTATTGTCATCAGTCTATATCTACAAGTATCAAAGGGTAAAAGTGCAACAACCTGTCAACCGCAGGAAAAAATGATTTATATTTTTAACTTTCCGTACAATGTCGACATATAAAAACAAGTTCATCATCCCGATAGTAATCGTGATATTACATTGTTGTACGTGGTTAACCGCAGATTCACACAAACATTAGTTTTTCTCCCACCCAGACGGTCCCGAAATAGATCACCCGTGAAACCAACCAACCACAAAAGATACCAGCAATGATAAACATTATGCAGACACCTGTGCTTCTCTCCCCTTTTTACTGGTTCTCTCTTAATTGAAAAAAACAAAAATCCTGAATGTATTCAGAGCAGACCGGAAACTAGAGGTGAGGAGAACCATGGACCTACTAGTAGGTCCATGGTAGAGGGGAGAGATGTAGGTCCATGGGAGAACTCACAAATTTGATTGATACTCCTCTATGCTTCAATAGATCCGAGTGGCAGATCCAGAGATGGATGGATTGGGGGTTCAGGAGGGATGAGGGCCCCTCTGTTGTTTAATATTTTTGTGGACTTTCATAGGTTCATAAGATTTTATGTGCACCCCATCATCTTCATTTGCTGCCAACCCATATAATCACATTCGTTCTTGAAAGTTGAGTGCCTTCCTTTTTTCTTCAATATCCTAGAATCTCGATCTGTAACAGTTCCATGAAGCAAGATTTTTTTTAAATGGCATACCTTAGTTCAAATTATGAATAAAGTACATCACTATTCTTGTTAGAACTGTTTTTAAATGAATGTCTCCCAAGACAATGGATATTGAAAACAACCCCTGCTTGAGGTAATGACTTGAAATGGAATATCTTTGTTGTTGTGTGTTGTGTGAAAATACCTTCATGTAGTCCCATATTAGGTTTCTCACGTATGGTTAAACCACAATAGGGTGAGACATCCGTCCATTCTCTGTGGTTAAAAAGGACCCATTGTTTCATTTGGTTACAGATAGAATTAAGAAAAAAATGCATTCTCTGTGGTTTCTCTGTGGAGAGAAATAATGCGGGTATGAGGAAGATTTATCAGAATTTCCCAAGGTGAACAGTGTTGCCACAGATATTATGGAACTTTAACTTTATTTGCATGTATTATATTGAATCATTGAAATCATGCATAGATAGAATTTGACTCAGTCACAAATATAATTTCCTAAAATGTCCATTAAATGATCTATGAATCTTTGAGGCAGTGAAGTGTTACAAAACTATCTCTGGACAGAGATCATTACCAGGTAACAATTAGTAATCCACATTTATTTTTAGTTTAGATGCAATACATGCTCAGCTGGACAAGTTGATCAGATATTATGGAGCAAAAATTTGTGTGTTCAGAGCCATAAGGGCGTTCACTCTGTATTCAAGTGTAGGAGTTATCACTGTTCTAGCTCCAAACAGATGATATACATGTATATGTGATTGATTGATTGATGGTTGGTTATTTTACCTGACTGCTAAGAAAGTACAAATGCTTGTAAGTAAGCAACCAGATGGACGGACGACGGCTTTAGGTCCTCTCCGAGGGACCTGGTAGTGAGGATTAATGCCTTACCAAAGGGCACTAGCGCATCGACTTGGTTTCGAACCCGGGTCACCAGATTACGAGACCACTGCTCTACCAACTGAGCTATCGCTGTACACAACTTTAAAAATATGTTACTTCTTGAAATATCAGAAAAGGTATTTCTTTATTACCATTGTAGAACTTACACTGGAATCAACCATTAAACAGGGTCTTGATCGTATATAAGTTTCATCGGCCTCGCCTGGGAATTGATAGTGTCTATAATCTGGTGTTGGACTTCAGCATCTCCTCATTGTTCCCTGGATTTCTGCAAAATTTGTTCACTAATAAAGATCATTACTGTGTTGGTCTGCTGTTGTACACCTCCAAAGAGGTACAAACTTTTATCCCATTGACTTACACAGTGAGTCCAACTCAAAGTGACCTATAACTGACAGAATCTCTGTCATTTGGGGTAATATCATTTTTGTCTAGTCCGCTACTGGCCTGATATCAGTCTCATCGGTGTGACTGAAGTGTTCAGTGATTTGCCATCTTGTCTGCAACCATTTTGTCTACTAACCAATTAGTCTACATAGATGAAATGGGCATTAGATGAACTGGAACATAGACTAAATGAGCAATAGACCAAATGGGTAGTAGACGTATTGGAGATTAGATCAATTGGAAATTATACCAGATGAATATTAGCCGTAATGGTCATTAGACCAGATAATAAGTAGATGACCTGGTTGTAGACCAAATGGCAATAAACCAAGCATTCTTCCTTGGAAGCAAGCCGGCATCCATCCATTTTCCTCTGGAGTTGTCCTTATTTTAAGGTCATGGAGCTGGGATCAGTTGAGACAGCCCAGTGGCTTATCTCTCCAACTTTTTAGGGTCACTACTGTTTAGAAGCCCCAGGGCATCAGGGTCGAAAACTTTGTTGGAAGTTGTCAGTCTGAGATTCCTTTCATCTTCTGAGCGAGAGATCAAGACGGGAGATTATTTTTTGAGTTTGGACAGTCTCTCTTCGTCTCTCTTTCTTTGTAGTTGTCTGTTGATGTGGATTGAACTTGTCAAGTGCCAGTGAACAACAGGGGTTCCTGGAAGTATTCAGAGGTTCCTCACAAGTCCCCTTGCTTCAAAAGAAAAGAATTTGAGGATTTCTATTCTTTGAGGACTGACAAAAACCAGAGAGTAGGTCTTCGATTTGATCTTTTGGAAATATGTGATCCAGAGATATGTCTCTGGTTGATCTCTCTATCACATTAAATTCCGGTTCATAAATTATTAATGAATTGAAACAGTTTGGTACCATTGCAGGCTATGATTTGATTTGCTTCACATTGCTGTAAGGGTTGCTCTCTTTGTTCAAAATGTTTATTCATCAATCAATCATCACCCTCATCTTCATTATGATCATCAGCAGCAAAAGCAACAGCAGTCTTTATCCTCATCTATCCTCCTCTATCCTCCTCTTCCTCTCCCTCCCCTCCTACTCCTCGTCATCATCACCACCACCGCTACCACTACCTTCACCGTTGCTACTGTCATTATCGTTATCATCATTCTTGTCATCATTGTTAGATACCCATTTCTCATGGATTGCCACAAATGCCATAACAAGTTTGAAAAATGAGACTTCAAAATACACATCCATTAAATCCTACTATCTTAGCTTCTCTATTATTCAGAGCTATGTTACCTCATTATATTTCAATTTGCTGAACTGAATAATACCAGGTACGATGACTATGGCATGCACCCTTGACCAGTTGTGTAATTGGTTAGCCTGCAATTGTAGATAGTGTGTTTACACGGATCTAAATGTCACCGATTATTGGTAGTAATCAACTTCCAATGTAGAACTCATTAAAAATTGGGAAGTCGTTTAAATAACCTATTGCAGAGGGCCTATCTTTATTCATTGTGTACACAGTTGGGTAGACCATCATATGTTTCGTCAGTCGTGTGCTTTGGAATTTACATTGAAAGCAGTTTCTTTGGACATTGTGTCTTTGGAAAACCAATTCTCCTACATCTACATGTACACAACATTTTATTCAGGTATTTAAAACATGTTTACATTGGCATTTTTTAAAATTATGGTGTGAATGCATTGAAATAATGAACTATTCTTATTCTGCTTAATTTGATTTGAATTCGCCAGTTAAACTATTAATAGTATATATATATATATATATAATATATAATATTGAATAATGACAATAGACAGTTCTTGTGTTGTGATATTACATAATATCAATGTCTCTATGTGCTTCGTAGGAGCTTTGGATTATAAGTTTATAACCCTTGCTCAGCCTAGCTGCCATCATGAAGGCGCTGAAGCTTCAAGAAACTAATTCCTACCGGTACCCAATTACTACACCTGGGTCGAGTGTGGCAAATGTAGATCAATGGCTTACCAAAGGATGTTAATGCTGTGGCAGGGATTTGAACCGTGCACCGGGTGACCTGAT
Organism: Mesocentrotus franciscanus; assembly: GCA_037976565.1. Taxonomy (NCBI): domain Eukaryota; kingdom Metazoa; phylum Echinodermata; class Echinoidea; order Camarodonta; family Strongylocentrotidae; genus Mesocentrotus; species Mesocentrotus franciscanus. The sequence goes on along the minus strand of CP137674.1, from coordinate 22,211,909 downwards.
GACTTATCCACTAGACCTTTACACCTCTACATTGACATTGACACATTTTTACATCACCGTCGATTCACTGTGTGAACACCTTCGTATGCTGAACTAGATCGTTCGCCCCCCTCTAGTTTGGCCGACAATCCCGCCAATTATCCTGAATAATGGAGGCTGCTAGCTAGCTGGCCAAAGAGGATGAGTGGATAAAAACCCAAGAGGAAGAAGGGGTCCATTTTTGTCATCAATGGTAATGAATTTTAGGATGGGTTAGAAGGAGGGATTGTGCCTGCAGCTGTGTCTGGCATCGGAATTTGGAGGAGAGCGTTTAGACGGTCTTTTCATTTGGCCGCTTAGTGTGTATACATGTAGTGTTGTAGGATGACCAAGTTTCATGGTGTATTGGTTATTTTGTTATTTGCTGGAACAGTTGTTGGTGAATTAATGAAGGTGTGGGTCTGGACTACAGTTAGCCTATCAGACATGAAGGTCTACTTTGAAGCTGGTTTTAATACTTACATGTTTTTTTTAAATGTTGTAATCTCAATAAAATATGAAGTTGGTATTTTAAAAAGTACACTATTGTCCAATTAGTTCTTGACTTGTATCATTTATGCATCTGTTCATCCACCCATTTACGCTTTATCCACTACCACTACCACTACCAGGCATACAATAGATATATTGCTAAAGAGATATTAATATTTGGTTGAGGGGGTCGTGATTTCCTTCTTAAAATTCAATTATGAGCCTTAAGTTGAGCTGCTTGCCTGTATTTTGCCATCAGCATACTTTCAAACAAACCACTTCCATTTGTGAAATCCTATTTTTCAATTTAGAGGAGGAGCAGAGAGGGGAGGGACCTCGGGCTTCAGAGGGGTCGGGAACATGAACTTTTGAGGGGTCAGTCTTTTCAGGTAATCCCCCTACTTACTGGTATCCCTATGTAAAAGCTAGGGAGGAGGGGTATAACACGTCCACTAATTCCATAAAGCGGAGGGTCCATAAATATGCCTCGGGTTGAGCTTGGACTTGCTCGGATTACACAGCCAACTTTGATCAGGGATTCATCTATCTGGAAAATATGGGCAGGCTAGGCTGGGAATTCAGACCCAATATTTTACTATTCATTCTATATTGTATGTCCTTAATCAGGACCATAATAAAAAACATTTTTGCTGATTATTTTTTAATCCTTTATAAATATGTTTAGATAAATAAATAGAACAAGTAGAATATTTGTGCTGTTATCAGTGCTATGCCATGGTTTTGTTAACATAAAAACCATTCTTGGACTGAGACTATATTATGCATAAAAAGTATATAATTTTTCTTTTTTACATCTTCTGATCTTGTAGTATCAACATATTCTGACTGTAAAATGATTCATAAAATGTGCACAGTTTAAAACATACAGGTATATCACTCATTGTATATATCAAATTTGCCAGTTCAAGGATGAATAGCAATATAAATAATGTAACCAAATATGACACAGCATTCAGAATTATGGAGATAACATTTTATGTAGGATGGGGGAGAGAGGAGTAGGAAAGCAGGAGAAATGTATGTTGGTGGAAAGTCTCAAGGACAGAGAAGAGTTTGAGAAACGGAAAGATAGGTTACAAAGTTATGAGAAGATACTTTTACATGTATGATAAAGGAAGAGAAGTAGTCAAAAAAAGGTGTAGCCGTATCAGGAGGAAGCAGCATGCGCTTTTGTTTTTCTTAATTTGACCTATAAACTAGGCCAACATTGACTTTACCGAGGGTAACATGCCATGTTTTTTCACCTGCATATTCATGTAGCTGTCAGATACAGCCGATGAAATGTTCATAGCTCCCAGCACGCATCTACAGTTATTTGACATACCACCGAATGTTCCCCTCTGCAAACTTCCCCTCTCCCCCTGGATACAAACTATCCATCAAAAGTCGTCCCTTCCTTTGCTCGTTGTATTTGCCTTCCCTCCGAACCCTCCGAAGAGGGCTGGTTTCTCAATCGACTTATTGCCTCCCGACGGGGTCTGCGGGGATCGACCGACCGCGGCTTGTGTTTGTGCTTCCTGAGTACGCATTTCGGCACACCCAAAGCCGCGAACCTAATTCGCCGGTCATGCCTTGCGTTGAATGGCATACTAGAAATCCTAAGGAGTTGTGTTGTTTTTTTCTTCTCGTGTTTGGTGGAAAGGCTCTTTTGTGGAAAAGAGGTGTTATCAAATCTTTCTCTATTTACATTCCAGCATCTCTTGAAAGGGCAGGCAATAGCTGGATATTTGCTTCCACTAAGCGAGAGCAAGCATGCTCTAGGAATCACAGGTTCAGAAACAGTTTGGACAAGCTGGTCAATAATCATGGCACAGCTCAGATCGGCATGGAGGGAGGGAGGGGTGCTTTCACATTTTGAGATTTAAAGCAGCTTTGAGGATTTATTTTTTCAAGATGGACAGGATGAAATAAAAGATCTCAACTTCTTTAGAAACCTGGACCCGTTGCATAAAACTTACCATTGATGGTAACTTTGCCATCAATGGCAATTACCATGGTAACAGGGCTCAACAGCCAATCAAAATCAAGGTTTCCATGGTAGTTGCCATCGATGGCAAAGTTACCATCAATGGTAAGTTTTGTGCAACAGGGCCTTACAATTATTTCAATTGCCTTGTCCACCACCTTTTGAAATTTGCAAACATTACAATGACATATCTATGTAATCTAAACAAGATTTCTGTGGGATATGAAATAGGGATATGAAATATCCCTTGTTTCTCGAAAGTCTTTGTGATCATGTTGGTTATTGCGTTGGTTGGTAGAATTTGAATGAAAGGGGATGCAAGAGCTCAGTGCTTGAGGGTTCCACATTCCATGTTTTATTCCACTTTATAAATGTCAAGCTAAGGTCTGTGTGTATGGGGCTCCTGTTTCAAAATATTCAAAATGGGGGGGGGGGCGGATTGAAGTAGTTCTTGACTAGACACCAGAAGTGGGGATTATAACCTTTTTCAATGGCTGTGCCGATCATTTAGTGCCGATCATTTAGTGACAGAGAATCCTTGGAATACATTCTGTGATTTTCAGTCTTTGCGAAGCAGACGGGCAAAACTATTTCCAGACAAAAAATAAAAAAATCAGAAAACCTAATAACCACAGAACAAATAGTATTTTATTTTGACTGAAAAAAGACTCGTAATCTGCAATTCAGTGACAATAAGTCGTCAATTTTCTGTGATTTCTCATTTTGGTGCGGAAGCAGGACAAAAACTAAGAATCTGGAATTCGAAAAGCTGTGTAAAAGTAAAAGCTTAATGCAATATGCCTTTGAGTTCTCTTTCATATGATATCAAATTGTCTAGGGCCTTTACCAATCCTCCCAAAGGGGTCAGACTAGTCTGCAAGCACATATCCTAATTTGACACTTTATCAAAAAATCATTGTGCCTTGAGAGAAGCCTAGCCCAGCTACCTACTGGTTGTGTCAGGAGCAGCTATAGTACATGGCCTATGGTAGTCTTATAGTGCAGACTCTCTTTTACGACTGACCAGACTCTCTTTTACGACTGACCAGGGTTTGTGCCTGCAAACTAGGCTCAGACAGTGAGATGGAAAGTTACATTTATAATCATAAAATGCTACAAAGTGACTGATTTGGTCATGATTTTTCTCCATAACAAATCTGTCCCAGACCTTGAATTGAATCAAGTCATTGTATGCCGCTGATAAAAGACCCATCCAATTCCTTCTGTAATTCGACACAAATGTGTCTAAAATCGAGGGACAATTCAAATTGCTTCCTTGGCTCTCAGTCCCCATTCACATTCGTAGTATTACCTGAAGTAGTACTCGTAGGTAGGTACCTTTGTTGGCGGTAGTTTGATCGTGTGACGCATGCTCCTGCAGCAGTTTCTCCCAATCTAAATTAATTGGCACTATTAAACAGAATTCCCTCTTCAACCCAGGACCCAAATCGAAGACTTGCCTTACCTAACCTTAACCCCGGTCTTAAACCTAACCTGAAACTGCAACTTTTATTTACTTCCTACCAACAGATGTAGTGTACCCTGACAATCTAGAGAACTATCAGGGACTCTGGAGGCATCTAATTATGCTCATACCCCATCTCATGACATCTCATTTATCTTCCTCTTCTTTAGTTCATCTTCGTGATAGGCTGCATAGCCCTTTGAAGATTACTAGAAGAAAAAGAACATACAATTTTGGATGAAATAAAGGCCAAGTCAAATGTTTCCAGAGTACTAAATTGAATTGAAATGAATCGAATTTAATTGACTTGATATTATTTAAATGATAATAGAAAAACATTGATTCAAATGTATTCACAACTACAGACGACCATAACCTATATACAATGTCAAATCACAGGTATTTTTGTCAAAGTTTCTCCGGTAGGGACAAACCCAAGTGTGGAGGCAATGGTAGGATTGTCCACCCACTGTAACATCTTACTTCTGAATATGAAATGGGGTCTGATTCAACAAAAATGTGGACAGTTGGCCAACTATTTTGATTCTGGGGCATTACCCAGCTCGAGAACAGACAACAAAGGACTGCTTTTATGGTCACATTTATCCAGGGGATGTGAGGAAATATGTTGGATTTTAGGTGAATCAAGGAGTTATCCTGAGACAGCCTGACATCTTCTTTGCCTGAATGGATTATGGTAGCCTTGATGTGTGTTTTCATGTCTGGGATGAATGTGCCCTTCAGACTGGACAGTTACTTGTTGGAGGTTGTGATTGGTCATCCAGAATGAGGTTGTTTGTCATCCTTCACACTATTTGGTAACTTTGAAGTGTAAGACATGAATGATGATTAAGTCAATGATGTGAGTTTTGTGATATTTAGTTATTTACATAACGCCAACATGGCTCTTATGGACTGTATGACTGTATTAGTGATTTCATTGGCATAATGTGTATCATGCAATTTAGATTTCAAAGCAATGCCTACCAGAAATATATGTAAAATAGAAAACACACTTCAGCTACAGTAGTCAAGAAATGTTTAAAACTATGGTGTTCAATAATACCATCTGTCTACATCTACATGTACATCTAGATGGTCCAATGAGAAGTATATTTGCTGAGTGGGAATGTTGTGTTCATACCTAATTTCTTTTTGTAGTATAGAAAAATTATTTTCATTTCTATTGCTAGCCTTGTAGTTGTACTTGCAACTAGATCATTCACTCCTGTAGCCTCTCTAGCGAGGGTTGATATGAATGGGATTAGAGTTCCATGCCCCATCGAAACATTATAATGTTTTGTCTAGTGTGAAAGCACCCATAGAAAATAGGCATTACCCTCCACCTCTTTTTCTTCCTCAGGAGCTCAAGCTACCTATTTTAGTGACCCATTGGTGACCTTCTAAATGTTTTGATGACAAACAAACCACAAAGAAAGCACTGTAAACATGAGAGAGGATGACATCATTATTGAGGCATTGGACAGATTTGGACTACTATATTGGAATTTTGTAATAATGATTAATGTAAAACATTAAGCCTGTGGACCATCTTACCAACCATGGTGGCCTACCAAATTATCTTTGCTGGACCATGTTAGTGATGTCACCTATACAGTGGGTGCAATATTTAATTTAAAAGATTATTTATTATTTTGTAATGGTTCAGTTTTGTTTTTATTCCTCACTGTTAATCTGGTATAACCTTACTGGAGTTTGTGTTTTGTATTTTGCCTTCACATCAAGCCAGTTTATTCCATAAAGACATTGCTGAATATCTTGGAAATTGGAAGGCCATATATTTCATTTATCACTTTATATGCAAAACAAAACAAGAATTGAGGGTAGATAGTATTCCAGTGACATTCCAGATCAGCTTTGTGATGCAGAACTGAGGGATGATACTCTCTGTACCCCTCAAGGGTCTGTAGCATAGACTAGCAGGCCGTAACAATTTCATTGGTATTACTCTATTTGCTATGCTATAAACCCCACGGCCCTGGCCGTTGAGTTAGTCATTCACGAGAGAGAGCTGGAGAGACACGGTACATGTGGAGGAAGCATTGCACCAAGAGACTGACAGACTGGGATGCCGCTATATCGCAGCGCCCAGTCAATAACCGTTGAATAAGGCAGAGCACTCTCTCTATCTCATAGACGTCTTATTAAAACTCTGAGCTACCAAGCGGACGGGGGAATCCGTCGCATCCTCCTCACAGATGCTTTTATCAGATACCCCCTTTTCGAGACGGGAGTAGGTAGCGCCTTGTTCCGCATCTTATGGAATTATTATCACCGGGATTGGATTATTTCACCCGCTGGACAATTTAGTAGTTTGAGGGCAGAGGGAGGTTAAATTCTCATCTTGGTTGTATTGGTCTGCTGTTATCACAAACTGGAGTGTTTTTTCTCTCTCTCTTGCTGAGTTTCCATGGATTTTACCCTAGATTTGGATTATTAATACGGAGGAACTGTCAGTGCAAGTGTGATTCTGCTTTGCTGGGTTTTTAAAGTAAGTTGATCAAGCTTGTATTGTTTAATATTGCACATCTCATGCTTGCTCTTGCATTGGGTGCTTTGGAGAGTAAGCAAGGAGTAAATATTATGAACTATAAATAAAGTCTTCTGTAGCTGCATTTACACTGCAAGCAAAATTCGTAAATTTTGCTTAAATTCCGGTGTTTCGTCGGAAGTTGCTAAGCAAATACTGGCAAACACAACGAAAAAGTAAAATTGAAAAATCCACCTCTGCTCTGGAGTCTGGAGTATGTTTTTTCACATAATTTTGCAAATTGTAAATTCCGCGCACTTCTCACCCCAAAAACACAGAATGAACAATTTATACCAATGGTTATTTATGTGTTTTCCAGTAGTGTAAATGGAAGTTTAAAAAAAAACATTAAAATGGTGTTTGTGCTGTGTAGATGGGCCTAATGTAAGCCCTACCAGGGAGGAGTTTTCTTTCTTGTCTTCCTGAATGTATTGGGGCATCCCAATCCTTCTGTAAGGTTTGTGAGCAAAAATTCTTTTAGACAATGGGCGTATGTGTAACTTGTAACAGGAGAGCGAAGTATTACTGATTTGTTCTTTTTCTGACGAAATTGATGCACAGATGCAGAGTTGTGATTGAAAAGTGTTACCCTCCAAAATTTTGAGACACATTCTTAGTAATTAATATGATGCTCTTTTATACAGTCTGGTGTAGTCTCGGGATTATATTCAGTAAATGAAAAATCGAAAGAAAGATTGTGTTCAGTAAATAAAAAATGCCTACCGGACGTACCGGTACATGTTGTTATTGATTTCAAATTGAGCTTTCCATATATGAGAGTAAAATTTCAAAATGGAAATGTGAGCAAGATGATATATTTGTTTCTTATTACAAATAGTGGACTACGAGTAAGATTTTTGAAATCAATTTATACAATATTGAATATTTGATTATTTAAAAACGTTTGTATGAAATGAACATTAAAACGAAACAACAACAAAAATCATATTTTTGTGAATTACTTAAGTTTGAAATTTGAATAGTTTCAGGCAAAATATTTATGATTACCGGGTATGTGTTAATATTAAAATCACCTGTTCAGGTTTAAATTTGTTACATATAGCTTTTTGGTAAAAGCACATTGATAACAAACAATGAATGCCTTGATAATATATCTTGTTCTTGATTTAAGGGTGGTTATCTTCAATATCTTGGGGCCATATAACACATTGATCAGACTTTCATACCCTTTTATCTCCTGAAGGGCAACCAAACCCTTGTAATAGGTTCATTTGAATGTAAGCAGAAATATCAGGAAACGGAATGGCGAAAGTGTGAAACGAATCGGACCAATAATAAGTAATTTATAAATATATGAAATATGAGATCACTGCATCTATGCGAATCTCAAATTGGCAATTTGGTCAGTGGATTGACTTCTTTGAAAAGTTGTTCAGTATAGCTGTATGGCAAGTTTTCCCCAACTGCATATCAAAGGCTAATATTATTTCAAGAAAAGTAACTCCCTAAGTGTCTGTGATGGCACTTTAGTAATGATGTATGTCTTTAAAATAGAGATCATTTTCTCAGAGCAAAGGAGCTCTGCCGCTAGGTCAGGTGGGTAACCTTGCTGGACGATAACGGCGCATGACTATCTCAAATTCCTGGCTCAAACTCACCACATTTAGCATCAGAGTGTGCCCGTGAGGTGTCTATATCATCACGCCGTAGTGCAACGATCGAAGATATCGCCGAATTGATAGTGCCTTGGGAGGTGCGCTACGTGGGCAATGTCGGGAGGCCTATTACCGCTGTCAGGGGCACAAGTGTGGACATTTCACCCTCCATATCAATATTTAAAAGCAAACAGCGAACATTGTGTTTTGGCGGTAGCCAAGTAAATGTCAACAGAACATCGGGATGGGTTCTCCCTCGAATGAAGAGCGTATCAAGTCATTCATCAATAACGCCAATATTATTCCGGTGTGTCATGCAACGTTTCAATATGATCACGGTATCGGACTATCGGTGTATACACTTCACTTGTAGAGTCACCATTGTCGTGACTCGAGTGTTGGTTTTCTGACACGAAAGAGCTCTCTCACCCTCGAGACTGCTAATATAGATATGATTCTTTAGAAAGTAAAGTGTGTTTGAACTGTAATGGACTACCCAAATGAACAAACTGGGAACTCTCTTATGTAACCTTTCAGCGGTAGTGAGGTCAAGGATGAAATGCATCGCTTTCTAATGTGTCTCAATATTTGAAAATCGCAGAGTGATATTAAAACATGAATTATTTTTGTGAGAGTTGGTTTAGTGTAGGATTTCCGTGTGGCATTTAGCACTGTTGTCACTCTAAACTTTTGCAAATTGAGGAAGATAAATGTGCATTTGAAGGTTGAATTTGTTATTTTTTTCAAGGTCTAAAGTAGTAGATTTGCTAACCAAATTGTCAAAGCAAAACTTCCCTGAAGGTTCTCTTGAAGTATAAGAAAAATGATCAACATTTCAAATATCAGAGAAAATGTTGATCTACATTTTCAAAAAGTATATCATACTGTTGTACAATAAACCCTAAATGTATAGGCCTCGATATCATCTGAGAATTTTTAATGGAATTCTCTACCTTTTCCACCACCCATATGATTTTACTTTCCATAACCTTACAGACTGATCTAAAGTTTTCAAGAGCTAAGACAATGCAACTGTCTATCATTGTCAAAAATATCAGACTCAGTTCACCTTTTGCAAAACAACGAGACCTACATCAGTAACAATAAAACCTCTCAAAGTATTGGAACAATTTTGGAGATGAATGCATTCTATGAAATTCTGTCTTGAGGATATTATCTTCTGACCACAGGTTACATGACACATGTCATTTACATTCATCCATTATTACTAGAAAGGCATATATTCCTTACATGTGCAGAGCCAGAGAGGTGTTACCTCATATACTTTAACACAGAATTATCGACCTTCTGACTCTCAATGGGCAATATCTCTTGTGCTTTAAGTATGTGTCAATCATACTCCAATCCATCTAATTATTGATGTGCTATTGTATTTCGCTGGTGTAAGGTATGTACACACTATAATAACAATGCTGAAGTGTAGATTGCATTGTAGTATAGTGGCGATCGAGAGCCGTTTTTCTATGTTCTCTCTATGTTCTTTTTCTGTAATTTAAAAAAAAAAAGCCTACTGCCCTTGACAAACTGGGCATTTTACAATAGACAATGCTTGTAGGTTGAAAACGGATGGAAACAAAAGAATATGAATACTTGTCTGATATAGCGAAAAAGTCATTGTGAAATATGGAGAAAGCATAGAGAGAGAGAAAAATAGAGAGGGAGGCAGAAAGATAGAGGAGAGAGGGAGAGTGAGAGGGAAAGAGACAGAGAGAGAGAGAGACACACATACTCCAAAAAAAGAGCAAGGAAGACAGGGAGAGATAGAGAGAGAGAGAGAGAGAGGGAGAGAAGGAGAAGAAGATTTTCCCCTCAAATTGCATTGCTGGTTACAGTGATATATATATACTGCTCATTTATTGATAGATATTTATAGATACTAGGAGCAAGTACCTCAATATTTTGGAAGAAAAAGAAGTATTGCACTATTTTCTTCTAAGTGAACAGGATGCATAAAAACTTGCAAAAATGATTGAGGCATGGAATTAGACCGTAATACTGGCAGGCATTTAAAAGCAACTCAACGTTACGGATCGTACGCCTCCGCCATAATCCACAGAAGGCACGCCACGCTTGTCAGCGAAAATAATTTGCCCACGGAACTTGGAGGGCCTTATCCAATTTGTGTAATGCACCTTGTTTATGCCATAAAGCTAAGTAGAATATATCAGATACGCTATTGCTTTTGACTCGGCTGAGATGAAGAAAAGAAGGGGAGATTTCTACCGAGTCCCGTAAACACAGAGGCTGTAAAATATCGTTGAACCGGCCCAAATATGCCTCAATAACTCGTTGGCATCTTAATTTCTGCGCTGTATCGAAAAACTTTTCTGAAAACTTTTAAAGCTGTTGAGAGGATGTTAAAGAGGTTTTGTTCCAAAGGGAAACACTGAAGGTATTTTGCTGTATCTTCTGTTTATCTTGCCTAAATTAATTCAATTGCATTTATTTGATAGAGTTCTCGATATACATTGATTTTGAAAAGTAAGCATGATATCTTACTTAGAGCATTGATAAAAAATGGATAGAATGCAGATGCAGGATCAATCCAATCAAACAGGCTTTTTATCCCTTCCTGAAAAGAAAACAAATGTTTAGTAACTACTAGGTTTCTGTTCGTAGCATTGTTTCAATTGTATCCTGTTTATTTATTTCTAAAGTCGTTTTGACATGTAGCCTTTCTACTTCTCATCTCATATGCCTAGCAATTACATGTTTGTTCAAGGTGCTCTATTCTGCTATATATTTTCCATGCAGTGATTTTTGAAAATGCATTTTGGGGTTATTTTTGGAGCTCTTTTTCAGTTTTCAAGAACTCTGTTATAGTTTCCACTTCTATATTTCTTGTTTTATGAAATGTCTTGTACTTATCAACCATAAATCATTATTTCTTTCATTTTCTTTGTTTTCTCTCTATAGAAATGCTAGGATTCCACTAGAGATCACCCATCGTGGAGGCACCAACCTCCCAGCAACTCTCCCATTGCATTGACTCGATTCGAACACGACCACGCCCACGCCCTGAGAGTTTGACCGGTCCACCGTCACCATGGACACTTGGCGGCCCAACCCACGGGCCCAGCCCTTCGTTCCCAAGCGTCATTTCGCCCGGGAGCGTGAGGGCACCTTCTCCTACCATCGCACCCCAACCAGACCAGCGTCCTCTCCAAGATCTTCCAGGTAAGAAAAAATAAGCATATAAACAAATTTTGAAAATATGGTGTGGTCATGCTGCAAATATTCCAGGAAATTACCAAGAATATCTCATAGTTTCCAGAATGCATTTTAATACATTGCATCAGAAAATAAATATGTGTAATGAAAGGCACGATGGCTCAGTGGTAGAGCAGTGGCCTTGTAAACAGGATCCTGGGTTCAACATCATTGATGCACTCGTGTCCTTTGACAAGGTATTGATCCTCAAGACCAAGTCCTTCGGAGAGGTCTCCTGGTTGCTCAGCTACATGTACAACCATACAGCAGCTTTCTCAGCAGATGGGTAAAGAAACAAGTCATCATCATCAAAGCTAGAGAAATAACTTTTGCACAGGGTTTAAAATATTACATGAACAAAGTTCTTTGATTGGCGTTGTGAGCACCAAGCTCTATAGATGTGGTCACAGTCACATGACAAACTTCTAGAGTTTGCATTCACCCTGGCAAAACTTACTGGAGAAACAAATTCATGGATTCAAGCTTGTTACCATTTTAATCAGAAAATTTGCATTACTTGCAGAAGAATTTTGAAAAAAAATGAATTTGCAATCACAGGAGAGTATCATTTCATGATTACTTTTTTATTTTTTCAGGGAGAAACAAATCTGCCTTTGGGTTTACAGGATCATTAAGCCATTTTATTGCAGGGCCCTGTTTCATAAAACTTGATATCAATAACAAGTTACAAGCTACTGTTACAAGCTACTGAAATCATGGCATCTGATTGGCTGAGAGCAAATTTGTCATAGAAATTTAGCAGTTGTTATAGATAACAAGTTTTATGAAACAGGGCCCTGCAGGTATGAGATTGGTGATTGTGGTTTAAATCTGAATAAGTCGCTATACCCCTACATTTGCCACAAGGTGAACGTTAGCAATTTTTAAAAGGAAATCTGTTATTCATTGGATGATTGGAAAGTGTTATGGCCGATTGCAATTGTTCTTTGCGGTGGGTTTGCCCTCACTTTGTATTATTTTATGATTTAAATGGGTATAGCAAGTACAGTCCCCTGAAGGTAGTCATTTGCGAAAAGGGACCATTTTCTGCAAGAAAGGAGCATGTCATTTCTCTATGGATGATGAGATGATGGCCATGTTCACATATGGTGGCTTTGGTGTTTTAATTCTCATACCACATCGTTTTGGAAGTGATGCAGTGTTCTGGTTTGCATTTTATGGCTGTGGGTGTGATGTGAGCATAGATTAAGATGATGTTGAATAGTAAGCTGGAGGTAAATCGTGCTCAAATGTATGGAAATGTCATCTTAAAGAAAATCAAATCGTATCCAAATGGTTAAGAGAGGAATGATGAATCTGTCGAGCTCTGATACGTTCTGAATGAATCAAGTCTAAGACATGCCCTGTAAAAAAGTTTAAAGTTTCAAGTTCGCTACTTTTATAAGAGAGAAAAGAAAAGTTTAGCTCCTCAGGAAATGCTGGAGAAGTTTTTAATATGAAGGCATTTTCTGATATTATACTTAACTATTAATAAATTAATGGAGAGTTCCTGTAATGGAAAAATGTAATAACTTTCTAGTTTGTATGGAGACAACTACATGTATTAACTTATAAACATGACAGAAATTGTGTAATGCATAGATTGTGAAACTTTTCACTGGCTATTCTTGTTATGTCTATCGAAAAGTTAATTTGGGTATTAATCCCAAAGAAAATTGAAACTGGATGAGGGGGGTTGATAACCGCGTAATTTTAATGACAGATTCTCATCATACTTTGTTAGTAATGAACTAATGATACTTGGCGTTCACTGAAAAATTGGAGCAGTCCCACGCACCTTGTTGCATTTGCTGTGATCATCAGCGGTAATCTGACAGATAATTGCCGGCACTCGGCGGAGATGCCTGGCATAATTTGTAACGGGATAGCTGAGAAATTATTTCTGATAAGGTGGAAGAGGGAGCTGACATTTTGTGCCTTGTCTTTGGCCGTGTAATGGGAAAAGTCAAGACTGATTTAGTGGGGTGGACAAAGTCATGCTTAATGTGCGGGATTGACGGGAGATGATTTATTTCTCTGAAAATGTTTCTATGAAATCATCAGTATGGAAGACTTTTGGCAGAGGCAGAGATATTAATATGATGGGGATAGCTAATGTCATTAAGTTTAATATATACATGTATGTTAGAAATATGAGACTTCAGGATATGGGACATTAAGTAGAAAGGAAATATGTTATAAATTATGATATGATATAGGATGATGCCATTAAACTTAAGTTACATTAGAGATTGGTCTGAAAAGAGATTGAATTAAAGTATGTAATATAAGGCGAAGTGCTTAATATTAGAATGTTTAGTTCTGGTATAGAGTAATTGGAGAAAGTAGTGCACATGTTAGTGGAAGTAGTGGGGAACTAGAGTGAGAGGAAGAGAGAAAATATATGTCACTGGGTGAATGGAACGAAACGAGAAAGATAGAGAGAGAGAGAGAGAGTGAGAGCGACAGAGACTGAGAGAGAGAGACTGAGAGAGACAGAGAGAAGATAGAAAGATAGAGAGAGAAAGCGACAAAGACGAAGAGTGTGTGTGTGAGAGAGAGAGAGAGAGAGAGAGAGAGTAGAGTAAATGAAATAGAGACAGAAGGAGGTATAATTTTTTTGAATCTAATAAGTCAAATTACGTCACAGTTACTATGTTTATAAAAAAATCCGTAATTTAATTACTATACAAATTGGAACATGGGTGCTACCAAGAGGTTCTGGTGAATACAAAACATCGTTCAATTGACTTCAA